>LPNX010799059.1:0-63321 GCA_001517045.1 Pseudotsuga menziesii
CGAAAAAGGACCCCCCTGGAGTCTTCTTTGGAGTTTTCAGACTCTCTAAACTATGAAAACATCGTCGAGCATGAACTAGTTCGGGCTCGTAAAATCCACAAATTAGTACCTTATCAAGCATTCTTCTTTCTTTTCTTCGAGCTTGTCAAAAATGAAGATGGTCCCGAGTTTGCTTTCTTGGACTCGTTAAACCTTTACAAGAAAGAAGGGAAGGGGAAGGTTTATTTCCATGTCTTTTTATATCATGGCAGCAAGTCTTGTTTCCTTGAACAAAGCACCAGTTTTGAGTCTATCAACAGTTGGGTCCTAGTCTTTTGACCTTATCCCGATTCAGAGTTTCTTACTCCTCCAGTTGGTCTTTTTTCCAATTATATGGGGAATCTGTCAATGTCTCCTACATTGCAGATTTTTTTCGTTGGTCCTTTTGTGTCAAAAGCTGCCTAAGTCACTTTTGTGTCATGCTCACTGTTCAAGGATTTAACCTTTTTCGGCCATTCTACAGTTGCCTTGACCTTTTGTGTCAGCCATTCCCTGGTATCCGTTCATTATATCGTGTCTTCAGCGGTCCTTTTTGTGAAATTCAGTACCAATTCCAGATCCACTTAGTCTTGGAGTTACCTCGTGTTGGATGATGAAGGATGCCTTAATTCCTTCCTTCCAACGGATCTCTTCCTATCGACTGCAACACATCTTGCTCTGGGGACGAGATTTAGAGTTTTATGGCAGTACCTTGGGAATTGTTGTCCTCAATGGCAATTTCCCTCGCTATTGGGTAGTGGGGATACCCTTATTGTCTCCTACTCGATGGATTCTTCAAGTGTTCGACTTCAAGTACTTGTAATCACACTTGTTAGAATGTACTAGGTACCTTGGGGACCATTTTCATTAATGGTGGTTTCCCTCGCGTTTGTTAACGGTTTTCATTATTGACCGGTAATCAAACGGTTTCCTCCATGTTCGACTTCAACTCCTTTATTCGCATGGTTAGGATTCGTACCTTTTTTGGGCGGTTTGGATTGAAGACCTTGGGCCGACAGTAGCATTGTTATTTTTTGCTATTGCCCAAGCTGCGCAAGACCTTGTTATACTTTATATGACATTTTGCTGAGACATAGATCCACCTTGTATTTTTTGTGGCTATGATCGATTGTTGAGCATGGATCCACCTTGTTCATTTGTGGCCATGGCTCCTTTAGATTTGATATGGTGCCTTTTTGCATATTGAGTGACCATGATAGTTTCATCAGTTATACATATGTTGGATCCGCCTGTATCTTTATGGCGATGTTATGTATATGGACTTGTATGTACCAGAGATTAGTTTTTCTGACATTTATCTCTCTTTCAGGTATCTTCACTCGAGCCTTTTGATCTTGGATTCTCTTCTCTCTCCATACTCAGCTCTTTCCTTTATAATGTATTTCGGCTATCGTCTTCCCCTCTAACCTCACACATTAGGGGGCATCTGTTATACACCATAATGGCACCTCTCCGTCCGAGTGCCGACTTTCCTTATGTCGGCGCGCAAAAGGACACTTATGGATTGAGGTTTGCCTAGAATACTATAGCTTGGCTTATTATGGAATACATTTCTGCCTTTATCTCTGCCTGTGACCACTTTCCCATTGTTTCATGAAAGTCATTGAAAGTCACTGAAAAAACACCTATGTTGGAGGACCCATATCTTGAGTTATGTAACTCCGTTTGACCTCATTTCTATGCCGTTGGAAAGGTATTTCAGTTAGCTAAAACTTTTCAGAAGACATCAAAGTCTGAAAATGCCTAGAAATACCCTGAAAATTCGTTTTTTTTCCATTCGCGATTTTCCTTAAGGAAAACCCACGAATGTGCCTCTTAGCATTTAAAACATTAAAACATGAGTTAATTGGAGATTAGTTGATTCATTTAACTTAATTTCCTTAACTGCTATAACTTCTCCAACCTTCAAAACTACCTTATTTCACCCATATAAATAGAGGTAGGGAGGTCCATGAGAAGGGACTTGAATTTATGCATTGTTATGCTGGAGGAATCGGGACTCTCTTTGCCTACACCTTTGCCTTGGAGGTCTTTCCCTTGTGTTGCAGAGCTTGGAGGCTGAGTTCTTTGGAGAAGAGAAGCAGCAGATCCAGATCAAGGTTTCGTGAGGTGCCAACTTGAAGAGAAGGTATACTTGTACTTGTTTTCAAGATTAATAAAGATGTGATGTCCTTCTTCTTCCCAAATCATTGTTCAATGTGTGATTGAATCTCTGTTTCTGATCATATGATGATGTTATTCAGATCATTTTTTTATGTTTATTTGATTACCATTGTCTTATATTTGGTCATAATGGTTTGAGGAAGGTATAACTTGTTTTGCAAGTCTCTTGGAGCGAGAGGAGCAAGAAGAGGATTGAAGAGAAAGCTTGGACCAGCCTTTAGTTTATCAGGTGTGGATCTTTCTCATCTCTGAAACTTGCTGTTATATACTTGCTGAACATTGTGCATCTCTCTTTCAACCCCAGTACGTTGATGGCCTCTTAAACCCTAGCCATAGGATACTTTCCTTTACAACAAGGAGGTACTTGCATTGGATTGCTTGGATGAGAGTTGTGTTTAGGCTTTCATATAGGAAGGATTGCATTGGCATTTGGAAATGAATATATATTTATGCATCTCATGTAGTGGCATAGCCTATTTTCATTTGACAAAGATTGCACTTAGCATTGTTTGTTATGGTGTGCATATTTATTTCACTGCTGAGTCATAATGTCACTAGTTGCATGACCATTTCCCTTTGAGTAATTACAGCCAACTAAAATCAACGCTAATTAAAATGAATTACACTCTTTTCTTTTCTAGGGTGCATCAACAAGATTAGGTTTTAGGATCTTGGAATAGTTCATTGTAAGTCAATTCTCCAAGATCACTAAACAACAACATCTAGGTGTCTGTCCAGGGAGTGTGTGAAATCCTTGGTATAACCATCGTTCTCAGGATCCTCCTCTCAAATGGGAGTTAAGCACGAGGCAGTGTGAGCGGTTATTGATTGGGATGACCCCTAGTCATAACTGAGTAGCACCGGAGATATTTCCAGGATTGTATTCATATCTGGGGGCTCTTTCGAGAGTTTCAGGCTTTGCTACCCTGCCCATACAGTCAATCCCGCCTGCGACTGTCCGCCTGAGCTTTGATTATATTGAGGTGACCTTAGTGACCTTACCTAGGATATCGAGGGGGTACTTGTAGAGGTTATTCTGTAGGTGTCCCGTCTAGGTAGAGGTCGAACAGCACAGTCGCTTTATGCGTTGAAGCTGAGGGCCACTATAATTGGTTACATACCTCTGCTTGTAGTGTATGGGAGTTTCGAGCCTCTCCTAGGCGAGACATACCTACTGCATTCGGGAGCTCACATATCCTCCCCTTGGTTTGCTTGTATTTTGGCTGTAGATTTTCTTAGGAGTGTGCTCTTTGTGTGCTAGTTGGCCTTTGGGATCGTGGTTACTTGAGTATATTTATGCTCTCTTGAGTTCGGGTCCTTTTATTTTCGGCATGCCTGGTATCCTATCACCCGTCTTGGTCCTAGTACAGACCCTGGTGTCAGACTTGGGGGCATCATAGCCCCTTGCTGTGCTCATAGATTTGGGAATGGTCATATTCCATCCTCTACTTCATTTGTGGAGGATTTTTTCCCTTCGCTCGGTCTTTACACCAGTGATCACCCTCACTGGGGTGGTAGTGTATGTGTGAACGTTGGGTCTATACCTTACGTTTATTTTCATGTCCTATCGTCCACTGTATTGTTTCCTTTGGGTGCTATTGTCATGATCAATCCTCCCTATATCCTATAGTTTGGATTCTTTATTTACTATTTAGTGTTTGTGGACTAATATGGTTGTCATGTAGGGTCCAGTTTTTGTACACTCTCTCCAAGGTTTCAACCCGTTCGTTCCTGTCACAAGTATTACGTCTACACTGGCATATAGGTTAGGTTCACCACCGTTTGCATTTTTCATGACCTTATGACCATGTCACCATGACCTTAGGTACAAACCCACTCTATTATGTCACAGAACCTTATTGCTGCTATAGAAGTGGCATGATGTGAGTGGTAGAGCTTCACCTTACATGGGTACCCTAGTTAGTGCCTTATTTGCATTTGGTGCCCATGCCGACGTTTTCTCCTTTATGGTGTGTGGGAGTCCTTTGTATAGTATTGCCATGACATTTAGCAAGAGCCTCATACTCCTCTTGATCTTATGCTGGCCTTTTTCCCTCCGGACTCCCCTTATGTCAAGTTGTGAATGCATTATCATGAGCTTTTCCTGCCTTATTGAGCTGTATGCCGGCTCCCCTGACATTGCGTTTCAGCCATATAGCCTGAGCTTGTCTCATGTCTAGCCATGCAGAGCCATTTTTATATCCTTTGCAGCTTGATTCCCTTTTTACCGGGAGGGGATTTTCCCCTGAGTGTCGATATCCTACACATGTATCCTTGCATTGAGCATAAGTATGTTCCACTGCTTGGAACTAGTTTGTTTTCCCTTATGACACTTGTCTCCTCCTAGTTTGTAACTACAAAGCTAGTTTATTCTTTTTTCAAGCTTTTCAAATAACTGAAAAAGTCCAAAAAAATAAAAAAACCAAAAAGCCAGACAAGGAAAGATGTTATCTTTGGCAGCTATCGAGTCGTGTCGCCTTCGAACAGAGCACTGTATATCACATCCATTGGTTGGGTTATAGTTTGACTTCGGAGCTGTACTCATTTATCTGAGTTTATCTCCACCGATTGGTTAAGCTTCCAGTCCCTATGGAGCCTCTGTTGATGCCTCCTATGTCACAGAGATGTCCCAATTTGCATATCGAGTCTATGCTGCCTTCATTCAGTCACCATATTCCGTTATGCTCTTGTTCGAAGGAAGTTGAAACCCGTGTCGGCCATTCCTGGTACAGTTATTGGTTCATGCACTTTATGATCAAGTCCTTCCACATTAGAAAGCTTTGCTGAGTACCTCGTGTTGGATGATGGGGGATGCCTTAATGCCCTCCTTCCAACGGATTTCATCCCATCGACTTCAGATCATTTATTCTGGGATTGGAGTCTAGAGTATTTTTGAGTGCCTTGAGACTTGCAGTCATCAGTGGCAGGTTCTCTTGCCATCGACAGTTTCTTGGGAATACATCAATGTCCCTTGATCTATGGATTCTCTCAAGTGTTCGACCTCAACACATCTATTCACACTTGTTAGTTTGCACTCTAGTACCTTGATTCCCATTATCATTATCGGTGGGTAATCTCGCGTCTGTTAACGGTATACATCAATGACCGGTAATCAGACGATGGACTACTATGTTCGACCTCGACACCTCTATTCGCATAGTAGGACATGTACTCATAGCGGTTTGTGTAGAAGACCTTGCAGACTGGTGGCATCTCTTATATGCTACCTCCTTGATCGTGCCAGTGTTCATGATATTTCAGCTCTCGTGACTTGATTCCAGTGTATGTCAGACATTTCCAGCCACTATGGAGATCTTGATCTATTATATCTTCAGCCATTTTGGAGATCGTAGTCCTTTGTATATCTTCATCATGGAGATTATTATCTATGTATATTGTACGTGGCGATGACCACATATGTGATATCATGTATTATGCCTATTCATGGCCATTGTACTCTTATGTTTATGGGACTGCTATATGTACTTGCAGTTATATGTAGAGTTTTATTATTGTACTATGCTGATTGGGTGGCTGGTCTTCCATTTGGGATCCTTCATCACTCCACTTCTGGGATGGACTTATAATGTATTTCGGCCATCGTATGACCCCTCTGACCTCACACATTAGGGGGCATCTGTTATAGTGGATTTCACCACTCTAGGTGAATCACACTTTGTATGGCCTTCCCATGTCCCGCTGTAGACTCTTTAGACCCCATGGACCATATTTTATCCTTTGATGTTTCCTTGATCATCCCTAAAAACTATATAAAAGATGATATACGTGGCTTTTTCCCCGATAACCGCATACATACGCGGGTTTGACTCCTATAAACGCGTACATCGGGATGTGTGCATAGTCCAAATCCTTTTGGAGTTTTCCTTGACATGGATCCGACTCATTTGACTCCTAGCCTTCCATATGCCTTAAGATCGCTCGGATTCGAACCTTCATTATCCCTTGTGAAGCTATATAAGGAACCCCTTGGTACATTGAAGGAATATAGAGAGATTGAGAGCAACGAAACTATAGTCCATTGTTGCCAGAACTATACTTGAGTCTACATCCCTTTGTCCCTTTGGAGCACTTTTGTGTTCTTCCCAAGCTTGCCTTTTGCTAGTGAGCTTGCTATCGAGAGATGGAGGATTGAGGTGGTGGAGGCCCAAGTGGGGGATTCAGTTTCTCCGATTCGCATACATGCCGTCAGAGGTTGTATCTATCCTGTAATCTCTTATTTATATTAATAAGAACTATCTTTCCTTGTCCAATGATGTGTATTTGATTGAATATTGTATCCATTGGAATATGTCAAATGCTTTTACATTATTGATTATATATGCTAGAATAGATCTAACACCATGATATATAGTATGCTTGTATTGTTTACTTGTTGTTGAGGAAGTATTATATCAATTCAAGCTAAAGATTGGAAATCTCAACGGGGATCTACTTCAACCGTTCGGAATAAGGTACGAGGTCTGATCCTTTAGTGTTAGACATTTTGTTTCTATTGCATATTGGGAAAGATTGATTTCTGGAGTCAAAGTTGTCTGTTGCGGTACCCCAAGCCATAGAAATTTCTCTCCGTAACACCATGTTCCCATTAGCAATCTAACTAGGAGAGGTTAATGGAACCACATGACTACCTATCTTCTCGCTAAGAATCTCCCTAAATTCCTCATACTCCAAATGGTCAAGCTCAGGAAGAAAATAATATCTATGATTTAACTCTTCCCAAGGTGGCTCAACTCTAGACATGGCCTCAATAATAGCTTCATCTAACAGAAAAACACTATCAAGGCAGTCATGTGCATGAGAGGACTCAACTACCCATGCAGGTAGCACATACGGGTCCTCCTCTTCCATCTGTGAAGAGGAAGGACTAGGCTCTGCAACACAATCAAGATTCACTTGATATCCAATCATTGCTGTAGGAAATGGCACATCCGTCTTGATAGGTCCGTTCGAAGGACTCGGTGTAGGAAGAATCCAAGGATATTCCATATGGGTAGTGCGAAAAGACACCGAATTCAATGAAGATGAAGCCCCATCAAAACTAGATCCAATCATAAGGATGGGTGTAAGACAACTAAATGTCCCCATAAGGGATGGATACATACCTACACCCACACTCCCATTTGCCGGCTGAGAGTGGTCGATAATCAGGATCGAAGCTCCCGACGATGCACTAACACTTAGATTTTGAGTGATGTTTGATCAATTGTAACAATATTCCCATTAAATGGAAAGCGTACAACTCAAAATAGAGAATAGGCTATGGCTTGCATACTATACATCCAATTTTGACCCAGTAAAATATTGTAATAAAGGAGCGCATCAACCACCTCGACCTTGATCGCGACGGTCTTCCCTCCCAAATGGACTTTAAGAGAAGGAAGAATTCCATGCGGATGAAATGATATACCATCAAAGACAGTCAACATGGTAGTGGATTTAGACAACTCGGGAGAACCCAAAACCTTCCAACATGATAAAGAGATCACGGAAGCAGCAGCGCCTTCGTTAATCACAGTGAGTTTGATGGTCATGTTAAGACATTCCACATGAATCAAGAGATACATCTGGTAAGGCAAGCAAAGTTGTAGTCCCATGGTTTCAAATTTGATGAAAGAAGAAGATTTATCATCATTCACCCTAAGAGCAGAAAGCAAATATTTCCTTTGCGACGGACAACTCTGAATAACTTCAAGCGCAGACATCACACAAGGAGTTTGGCCCAAATACTTGACAACAGAATAGTTCTGGGTGGCTCGGGCATTAGTATTTTTCCCCAAATTCTCTAAGACTCCCTTAGGAATGCAAGGTGCATTCTCAGGTTTATCCATAGGATTTTCAATATGCAAAGGACTCTCGGTAGGAGGAGGTTATTTCCCAAGGTCCGGTTGCGACGAACCATAGTCTTTCACATGAGTCACAACCTTAGTAGCACACACCATGTTGATGCACCCATGACCAGTACTGGTTTTCAGCGGATTTTTATCTCCACCCAATGCAAAATGAGGACCATGGGTCCTCGAGTTCATATTTTTATTATGGGGTAAAGGATTAGTCAGCACAGTTGGGCCCTATGCTATGAACCTCGAGGCGTCTTCCATACAAGGGCACAATTGAGTGAGGTGGTCATTCTTACACAATTTGCAAGGAAACTTAACCTTATGTTTATACTACTTGTCCCCCCCAGCATTACGGTCATTCTTGTCATTAAAATTGGCATTTTCGTTCTTGTTCCCACCCTTACGATTGTTTTTACCCTTTTTCTTATTCCTTCCGGGCTGTTGGTTTCCCTTCTGGTCCGACGATTGCACAGAAAGTACACTCGCCATTTGGGTGGGTTGAGACGAAGTTGTAGCTTGTCTTGACGCGAATTGGTTAATAGACAATTGACTCACTTGTTTCATAACCGAGTCCGCGGGTTTGGCACTTTTACATCCCACAATGTCATCGGCATGTGGTCCAGGCTTGATCTTGGGATCAAAACTAGAATGCTGAGCGTTAGGTATGGTCCCATATAATATCCTAGATTGAGCATAAATCAAATCCAATTCCTGTGCCCTAAAAATTTCTTGTTCCTCGTTCTGGACTCCAGATGTAGAAACATACTTCATGATATAAGGTAGCAATGATTTAAGGAACCACTCAAGGAGAAAATCCAGTGGTATGAAATATTTAATCAACCTCTTCCATCTACACCACTCTTGGATATGGTCTGAGATATCTGTGGCTTTGTCCTGCCAAAATGTTGACAAGAGTTCTATAACAACATCATAACTCACTGGTAGTTGGAAGTGGTTGAGGAAAGTCATAGCAAGGTCATTGAACAAAGCGAATGCCCCCTTTGGTAACTCTATGTACCATTTCACTGCAGGCCCTGTGAGGGTGCATTGAAATATCCTTAAACTAATTGAGTCATCATGTAAGGAGTTAGAAGAGTACCAAAGGTGAAAGGTAGTGACATGTTCACTAGGATCTTCTCCTAGTTTTCCCTCGAATTTGGGAATGTCCGAGGGAAGCTTGGTAGGGACAGCCGGCCAAGCTGAGTCATAAGATACCAGATCATTCATTAGTCTTGATAAGTCAAGTAAATTTAACGTTGCGAGGAAAGGGAGCCTAGGTTGATTCATTCTATGCCATGCTCCTTGATAGTTTTGGTTCATATAAGGATGACTACTATAAATACCATGGCCTTTTCCATAATATCCTCCTCTCATTTGACCCATGTAGGGCTGCATGGAAGCATTATGATGTGGTGGACCTTGACTAGGCGGTTCTACAAATCCGTAATTAGAGGATTAAATGGGTTGTTGATACCCATACCCATAAGGTTGATAGCTCTATCCATATTGTGGTCCATAAGATGGTGCATGAGAAGTTCCATAAGATGTCCCATGGGATATCCCATGAGAAGCTCCATAAGTAGGGATATGGGGAATGCCACGCGATGGACCGTAAGACGATCCAAAAATAGGAATATGACCTCCTGAGACAAAAGGAGATG
The DNA here is from genome assembly GCA_001517045.1 of Pseudotsuga menziesii. Classification (NCBI taxonomy): domain Eukaryota; kingdom Viridiplantae; phylum Streptophyta; class Pinopsida; order Pinales; family Pinaceae; genus Pseudotsuga; species Pseudotsuga menziesii. The sequence continues at coordinate 9,722 of LPNX010799059.1, forward strand.
CTTGACTCTGAGAAACTACTATACGAGTAGTTGCAGTACAAACATGACTAGTAGCAACATTCTGACCCGAAGGACCACGTGAATGAGGGGGAGGAATGGTTGTTAAAAATGAGTTCGAAGGAGTAGGAATAGAGGACAAAGGGACATGTGAAGGGATATAAGTGGTATTCCCTATGGTCACTCACCTTGGTTCTGGTATCCGCATATGACTACTAACATTAGGCCTAGGATGAACATGTGAGGTAGCTTCCACCACCGGGATGGAAGGTGCAATGTGACTAGTGCTCCCAAATCTCTCTGCACGAAAAGGAATAGGAATGCCCCCAGGCATAGTGTTAGGTTCAATTTCTAACTTGGCATGATGTGTCGAATCACGTGTAGGAATAGCAGGCATGCCATAACTAACATGACTAGTGCTTGTGGGTTCATGGTGAGTCTCATCGCGTGGAAACCAATACCGACAACCTGCGAATGAGGGATCATATCCAGAATGTGAAGGTATATCAGGTGAAGGATCATATACAGGAGTAGGATCTTCCTCCCCAACCTCTTGAGGTGGAGAGGAAATCTCAGGAATCTCATCCTAATGATCTCCCATCATGTGTGAATCAATGTGATAAGTAGTCTGCCTGAACAGACTATTTCTCTCTCCCAAAGGAAGAGGAGATGTGGAAGGCAGAAGTCCTGCTAAATGACAAGAACGGTGAAGTTCCGCACCCGAATCCACAATGTCTCAAAAAATGAAAAATACTCTATCTAATTACGCAAACCCTAGGTAAACTAGCGTGCATAGAGCATACACCTATATAATGTAAAGCCAAATCACAAGCAAGAAAGGGTAGGATATGTGAGCTCCCGAATGAAGCAAGTATGTCTTGCCTAGGAGAGGCTTGAGACTCCCATACACAACAAATGAAGGTTCGTGACCAATTATTGTGGCCCTCAGCTTCAACACATATAGCGACTGTGTTTTCCAACCCCAACCTGGTCGGGATACTTGCAGAATAAACTCTACAAAGTACCCCCTCGATAACCTAGGTAAGTCAACTAAGGTCATCTCAATATAATCAATGCTTAGGCAGACAGTCGTAGGTGAGATTGATCGTATGGGCAGGGTAGCAAAGCCCGAAACTCTTGAAAGAGCCCCCAGATACGAATACAATCCTGGAATTATCTTCGGTGCTACTCAGTTATGACTAGGGTTCATCCCAATCAATAACCGTTCACACCGCCTCGTGCTTAACTCCCTTGTAAGAGGAGGATCCTGAGAAACACTAATTATACCAAGGAATTTCACACTCTCTCCTAGACAGACACATACATGTTGTTGTTTAGTGGTCTAGGAGAATTTACTCACAATGAACTATTCCAAGACCCTAAAACCTAATCTTGTTGGTGCACCCTATAAAATAAAATAGTGTAATTCATTTTATTATGCATTGATTTTAATTGGCTTATTACTCAAAAGGGTAAATTAACGTGCAACTAATGGTGTTATGACGCAACAAGAAGTAAAATGCACACCTAACAATCAATGCAAATGCACTGTGTCAAATGAAAAATGGGTATGCTACTACATGAAATGCAAAATTCTCCTTCAAACGAAAAATGCAATCATTCCTATATGAAAATCTGACTAATACTTTTCCAAGCAAACCTAGTGCAAGTACCATGTAAAATGCAAAATGCAAAAATGCATCATGATGCAAAAAGCAAATATTTTTGTATTTTTTGCATTAAAATGAGATAATGAAGAAAAAGAATGACTCTACCACCCCCAGACTCTGCAAGCACTATCAAACAGCACCCAAGCAAAGCACCAAGGTAAAAGAGACCTAATGCACTAATCCCAAAACAAAAAATAGAAAATGCAATGACAATAACATTTAAAAAAATTCTAACTAAAAGAAGTCTCTGGTCAGAAATAGAGGTGTATACAGACTCTAGAAGCATCCAAGGATACTCAGCAATCATCAAAACTCACCCAGCAACACTTAATCTTCCCCTAAAAATCAAAACTCAGGGCATACACGACTATGTGCAGAAAACCCGCATATATACGCAGATATCCCAGTAAAAACACGTGTACACGCGACTGTGAAGCAAAAAATCATGTATAGAAAGAAAAAGAGATAAAAACAAGATAAAGAAAACAAGCTGAGACAAAATTTACTCCTACCAGACACTACCAAACAAACATGCCCCTAGATTTGACTCAGAAATAGAGAAATCAGAGCAATTCAAGAACATTGAATGCCGATAAAAACCCCCAAAGGAAATGACTAGGAACTCCCCAGTATGGTCGCCAATTCTATTACGGAGAAAACTTCCTATGGCTTGGGGTGCCACAATAGACAGAGTAACTACAGAAATCAATCCTTTCCAATATTCAAGAGAAACCAAACATCTAACACTAAAGGATATTGACACATACCTTATTTTGGATGGTTGATGTAGATCCCCGTTGAGCTTTTCCACTCTCGCTTGTATAAGTAATTTGCTCTCTCAACATTCAGCAAACAAGACAAGCATGCTATATATAATTGTGTTATACCTACTCTAGCATATATAATCAATAACATATAAGCATTTAAAAGCATCCATGGATTCAATACTCATTTAAATACACATTATTGGACAGGAAAATATATTTCTATTAATATAAAACAGAGATTACAATAGTGACAACCTCTGTCGGCACGTCTGCGAATCGGAGAAACTGATTCCTCCACTTGGGCCTCCACCACTTCAATCCTCCATCTCTCAATAGCAAGCTCACAATTAAAGGCAAGCTTGGGAAGAACACAAAGTGCCCCAAGGGACAAAGGGATGCAGACTCAAGTACAAGCTCCGGCAATAATGCACTATAGTTTTCTTGCTCTTCAATTCCTCCTTTTCAATGTATCTAAAGGGTTCCTTATATAGTGCTTCAATGGGGTAATGGAAGGTCAAATCCGTGTGATCTCAAGGCATATGGAAGGCCAAGAGACAAGTGACTTGGATCCACATCAAGGAAAACTCCAAAACTATTTGGCCTTTTTCACACATCCCGATGTACGCGGGTTTGAGGGTCAAATCCACGTATATACACGAGAACAGGTTTAAAAGTCGCGTATAGAAATAAAGACATGTTTTTAGGGATGATCTTGGAAACATCAAAGGTAAAAAATTGGTCCATGGGGTCTAAAGAATCTGCAAAGGGATAGGGAAGGCCATAAAGGTGTGATCCACCATGCGTGGTAAAATCAACTCTAACAACGGTGATGCGATTTTTCTTCAACCACGTCATTTCACATTTTGGTGTTTCCCAATAGCTGGTCTCAGACCATGGTACACATTTTTAATATTTTTTTTTGGCTGAGCTTTCAACCATGTTGAATTTCGAACACCAATTCTCATCCTCCTACTACCCCCAGGGAAATGGCCAAGTCAAAGCGGTCAATAAAATCATTAAGACCATGCTTCAACGGATGGTGGGAAACCACAAAACAAATTGGAATCACATGTTATTTTCCACCCTCTGGGCCTATCACACTTCCATGAAGACTACCACCAGCTTCACCCCCTTCCATTTGGTCCATGGTGGTGAATCAGTACTCCCTATAGAGTTTCAAATCCCATCACTCTGCCTCGTCATGGAGCTCCTTCCCGATACTTTGCGTTTGGAAGAACTCCTCCTCCAAATAGAACAAACCAATGAGGACTATTGAGCTACTCTCTAAGCCATTGAAGTAGCCAAAATCCCATTATGACTCCCATGTCCACCCTCGCACCTTCAGCAAAGGCGATATGGTCCTGGTTTATGACCAAGACAACGATAAATTGGGTAAAGGAAATTTCAAGTCAATGAGGCACGACCAATATTTCATCCAGCACTACCTAGGAAAAGAGGCATACATTCTCATTGAATCTAATGGACAAATCTTGGAGAACCCCCGTAACGGGCTCTACCTCAAGAGATTTTACGCTTAACATCACCAATGAGTCACTGCTAGCATAGTTTGGTCCTTTTTTGTTTTACACATTTCTTGAAGTGAGTCTCACATCTTGTTTCCTTGACTGCTCTAGATGGATCCTACCTCATGTCGCTACATTGGATTTGCTGACAGAGCAAGCAGATGGTCTCCAAATATCGCCTCGGTTGCATGGGTTATCTATTCCCCACCACATGACTTGATCCACATTGACGGAATATGTGTGGGAATTGCAACCAAAAACCAGACTGAGTACGATGGTGTCACGGGACTCTTGGATGCCTCCCTCCAATTGGTTATTTGCCACCTCGATGTCTTCTTATACTCCTATCTACTTGTCTCCCAATTTAATAACCTCTACCGGGTACGCGATGCCTGCCTCTTTAGAAAATTCCTACGCACTAAACAGTTGGTTAGAACATTTGAATCCATTACATTCACACATGTTCCCAGAAAACTCAATAGCGTAGCAGATCAAATGGCTAATGACATTCTCAAATGGCATATTCATCATCGCATATAGGAAGCATATAAAAACTGCATCATGCATCATCATATATAAACATGCATACATATGTAGCATACATCATCTAGCCATTTTTCACATCATAACAAGACTCGCATATAAAAACCATAAAAGTGCATCCATGTGCATCAAAAAATATATATATATATATATATATATATATATATATATATATAAATCTCATTTCCAATATGTCCAGTACAAAATGAGAAGCTACATAGTATTTCTCAGTTGAATATACATCGCTATACAAAAGTCATAAGTGCACCAATGCACTAAGGGCAGCTCCACTAGTCGTTAATCAGAGCCGGATCCATCATCATCCTCCTCTGACTTGGTATCCTCCTCATTGGAGGTATCATCACTGTCCATAGCTACATCCTCCCGTGTCACTGCTCATACATACTCGAAGGCCATAGCAATCCTCTTCATCGAAGGAATCCACTGCAGGGGTGCATTGTAACCGACATCAATCAAATCATCATCTAGATACTGCCAATTTTCATCAGTAACCCCCTCCAATAATTGCTCCACCTTCAACCAAAGATCATCCAGAGCCTGTCACTCCCTACGGGGGTCCAGCGCAGGTGGGTCTTGTCCTACAACTATTCCCATCCACCGTCGGTAACGTGCCAGTGGGTGAGGACCAATATATGCACATACACACAAATATGTCATCAGTCTATGAATATCATTAGCTAACTATAAACTAGATAAAGTACTCTATGTATGAATGTAAGTAAGAAAACATCATGTATACATACCAGCTAGTCCCCAGGCCTGACCTGAAGGTCAGGGCATCTATGCATCCCCATGATAGTCCATCCTAGCATAAGGGTAGTCCTCAATGACTGCCGGGAGCTGTCACCGCTGATCTAGTACCTTTTATGTAAAAAATTGGCCCACTGTACCACCTCCCTCATGCACCATCATGTCACACCATCGGCGCATCCGTAGCTCTCGTGACCCACTTTCCCATGCCACTGTATTTGGATGAAGAGTTGACACTCTCTCAAAGAAGAATGCACACAGAAAGGAGGCAAAGCAGAAATCCCCACCAGATTTCTTTGTGTGGTTCAATGCATGCCAAACTGCAAGAAAATACATTTGGGCCCATCCATAATAAGTTCCCCCCATGGCACTTTCCACCATCTGAAGTTGCCCTCCTGATATCTTGTGGTTCCCTAATGAACCCAAGATGCACAGTACCATTGCTGCGATGGCCCGTGTGGTAAGGTCTTCAATATCACAACTTAATATGTATGACCTACGCACATACGCAGAGCCATAGCAGTGCCTCTCACACAGCTCATCTAGAGTCTCCTTGTTAACCCAAAAATCCCCACACAACTCTCCATGGCCTACACCACCCAAGGACACCATCTCACAACACTCATTTCACTCCATAAGACCTTCCATTTGACCCCCACACCTCCAAAAGAGCCCAAGGATGAAGAAAAGGGCTAAAAACCCCAAAAAAGAGCCCAAAATAGACCCCCAAGAGCTAAAGCCCTCAAAAAGGGGCTAAAACCCTGAAAGGGGATAAAGTTAGGGCAGAAGGGGCTAAATCCTTGACCAAGGGCTTAAAACCCTAAAACCCCTTGGAAAAACTATATAAGGAGGGTGGGGGATCACTCTCAAAACACTCCTCATTTGCATATTGTTATGCTGCCCGTGGATGCTTTGAGACCTCTTTCTCTCAAACCACCCACTCTCCCTCTCCTCCATCTCCATTTCTCCAAGCCATTGCTCCCCAACCAAGAGAGAGGTGCTCTCATGAGCTAGGGCATGGTGACCCATTTCCACCTAAGTGAGGTATAATCTCATTTCTGTTTATGTTCATTTGCTTATTTTGTTTCTAACTCATATTGTGATTTGCAAGTTTTCTCCATTAACAATTGTTTACAGGTTGCTTTCATAGTAGTATAGGTTTCTTTTGCAGGTTTTGAAGGTGGAACCCTAACCCACTATGTGCAGAGGGGTTCAACAAACCTCTATCATCTCCTCTCTTTTATTTTCCTGTCATTAGCTAGTAGATTCAGTTTACTATTGTATCCATTTTCTTAGGATAGCTTAGGTTCAATTCACAGCTCTGTTTCTACCATTTTTACATTCCATTTTTTACTGTTTTCTAAGGGTAGAAACCTACCCTTGTTCCCTATAGGCACAAGGGAGCCATTTCTGCCCCTGTAGTGAGGAGAAATTCTCACTACAGCTTTGGTGACTCCACTGGGGAGGGGTCACTCTCAAAACACTCCTCATTTGCATATTTTTATGCTACCTGTGGATGCTTTAAGACCTCTTGCTCTCAAACCACCCACCCTCCCTCTCCTTATATAGTTTTTCCAAGGGGTTTTAGGGTTTTAATCCCTTAGTCATGGCTTTAGCCCCTTTTTTGGGCCTTTAGCCCCTTTCACCCTAAATTTAGCCCCTTTCAGGGTTTTAGCCCCTTTTTGAGGTCTTTAGCTCCTGGGGGTCTATTTTGAGCTCTTTTTGGGGGGTTTTAGCCCTTTTCTTCATCCTTGGGCTCTTTTGGAGGTGTGGGGGTCAAATGGAAGGTCTTATGGAGTGAAATGAGTGTTGTGAGATGGTGTCCTTGGGTGGTGTAGGCCATGGAGAGCTATGTGGGGATTTTTGGGTTAACACTCCTTGCGAGATATTTTTGGTGCCAGGTCACCAACTACTCCCAACATCGAGATCCCAGTCAAGAAGTATACATCTCGCAGTGTAATCTCCACATGATGCCCCTGTATGATGAAAAACTCCCTCCTAGCATCCCAAAATCTCACTAGTGTCTCAAGCAACAAGAGCAAGCTCTTCATTAATGGGATCCGCATAAACTTGAGCAGCCCACAACAGGCTAGTGCATCACATACATTTTCATCCCACATAGCCTCCTTTCATAGATATTTGCAGTCCCACTCCCTCCATACAGTGCGAGACATCCTGCAAAAACACCAAACTTCTGTTAGCCTCATCTATCTTCAAAAAATCACCCCATGACTAGGTCACACCTTCTGGACCAAAACCAGTGACCAAGTCACACATTTTAGCTAGACAGATGTGACTGAGTTGCACATTTCATCCCAATAGAAGCGACTCCCAGTCGCACCTTTCTACCCAATAGAAGCAACCTAGTCGCTTCTGTACGGGAAGAAAGAGTGGCCTAGTCACTGGTTTGGCCTTGAAATGAGCGACCCAGCTTGAAAAAGACCTAGTAAGCCAGTAGAGGCTCCTGGGTGAGAAAATCAGAAAAATAAACCACTGAAAAATATGAGTTTTACAAGAACTCTTACCTGCAAGTCAAGGATCAGAAAACCGTCGATCAAAACGGAAGAAATCAGCAAAATAATTTTGGGGCCCTCTTCTCTAACTCAGCAATGAACAGTTACAATGACACTTGTCATGTGGACCCCACCTATTTATAGGCCTCATTAGGTCTATTTTTATTCCAGGCATAATAGAGTCGTCTGGAGTGTGTTTGGGACGACATTAGCACACTTGGTTTTTGTTTTCTGTCCTCTATATTTTAATGAGAACATTTTCTCGTGTTTAGTAGGTGACTTTTCGAGCCATTTCCTGGACGTTACCTCGATTTACATGCCCTTGGAATATAATCGTCTCCGGACATGTACTTACATCATATGTAGTCTAGTCCATCCACCGCAACCTATGTGGGTTTCAGATCAATTTTTGGACGTGTCCTTGATTCATGTGCCTCCTCACAAATCTTCCTCTGCACGTATTGGCATGTTCAAGAGACATCTGCTCCATCCATACTGCATGGTTGGTCACCTTTGACCACCTCCCACCGTCCCGCCAGGAGGCACCACTAGTGCCCCATGGCTTGGTCGACCATAACAAAGTTTCTATTTAAGATATTTTCTAACTCCTAAATGAATGAAAAGATCGTTGAGCACATTTTCTTCCTTTCCCGCTCGCTAAAGTACTGGAAAGAGTTTCTACATAGCCTCGTTTATCTCCTTTTGCAAACTATGCAAACTACCATACAAAAAGGACCACTGCGGCATACTCCCACCAAGAACATTTCCCTCTGCATACTTTTATGCTTTCTCAAGCATTGGTACTGAACTCTACAAAAAAGCTCATCATGGGTTGTCTTTAAGATCTTTTCCAGCCTTCTCATTAAGAAAAGATTTCCAGGAAAACTTGGTTTCATTCATGCTCATAAAATTATTTGAATGACCGTCCAGTCAGTACAAGTTTAACCTTTTTCGACCTGGTTGGACTACCAATGGTAAAGAAGTCTCCCATCCCCTCAAAAGGATGGGTGTGCTCTCCTATGTACACTTTTATCCTTTTTCAGAAACAGGAGACTATCAACAAAAAGGATACCCCCTTGGAGTTTTCTTCATGCTTTTAGACTCTCTAAAATTGAAAGCACCATTGAGCATTTACCTTCTTGGGCTAGCTAAAAATCCATGAGATTTTTCCATAACGGTGTCTCTAGATGACACCCCATATGATACAGCTCAGTAGAATTCCGCCATTGGGTTGCCTTTGTTCAGAATATTCTACGATGATTCTTCCTTGGATCCCCTGGGTATAAATTTTTTTAAGTTACCTCCCCCCAAGTATTTCCCATCTGCAGTTACATCCTCGATGTTACAGCTATGATCCCTCTCCCTTGAGTCAGTTTCATTTGTTGCCAGGTCATCCTTGTCGTCACCCTCTGAACAAAGGAAGTTTGTGTTTCTCATGATTCCCTTCCCCTATTTCCCCATTCAATGTGTCATTATTTGTATTGCCTCACATATTTGGTTATTACCCTCACGCTTCAGGTCAAGGAAACATCATTACCTTAATCATTTGCAGGCCCCCCTCTGTCAACGACAACAAATCTATTCCAGAGGTCCTTGTATCCTAGTTTCATTAACCTCATTGATGAGTTCCTTGGACCACTTGAGAGGAGTCCTTAGTGCCTCTTGGGATGGTTATGTCTCACGTGCTCGACTTTAGTTACATCATCGCACCGTTGAGATTTGTATAGGGTATTGGTCTGCACAGTATTTGGTCGAAGACCTCAGTTGTCACCTAACTCTAAGCACATTGGAGAGTCTATTAAGGGACCCAGATAGGTTCATTTCCCTTGTGATTTTTAGGTTGCATTGGAGACAGTGTTCAAAATACCCAGAGAAGTGCTTATGTATAGATTCATGATTGATATGGCATATTGTACCATAGAGACTCTGACTCTCCATCAGTAAGTCCTTACAGTTATGTAAACTTCCAGATACAGCAGGTCATCATTTATGAATATATTGCATTCCATGAGAATGTTGTGGGTCCAATCTATCAATTCTTCATATCAGTATTGTATTGAGCCTCTCATTGAGGCAACCATTATGTAACAACATTTGTACATGATCAGCTCTTGTGTTTGAGAGCCTTGATCGCACTATTATTTTGACATTGTTACGAGCATGGGTATGCCCACCTCGTCCATATACATGTCACACATTCTTTGTATCTCACCCATTGATGCTAAATGGGAACCATATTAATACAAAACCCAAAGCCACCATGTCTCGAACAAGGAATCAATGCTTCTTCATAGGTCTCTCCACAATCCCCAAGATCCTATGATGGTCATCTGCCATATGATGAGCTCCTACCCTCACAAATCAAGGGGTAATCTGTTAACACAAAAAATTTCCTAACTTTCTCTAAAAAACCTACACCACCTACATACATCTATTTCCTAACCCGTTGTACCCCCACCCCCGCATTTAACATATGTTTCTCTCACAAAAGGCTAAAATAATCAAAAAAGGCTTTATAAACCCCCAAAAGAGCCAAAATAGCTCACAAAGGGGACAAAACCTCCAAAAATGAGCTAAAATCCCTAAAAGGGCCTAAAAACCCCAAAAGGAGCTAAAAATAAGGGAAAGGGGGCTTAAAACCCTAGGTAGGGCCTACAACCCTAACCAGGGGCTTAAAACCCTAAAAACATGAGAAAAAATATAAAAGGAGGGGTGGGGGTCCCCATCACTCATGGCTATTTTTCTTCCTACCATTACTATAGTCATGTGAGTGCCTTGAGAGACCTTTCCTCTTAAGACATTCACCCCATTCATCTCATTTCACATTTTCCAATACCTTGGTGTGTTGAGTTAAACTCCTCACCAACCTTGCCTGTGAAGAAGCATCTTCTTAGTTTGGGCATGGTGGCCCCCTTTCAAAATAGATCTAAGGTATAATGGTTTTCATGTTTTTGTTATTTAGTTCATAGTTTAGATGTTTATGCTTAGTTTATTGCTAACAGTTTGTTGCAGGTTTTTGTTTATACATTGACTCTATCCTTCCATCCTATAGACAGAAGGTGGGTGCTTTTGTATCTGGCTAGGTATTTTTATGAACCACAGGGTGGATTCTGAACAGGGGTTGGCGCAGATCCCAAACCAGAGGTTGAAACAGGGGCCGAACCGGCCAAAGGAGTTATCTGTGGGTTTTTTTGCACCATCATTTTTTGTTATTCCTCTTGCTACTGTACTTCTGGCGATGTGATATCTTCAAAAATTGAGCACGACGAAGTGATGGTAACCTATGATTTCTCACTAGCACTGGAAATCTCAATGACCTTTAGCTTTGGCTCTCTTACTCACAAGATCTGGTTCACTCTTCTTCATTCTATGCAAGTAAACTGATCCTTGACGACGAAGCCTCATATTTATAGGGATGTGCCTGTCCCGTATGTGATCATTCGATGGTAGATCGACATCTTCTCTATCACTTGGGATTCTTGTTCGATGCATTCCGACATTAACTCACATACTCAAGTTCTGCTCTATACCTGTCAGGGAAGTTATGGTGGAGACGACTGATGGCACAAAAAGCACCTCACCATTTTCCTCATACTTTGTCGAAGTAATGATGTTTTGCTTTCATTAACCACCTCAATATTTTTGGATATCCACGCTTTATTGACATCCAGCCTATCATTCCCTCTTTTATGGTAATTTGCATGCTTCTATCGTAGTCATGCGATAGAACCTTACCCAAGGCATATCCTATCCATCATAGTAAGGTTTCAGGTGACTTCCATTTACCATTCCTACTACTGGAATTCTGTCCATCTTATGCAATTTCATTGCGCTTGCATCAGTGATGTGTGCGAGCACATATGGCCCTAGCCAATGCATCTTCAATTTACCTAGATGCATGAAAAATTTACTGTCATACAGCAAAACAAGTCCTCCAACTTTGATATGCTTAGTCCTAATATGGCGATCATGCCATGACTTTTTCCTTTGCTTCTCTATGTTTTGATGGAATCCTGTGACAAAGCGTTCTTCCTCCATTTGAATGAGTTGTGACAACCTTTGCTCGACAACATCTCCGTTGGTCATTTTCGTTAGCACAGTAATTATTAGCCTCGGCACAATATACTCCATAGGCACAACAGCTTCTTTCCCTTACACCAGCCTAAATGGAGTGTGCCATGTCATTCGCCTTCAAGTTGTCTGGTAAGCCCATAACACAGCTGAAAATTTTTGATCCCAGTCATCTCGGTGCACATTGCATACTTTGGTTAACACATTCTCCAGAATCTTGTTGAAGGCTTCAACTATTCCATTTGCTTGAGGATGATAGGGAGTCATTTTCCTATGCCTAAAACTTTGTAGTCAGCTCATCAATCATTTTGTTAAAAAAATGCATACCTTGGTCGCTTAGGAGAATTTTTGGACAGACGAATCTGGTCACGAAATTCTATGCCGAATCTGGTCATGACATTCTCAAATAAAAACTTCACCAAAGTCGTAGTGGTGCAATCTTCAACAGGGGCGGCTTTAGCCCATTGTTGGGAAAAATATTGTCTTGAATAATTCACCAAATATTTAATTATCGACTGGGGTTGGTAGGATTAGAGTTGCTACAAAATATATACGAAGGTAGAGAGTATCGTGGTAATTCTTTAATAATCCAAATATTGAAATATCTTGAGTTGAACTCCTAAGGATCTAACTTAGTTAAGTTAATAAAAACATAGGACTAGGCAGAGTGGTATCAAGTTATACTACTCTACTCTATGAGCAACTATTAAAGGACAAAGATATGGACAATGTAATAACAATGAACTATTATTTATAAGAAGGTCTACTTTACTGATAAACAACTTACAAGGAATAATTTACAACAACTAAATATATTTTCTAAAAGCTATACATGCAACTAATAAATGGCCACTAATTCCATTCTCCTTGATTATTTTGAGGATAAGGGTTTACTGTAATCGGGACAGGAGTAGGAGGTATCAAAATGGCTTTCAAATGAGGTGAAGAAGCTAAAGGGAATTAGATATAACTTAATTTCTACAAAAATATGTACACTAAGAACCGTCCAACTACAAGCTATAGTAAACATAATGATCTATAAACAAATAAACCTTTGAACTTTACTTGCAAAAGATAAAATAATATTACAAGAAGATAAACATAATCTATGAGAAAACAGAAGACTTATAAAGATGATCTAAATTCTATTCTATGGATTCTTTTAACAACCTTATGATTAAGAAGATAAATTGTATTTCTATGAGCAATGATACTTAATCTATTAATACATGTAACTTAGACCTCATTTACAAAGGAACAACTTAAATCATGGGTTCAATTACAAATCAATACAATGATTTAAACTACATAACATAATTCCTAGGCATGGGGTAAAAAGAAAAGAAAAAAGAGAAATAAGGTTTAACAAGGAGTCTAAACAATCTCATCTAAAGGTCTTAAGAGAAAACACAATCATTATCTAACCACTACCATTAAAACACAATAAAAAAACTAAGGAAATAAGCTCAAAACAGATTAAAGACACACCGGGTTGAATGCAAGACTAAACAGTAGGTTGGAACGAAGGTCTATATAAGGGGCGGGACAGGCTGTCTAAATGACAGTTTGTTTGAAGAAAATGCTAAAACTTCAAGAAAATAGTGAATCTAAATGATTTATTGAGGGAAACTGTCTCATGCATATGCTAATGAAATGTAAAAGCAGAAAGTAAATCTACTTAATGGTTGAATTCCACAATGATATAACCTATGCTAATTTCATAATTTGAAAAGGAAATTACATCATCGAACAGACTGAAATACTCTTAAGCAAATTCAGGACAAAAACAAAAATAAATAAAACCAAATTTACTACGATTTAATCAAAGGAATTCTAGTCTAGAAATCAAACAATGAACTGTAAAGACTTTGCAAAAGAATTTGGAAACTATAATAGGTGCAACCAGTTGCTAACTAGTAAAAGAAACCTACATAATCAACATAATATTAAACTGAAATCTATGCTACAAAATTTATCATAAACGATTACAGGAATGAAATTGCATAAACAAAGTAAAACTATACTAGTTACGGAGAAGAGAAATACACAAAGTCGTAAAACTCTGTTGTTAGGGGGGCCTCCTAGCAAATAGAGTGATTCCTCTTCAATGAAACACGATCATACATAGCGGAATAGAACTTTCATTAAATCAAAAGGGTAGCATTACATATTTTTCAAACTTATCTGATAACATATCAAATAAAGACTCGTCTGTAAATCGCATAACAGCACCTATATATACATTGTTTGATAGAGGGAGAGCAAGTATACCCTTTCAGTGGTCAATTGTTCTTATGATAAGGAAGTCATTATAACAAATAATTACATTGATAACTAATAGATGACAATTCCTTCCTCTTCGTAGATCTGGTTCCTTCTGGCACGCGATGTGGCATATGATTTCAGTCTTAATCGAAGCTGACGTCAAGGTGGCACACATAGACATTTAGATGAGTGCCCTTCTAGAAGAAGGTTGATGCTAATATGATGGCATGTGGTCACAATATTTCATTTCCATTGCATGCCTTTAATGCACAGAAACCTACTACCAACAATGTGCGGTCTGTTTAGTGATCTCGATCGAAAGCTGGATATGCTCTCCATATATCTAGTTGAGCACATGTATGTTTTTTAGCTTGTCTAAAAGACCATATAACCTGCAAAAAATTATACACATGAATTAATATATCGAATACGCTTCATATCATGTCAATTTTAATCATTAAAATCATAAAATAATAATAATAAACAGAATTTTCATAAACCTTAAATCCGTTCATACCTGAGGCTTGAATGGTGAGCTACTTGGTACAAAAGATGCCAAAAGGTATTAAAACATGTGTTAATATGTACAGTATTTAACCCAAAAATGGTAACAAAATGTGGACCAACATTCCCCCAAACCAGAAGAATGCCAGGTTCCACTGGTCAGAAAATAAAAGATAACATTAGGAAGGAGGCAGAGCTACATCAGCAGCTACCTCTGACTTTGATGAAGTGGACTATTTGAACTTCAATTTATTAGCCTAATCTTTCAAAATGGCATGCCTTGCTTGCTGATCCCTCTGTGATAAACAAACGGTCTTGTGGAGGTCCTCCATATTTTTAATCTATAACCGCAACTCTTTATTTTCCTCCCAAAGCTCTGAAATCAACTTAACATACACTTCATTCTACTTCGTCGATTGAGTTAACTCAGAAGTTAACTGATATAGTGTTGGTTGCGGTGGTGTAGATGGCTCTGGGGATTGGTTGAAATCCCATGGAGGACTCATTTCCATTGAAGGTGGATCCAAATTGAGAGTAGGAAGGGGTTCTTCAAGGCTGATATCCTGGACAGATGTAGGAATGTCCATTTGATCGATGTCCTTGAGTAACTCAGCAAAAAGACTAGCTAATGCTAATAGGGATGAATTTGGGTTGGTTCCATCTACCTTGGCCTTATCATCTAAATGACCAGTCTGCACAGCATACTGAACTGCAGTCTAGGTACTGGTCCAGAGCATACGCTGAACACTTTTAGCCTTTTGTCTTCTGGTACGAGGTCATGGAAAAGGTACAAATTATGAAGACACGGGACTGGTAGGGGTATTTTGGACAAATGAGTTAGGTTCTAAGATATCTTCATCAAGGTGGAAAATGTTGGGGTTTTCCTCTTCTATGGGCGAGGTTTGACTTGACTCATGGTGAAAATGACGGGATTGTTTACGAATATTAAGGTGGGGATTAAGCACCTTGAATACAAAAGTCTCCCAAGGTTGGTTTTTCTCCTTGAGCTTATCCAGGATTAATAGTTTGATTAAACTGTGGTGGTAAAAACTACTCTTGGGATGAAGGGTATTCTTTCTGACCAAATTTGACATTTTTTCTAAGCTATGGAGGAAAAAGAAATGGAAATTTAAACATCTATTATCGACAAAGTGAGCTAGTAACCGAAGGTGACAATATTTGAAAATGCTAAAATTACCTTTGCACATAACCAGATGAATAATGATTGTCAACGGCTTGATGTATTTTGGATTTATCCAACTGTGACGGTAACCTTTTACGCCTAATACATACCAGAACTCGGGCTTAAGAGAAAAATTATGTGATGCTTGTGGGACGAACCAATGTTTGTGCCATCACTCACCTTCTCTGGGAATCTTAGTGGCATGGTAAATTGACTCCTCGGTGACTTGGAAGGAAATATGCCCTACCCTGGTCGTCCTCCAATCGAACCCCATTGCGAAAAGCAATGAGATTTCCTCATCGTAACCTTGCAGTGAATGGAGGAACGGGTTCCAACCGGCTCGAAAAAACACTTCCTTACATTCCCTAAACTCTACCATTTGAAATAGATCTTGGTAACTCTCTAGCTCGAATCGATTTGGCATGATGTAAATAGTGGAAGGGATACAGGGTTTTCAGAAAATATGAGAGAAAGGTGGCTAAAATGCTCTGCAATGATAATAGTAAGAAAAAAGATGGAATGGAGAGAAGGTTCACACAGTGCTATTTTTAAAACATGCCGCATTCAACCTACTGTAATAATCATGCAAACAGCTTAGCATGCCTAAAAAATCGTGCCATTATGGAAATTTTCGAAACATGTGTCGTCTAAAGCATGTGATTGAATAAGTTTCTAATTTTTAGTTGGTTCAACCTTGTCCAAATCAATATTTGGACAGGTTTAACATGTAACTTAATGCGATTGTATAAACAAATTCGTAACCATAACCTTAGTTCAACGAGAAGGTTGGCTTATCTAATAGCTTATGTGTGCGAACGGAGAAAGAGGATAATGATGATGGCAGAGTCATGATAACTATAAGGTACCCTAAATTCATATCAAATCCATATAGGGGTGAAATAAAATCATATTATATTTAATTCTTACTATCATGAATTAGCACTGGTCATAATATCATGTGGATGTGACCCTAATGGTATGACTCAGATTTTTACCCAAATAAAATTAAGCCAATACTTAACCATAGATACAAAAATGTCATAAATTTTTTATTCAGCTTGTTATTTGACTTCTTATTCATACCGACATTCTACCCTTCATATGATCCTTCATACAACTTTCTGTAAACAAAAATGAGCTTTCTGGACCAAACTGCTACTAATTGTGGCTTTTCCTAAGCTTCCCGGTGTCAAAGAAGTCATATGAAATAATTTTCTAGCATTCTTCCTTATTCATCCAAGATTTTAAAACCAATTTCGCTATTTGCATTATCCTACAAACACTTTATCATTTATCAATGAATCTCTTTAGAAATAAAAATAAAGACAGACAATCAGGCTAATCCTCCCACAAACCAAAGATATGGCATGTCCCCAAGCCATACAAGAAAACTATTAGATGCATACATTAATATAAATCAAACTACTTACCTATTTCTTCTGGAAATTTCATAAAACAACAATTATGTTAAAATATAGAATTTTCCCTATTTCTTTTCAGCCCTGTAACCACAGGCAGTCTGCTGAAATCTGCTGAAAATCAACTGAAAGGCAGTCGAAAACTGCTCAAAAAATCACTGAGAAATTCTCCTGAAAAAACCCAAATCTTCTTAGGTCCAATCGGACCCCATCCCAACTAATTCTTTGACATTGTGGTGGTCAAAACAACTACACCTCCGATCTTCATCGGTGAGAAAAAAAAATTGTCTTTTCATCGGTGGTCTGTTGTTTTATTCCTTTCCGGAATTTCGGCGGATAAAATGACTAAAATCCTGCTCTATATCAATGAGCAAACCATCTGTTGATTGGGTGCATAGTCTCTTTAGCAGCAACAACAGTGGGAAGTGTTCTTACTTAGGTTTTCGTGGCCAACTGACTGAGCTTCCGATCAATGATCCAATCATTAACAATTTATCGATGCCTTTTTACTTCTCAAGTTGGGTCTCTTCCTTGCTAAATTCTTGGCATGTCGGCGATTCGTTGGTCTATTCCCTTCCTCTATATCAGGTCCTTAGTGGTCTAACCATCCGAATTTGTAACGATGATGAAGAGATCTACCCATCGGCAGTTTCTTCAACTAAGGTTCTCTGCGGTATCGATGGTCAGATGTGTTGTTCATCGGGCATGATGTCCTGTGGGAAGCCGCAATGACAGGTTTACAATCTTCCTTTTCCTTTCGATTGACAATCTGAACCTTAATACTTCTTCAATGACCTAATACAAAAATATTCAAAACTTTTCAACATTTTCTTTGGCGGTTGAAACTTCTAAATTCTTCCGTTGTCTCGGTGAATTACTCAAGTTTATCTTCTTTCAGCGTATCGGCCCCGCAGTGGTCTATCATTCCGAACTTCATCGGCGATAGCATAAACTATTATTCACCCAGTTGTTCGCAACGACGGATTTTCAACAAACTTTGACGTAACTCATCGACAACCGCATCATCTGATCATCGACGATGTGATCAACTAACCATCGCCGATGGCCGATGGTTCCATGACTTAGAAAAATGTTCAAAATTTTTCTCTTCCCTTCCAAACCTTCATCGGCTCAACAATCGCTTATTTTCCACTGATCCGTTTGTTATCTATCAATGAAAACTTTCTCTATCTTCTACTAACTTTGGCGGCTCCATCTCCCCTATCCTTCATCGATCAAGTAACTTCTTGTCGCCACCATAATCCACTAACACCTCGGCATTGGCGAGTGGAAGACTAAAGCATCGACAGGTTAGTTCGATTAGCAGCCGCAATGGTGGTTCATCATCTTCAATCCTTTTCTGATCAATGGTCCAATCCACTAATACTTTTTGATCGGTGAACTGAAGCATGATTTTGACTGGCATCGGCAGTCGAAGGTTCTCCCTGTCGAAAGACTAGTGCTCTAGGCTTCCACAACGATGGATGCACGAAACACTATCTTCTTTAATGGACGATGATTTCAGGCCTTAGAAAAATTATCAAAATTTTGCGCCATCGACAGTCAGAGGCTCTATGCGTCGGAAGCATAGTGGTCTAGCCATCCACAATGGTGGGTGCTCGATCAACTAATTTTCGTCGATGATTTCAACACTTAAACAAAATTTTGAAACTTTCTTCTTCTGTCGGCGGTCGGAACCACTAGCACTGTTGCATCAACATTTTAGTCCCCACGGTAACCGCAACGGCGGAAACCCATTCAACTAATTCTTGTTGATGTTCATTGGTAGTTTCCTCATCTAACCATCGGTGATGAGAACAACTATCTTCTGTCGATCACTGATGGTCGAACTTAGAAATTTTTTCAAAGTTTTTTTGGTTACCATCCATCAGGTGGCCTTCCCACTAAGTGCCCACTGCATCGGAAGATATTGTCACTAAGTCTTCCAATGGGCTGATAGTTCTGGCACTTAGAAACTTTTCTGAGTTTTCCTGCCACAATTTTCTGATTTCTGTTGGGCATAAGGAAACCTGTCTCTGCAATCTGATCTGTCATGTCCCATTCAGGCCCACGCTGCAACCAGAGCTCTAATACCACACTGTAACATCCCCGACCCTCCGACTGGGCAAGAGAACGCTACTATACATCAAATCATCTGGGAATCTAGCCCCATGAACATACATACATATAGTGCTGAAGCATGATACTTAAAACATAAAACATTTTAAGAAGCATAATATTTCATATACACAACAGAAGAAAAACCTATCAATCGGCCTTCATGCATATATAGATCAGCATTTAACATGTATATCATCATTCATTAATGGTAAATATGTAATTGTAGACACAAGTTAGGCAACAGTACTTATCTTATAGAGAGCTTGTTTCGCAACTAGCTACGTCGCTGCAACATTCCACCCAACCATAGGCCCGCGTGCTCTTTAATCTCTCAGCAACGCCGCCACCCCCGAGCCGGGCATGATTCCCCAAGGAATAAGGAACTAACAGGATTACACATAGCCAAGGACAACAACACCACAAGAGTACACAGTTCAGCCAAGCCAGCACCGTTGGGTTTATCAGGTGAACAACAGATTAGCCAAGCCAACAAAGTTGGGTTTATGAGGACATCTAGGAGCTGGGAAAGGCTAATGCTATGTTGGTGCACCGACACCAGAACCAGACTGGCTTCTAGAACACCCAACATAAGGAATTCAGTCCTTTCTCTGCAATGCATTCCCTCTGACCCTGATCTCCCTTCCAGTGCTATTCAGGGGGAGTGGAGAAGAATACCAACTCAGTGGCTTTGTATGTGTGGTTCTCAACCCACCAGGTTTATCAATCACCTCAGGCCCTCATTCACCACTCCAATGCAGTGCGAGGACAAAACCAATGCATGCAAGAAGCAAAACAGCTCTTCATGCTTTTACATGGGAAAACACAGTTCAGTAATTGTGGCCATTAACATCCCACGAGCAACCTTAAACCCACAGCCCACAATCTTTACTGCAATCGCTGAAGAAATACAGAGATGAGAGAATGGGAAGAAAGATGATTCTCAATATGTGCATGAGGGGAACAAGATATAGCTAAAACACATAGCTGGAAAGGCAATCACAACCACAATTCCACAATGGAATAACATCCAACGAACCACAGAGGAAAACCACATCAATCTACAGCAATTTCTGCATTGTTCAGGAAAAACACAATCGTCAATGTGTGGAGGAAGTTGCAACCGGTGATCTATGAGGAAAATCACAACAGTCTAACAATGGTGGGAAAATAACAAAGCTCTATGTGAACGGGGGAAGAAAATTCATAGAATAGCAAGGCGTTGTAAGAGGAATTCCGAACCCCAAACAATGGAATGTGTATTCCTTTAACTCATTCCATGCGAGGTGAATGAACAACCACCATTTGGATAGCAAACCGACCATCCGCAATTCAGAAGGCACGTCATGTAGAGAGTGTAGGCGCATGGGGAGAATGGCAATCGTGGCATAGTGGTCTTACTATCAGTGAATAGATGCCCCACTAACAACAAAATAATGAAGGGTGGCGGTTGGATGAGACAAGGGAGGGTGAGTGAAGAGAGAGGTGACACATGGCTTTCCCCATGGCTCAGGATTTAACTTTCCCCTTTCTTATCCTTTGGAAATCATGCCCCTTCTCAATTTAGTTGCCACAAAAATAGCTGGTTGGGTTATTTAATTAAAAATGTGTGTTTTCACGATGCCACAATTAAATATATTCTGTATGTCTCAATATACCATCGGTGACCATTCCAAATCAGAAACACAACATAACCAAATCTATGGTGGGGCCTTGGCCTTTAGCTCTGCACCAAGATTATTTACAATATACGCAAGCAAGGTTAAAACTGGGGTATACATTCCCCTTCCCCTTCAATAGTACTGTCCCTAGTGCTTTACAAAATTTGAACAAAATGCTACACTAGTACCGCCTCAGTGTTCCATGGGCTTGAACAAAAATGGATGTGCCAATCGCATGGCATCCTCCAGCTCCCACGTAGCCTCTTCAGGTCTGTAGTGCTCCCATTGCACCTTTACCTACCCTATGGCTCAGTTCTGGAGCATTGTGACCTTCCTGTCAAGGATGCATATTGGCTCGATTTGGAACTCTCCCTTGGGTTCCACCTGGATCACATCCCAATTTATCACATGGTTAGGATCATGTACATATTTCTTAAGCAAAAAAACATGAAAAACATTATGAGCTCTAGTACTAGTAGGCAATGCAAGTCTATATGCAATTGGCCCTATTCTTTCAAGCACTTAAAATGACCCAAAGTATCTAGGTGATAGCTTGGCACAACTTCCAAGATGCAACAAACTTTTATTTGCCTTCACTCTGAGGTAAACATGATCCCCAACAATGAACTCTTTGTTCATCCTATGCTTATCTGCATAGCTTTTCTGTCTGTCATGTGCTGCTTTCAGATTCTGCCTGATACTTACAACCTCTTGCTCCATTTCCTTAAGAAATTCGGGTCCAAGCACAACTCTGTTCACTAGGTTATCCCAAGTCACTGGTGTCCTACACCTTCTTCCATACAAAGCTTCATATGGAATCATCCCCAAGGATGACTGCTGTCCATTGTTGTAAGCAAACTCTACCAAGTGTAAGTAATCTTCTCACTTGGTTGGTTTGTTCATCACATACATGTGAAGCATATCTTCAAGCACATGATTCATTGTTTCGGTTTTCCCATCTGTCTGAGCATGGTATGCAGGCATGAAGTTCAACTTGGTACCCAAATCTGCAAACAACCCTTTCCAAAAGTTGGAAGTGAACTTGACATCTCTGTCAGAAACTATTGCCTTGGGCAGTCCATGCACTTTGAAAATATCCTTCATGAAAATCCTTGCAATGTCATCAGTCTTGTGCGTAGACTTCACTAGTATAAAATGTGTTGCTTTGGTCAACTTGTCTACCACAACCATGATGGAATCATTTTGTCTCCAATTCATCGGCAATCCCATAAAAAAATCCATGGAAATAACTTCCGATTTCCATTCTGGAACTAGCAAGGGCTGCAACAAACCTGCTAGATGTTGATGCTCAACCTTTACCTGTTGAAATTTCATGCACCTTGAAATGTATTCAGCCATGTCCTTTTTCATTCCTGGACAAAAGTAATGTTTTATAGCTGTAGCAATTGTCTTCTGATATCCTGGGTGACCAGAATACAGAGCTTGATAGATTTCATCCATAACAGCTCTTCTCAAATCTGCTACATTTGGAATATAAATTCTTCCTTTATAAGTGAGAAGTCCATCTTCTTCCAATTTATATCCCTCATACCTCTTCTCAAGACCTTGCTGCTGCAATTTGTCTTTTACCTGCTCATACAATTCATCTCCGGCAACATGATTTGCAATCTCCTGCCTCAAATCTGATTCGCAAATACTTAGAGATGCCACATGCATTTCATGTACCTTCCTACTAAGTGCATCCGCTACCTTGTTCTATTTTCCCTTTATGTGCTTGATTTTGAAAACAAACTCACATAACAATTCCAGCCATCTCGCTTGCCTAGCATTCAGAGTAGGATGATCAAACAAATACTTTAGTCCACAGTGATCTGTTCTGAGCTCAAATCTTCTACCCATCAAGTAATGTCTCCACATCTTGAGAGCATGTACTATGGTTGCAAGCTCTAAATCATGAGTGACATAGTTCTTCTCATTCTCCTTCAGCTTTCTTGACTCATAACATATCACGTGGTTATCCTGCATAAGGACTCCTCCAAGCCCTTGTCTACATGCATCGGTACATACCACAAAATATTTTTATGGATCTGCAACTTTCAATACTGATGCACTGGTGAGACGATTCTTCAACCACTGGAAGATTTATTCACACTTCAAATTCCATTCAAACTTTGTTCCCTTCTTCTGTAAAGAAGTGATGGCATGTGCAACCTTGGAAAATCCTTCAATGAATCTCTTGTAGTATCATGAAAGTCCCATAAAATATTTTACATCCATCACATTTCTTGGAGTAGGCCAATTCATAATGGCTTCAATCTTTTCAGGGTCTACTGATATACCCTCTTCTGAGATAATGTGACCCAAGTACTGAATTCTATCCCTATAGAAGTCACACTTGCTTAGCTTTGCATACAGCTGATGTTCCCTGAGAACTTGAAATTTCAATCTCAAATTCTCTTCATGTTCTTCCTCATTCTTAGAATAAACAAGAATGTCATCAAGGAAGACAAGAACAAACTTGTCCAAATACTTATAGAATACACTGTCCATAAGGCACATAAATGTAGCTGGCATATTTGTGAGAGCAAATGGTACCACTACAAACTCATAATGTCCATACCTTGTCCTGAAGGCTGTCTTATGAATGTCTTCATCCTTGATTCTCACTTGATGGTAACTAGGCCTCAAGTCAATCTTGGAAAACACCTTTGCTCCTCTCATTTGATCAAAGAGGTCATCAATCTTGGGCAAAGGGTATTTATTCTTCACAATAACCTTGTTCAACTGTCTGTAATCAATACATAACCTGAGTGTACCATCTTTCTTCTTTACAAACTGAACCGGTGCTCCGCAAGGAGACACACTCGGTCGGATATACTTCTTTTCCAACAACTCTTGTAGTTTCATCTTCAATTCTAGCATATCTGGTGTACTCATTCTATAGGGTGTCTTGGACACTGGGGATGCTCCTGGCACAAGTTCAATGGTGAAATCAATGTCCCTCTTTGGAGGAATCCCTGGAATCTCATCGGGAAAAACATCATTGAATTCCTATAACACCTAACAGTTCTCCAACCTAGGAGTTTCATCTCCTGTTGGTTCTAGAATATGAGTTGCATACAATTGGAAACCTATCCTATAGAACTTCTTCAACTGCATTATTGAAACCTATCTTACTAAAATTACCTTCGGAATACCTTTCACAACTACTGGGTTTCCTTCTTCATCCTTGCATTCAAAAGTCATGTTATAACAGTCAAGCTTCACTCTATGAGCTTCTAACCAATCCATTCCAATGAGAATATCATAGAAACCAAGTGGTAGAACATTCAGATCCACACAAGTGATCAATCCATTCATAACCAATGGATATTTATCTACCAGTTCACTGACTTTCCTCTTAGTCCTAGTGGTTAGTTGGACTAACCAAGATTTTCCATGCTTTACCTTCTTAAAAGCACAATTCTCCACTACCCTAGGAGTAATGTAACTGTGAGTAGAACCAGGGTCAATAAAAATATAAATATATTGTTCAACAATCCTACCTGTAACTTCAACCACTGTTGACTGGTGATCTGCCTGGTGGTCCTCCAGTGCTGCATAAATTCTAGGGACTGCTCTGGCTACCTTACCCATTGTTTCTGCTCCATGAATGTTATAAGTTGGTCTTGCACTTTCATTCTCAAGTGGACAATATCTATGCAAGTGAGGTCCTTCACATTTCCAACATTTGAGTGGACCTTTATTCATATGTGGCTCTTTAGGCTTTCCACCTGTCACTCCAACTGGATTACTCGTAGTTTGAGATGGCTACTTCTGCTGATTCTTGAATCTAGAAGGTTTGAAACCTTTCTTTCTTTGGTCAAACTTTTCAGTAATCAGGTTTACCTTTGCTTTGCTCATAGCAATATTTATCTTTTCTTATTACTTCTTCGAGAGTTCTCGGATCATAAAACTCAATTCTATCTTTGTAGGCTTGAGGCAATCCACTTAGAAACCGCTGCATCTTCACTTTTTCATCTCTAATGTACCGTACATACCTCAACAATTCCAAGAATTTATTTTCATTATCATCCATGGTTTGCTGTCCCAATCTCAGCTCATGGAATTCCTTAATCTTATCATCATAATACCTATCAGAGAGGTATTTCTGCCTAAAATACTTCTTGAACTGTTTCCACTTCAGTTTCCTTTCACTGATCCTCTTTACTTGCTTGAAGTGTTCCCACTAAATGGATGCTCGTCCATTCATATTGAATATGGAAACTCTAGCCTTCATGTTTCCTGAATAATCCTGCACCTGAAAGTACTTCTTTATCCCAAGAAGCCAAGCTCCATATTCTTGTCACATATTTATTTCACCATGAAATGTAGGAGGTTTAGCTTTCCTAAATTCATCTCGAGAGCGATCCCTATGGTGCCTTCTCCTTTTCCTTTTATGAGAAGATGAACTTGTATCTCCACTGGATTATTCATAGTTAGATGATCCACTGGAAGTCCTTCTTATTCTCCTAGTGCTGCTCTTACTGCCTTCTAGACTTGATGTACTTCGTCCAGAATCTATCTTTTTCTGTAAATGTGTCAAACTCTGCAATATGGCAGCATTCAACTGATGTAGCTCTTCCTGGGATTTAACCAAGATTCTCATGGTGGCCGCAACCTCGGACGGTGTCCCTTGGAATCTCCTTCCATTAGACTCTATGTCATCATTTCCATTACGAACATTTTCTCCCATGGCATCTTCTGCTCGCTCATAAGAATCCCGAGCATCATACCCATCATGGGTTCTCATGACTGAACCACCTCTTATTTTACCACACTATTCTTTCTGGAGTACTGCTCTTGGAAATTATCTATAGTTCTGCAAATGTGTTAGCAGCAAACTATTAGATGCACACATTAATATAAATCAAACTACTTACCTTTTTCTTCTGGAAATTTCATAAAACAACAATTATGTTAAAATATATAATTTTCCCTATTTCTTTTCATCCCTGTGACCACGGGCAGTCTACTAGATCTGTTGAAAATTGACTGAAAGGCAGTCAAAAACTGCTCGAAAAATCACCGATAAATTCTCCTGAAAAAACCCAAATGTTCTTAGGTCCAATCAGACCCCCTCCCAACTAATTCTCTAACATTGCGGTGCTCAAAACAACTACGCCTCTAATCTTCATCGGCAAGAAAAAAAAATATCTTTTCATCGGTGGTCTTTTTTTTATTCCTTTCTGGCGTTTTAGTGGGTAAAATGACTAAACTCCCACTCTGTATCAACGAGCAAACCATCTCTTGATCGGGTGCACAGTCTCTTTAGCAGCCGCAACAGCAGAAAGTGTTCTTACTTCGCTTTTCACGGCCAACTGACTGAGCTTTCGATCGGCGATCCGATCATTAACAATTTCTCGATGCCTTTTTACTTCTCAAGTCCGGTCTCTTCCTTGCTAAATTCCTGGCGTGTCGATGATTCGTTGGTCTATTCCCTTCCTCCATATTGGGTCCTTAGTATTCTAACCCTCTGAATCTATAACGACAATGCTGAGGTCTACCCATCGGTGGTTTCTTCAACTAAGGTTCTCCATGGTATCGGTGGTCGGACGTGTTGTTCATCGGGTGCGCAGTCCTTTGGGCAGCCGCAGCGGAGGGTTTACAATATTCCTTTTCCTTCCGATCAACGATCTGAATCTTAATACTTCTCCGATGACCTGATACAAAAATATTCAAAAACTTTCAACATTTTCTTCGGTGGTTGAAACTTCTAAATTCTTCTACTGTCTCGGCGAGTTACTCATCTATTTTCTTTCATCGTATCGGCCCCGTAGTGGTCTATCATTTTGAACTTCATCGGTGATAGCATAACCTGTTAGTCACCCAACTTTCCAAAACGGTGGATGTTCAACAAAATTTGACGTAGCTCATTGGTGACTACATCATCTGATCATCGACGATGTGATCAACTAACCATCGTCGATGGCCGATGGTTCCATGACTTAGAAAAAATTTCAAATTTTTTCTATTCCTTTCCGAACCTTCATCGGCTCAACGATCGCTTACTTTTCATCGATCCGTTTGTTATATGTCGACAAAAAATTTCTCTATCTTCCGCTAACTTTGGTAGCTCTGTCTCCCCTATCCTTTGTCGATCAAGTAACTTCTTGTTTCCGCCATAATACACTAACACCTTGGCATCGGCGAGTGGAAGACTAAAGCATCAATGGGTTAGTTCGATCAGCAACCGCAATGGCGGTTCATCATCTTCGATCCTTTTATGATCAGTGAACTGAAGCATGATTTTGACCAGCATCGGCAGTTAGAGATTCTCCCTGTTGGAATACTAGTGCTCTAGGCTTCCGCAACGGAAAACGTATGAAACACTATCTTCTTCCAATGGCCAACAATTTCAGGCCTTAGAAAACTTTTAGAAATTTTGCGCCATCGGCAGTCAGAGGCTCTATGCATCGGAAGCATAGTATTCTAGCCATCCGCGACGGCAGGCGCTTGATCAACTAATTTATGTCGATGATTTCAACACTTAAACAAAATTTTGAAACTTTCTTCTTCTGTCAGCGATCGGAACCACTAGCACTGCTAAATCAGTATTTTAGTCCCCAGGGTAGCCGCAATGGAAGCAACCCATTCAACTAATTGTTAACGATGTTCATCGGTAGTTTCCTCATCTAACCATCAGTGACTGCAATGGTGGCAACCCATTCAACTAATTCTTGACGATGTTCATCGGTAGTTTCCTCATCTAACCATCGGTGACCGCAATGGCGGCAACCCATTCAACTAATTCTTGACGATGTTCATCGGTAGTTTCCTCATCTAACCATCGGTGATGAGAACAACTATCTTTTGTCGATCACCAATGGTCAGACTTAGAAATTTTTTCATAGTTTTTTTAGTTACCTTCCATCGGGTGGCCTTCCCACTAAGTGCTCGCTGCATCGGAAGATATTGTCACTGAGACTTCCGATGGGCCGATAGTTCTGGCACTTAGAAAAAAATTTGAGTTTTCCTACCACAATTTTCTGATTCCTGTTGGGCATAAGGCAACCTGCCTTTGCTATCTTATCTGTCATGGCCCATTCAGGCCCACGCTGCACCCAGAGCTATGATACCACACTGTAACGTCCCCAACCTTTAGACCGGGCAAGAGGATGCTACTATACGTCAAATCATCTGGGCATCTAGCCCCATGAACATGAACATACATACATATAGTGCTGAAGCATGATACTTAAAACATAAAACATTTTACAAAGCATAATCATTCATATACACAACATAAGCAAAACCTATCAATCGGCCTTCATGCATATATAGATCAGCATTTAACATGTATATCATCATTCATCAATGGTAAATATGTAATTGCAGACACAAGTTAGGCAAGAGTACTTATCTAATAGAGAACTTGTTCTACAACCAGCTACGTCGCTGCAACGTTCCACCCAGCCATAGGCCCGCGTGCTCTTTAATCTCTTAGCAACATTTCCACCCCCGAGCCGGGCATGATTCTCCAAGGAATAAGTAACTAACAGGCTTACACATAGCCAAGGATAACAACACCACAAGGGTACACAATTCATCCAAGCCAACACTGTTGGTTTTATCAGGAGAACAGCAGATTAGCCAATCCAACAAAGTTGGGTTTATCAGGCCATCTAGGAGCTGGGAAAGGCTAATGCTAAGCTAGTGCATCGACACTAGAACCAAACTAGATTCTAGAATACCCACACACACTCAACACAAGGAAATCAATCCTTTCTCTACAATGCAGTCCCTCAGACCCTGATGTCCCTTCCAGTGCTATTCAGGGGTTGTGGAGAAGAATACCAACTCAGTGACTATGTATGTGTGGTTCTCAACCCACTAGGTTTATCAATCACCTCAGGCCCTCATTCAGTACTCCAATGCATTCCGAGGACAAAACCACTACATGCAAGAAGCCAAATAGTTCTTCAGGCTTTTACAGGGGAAAACATGGTTCAGTAATCGTGGCCATTAACATCCCATGAGCCACCTTGAACTCATAGCCCACAATATTTACTGCAATCGCTGAAGAAATACACAGACGAGAGAATAGGAAGAGAACCAATTCTCAATCTGTGCATGAGGGGAACAAGATACAGCTAAAACACATAGCTGGAAAGGCAATGACGATAATAATTCCATGATGGAATAAAAGCCAACGAACCACAAAGGAAAACCACAGCAATCTACAACAATTTCCGCATTGTACAGGAAAAACACAGTCGGTAATGCGTGGAGGAAGCTGCAACCGACGATCAGTGAGGAAAATCACAATAGTCTAACAATGGTGGGAAAAGACAAACACTCTGCGTGAATAGGGGAAAAAAATTCACAGACTAGCAAGGTGGTTTAAGAGGAATGGTGAACCCCAAACAATGGAATGTGTATTCCTTTAACTCAGTTCACATGAGGTGAATGAACAGCCACCATTTGGATAGCGGACCGACCATCCGCAATTCAGAAGGTGCGTCATGTAGAGAGTGTAGGCATGTGGGGAGAATGGAAATCATGGCGTACTAGTCTTGCTGTCAGCGAATAGATTCCCCACTAACAACAGAACAATGAAGGGTGGCAGTTGGATGAGACAAGGGAGGGTGAGTGAAGAGAGAGGTGACACATGGCTCTCCCCATGGCTCAGGATTTAACTTTCCCCTTCCTTATCCTTTGGAAATCATGTCCCTTCTCAATTTAGTTGCTGCGAACATAGCTGGTTGGCTTATTTCATTGAAAACGCATGTTTTCATGATGACACAATTAAATATATGCCGTATGTCCCAATATACCATCGGTGACCATTCCAAATAAGAAACACAACATATCCAAATATATGGTGGGGCCTTGGCCTTCAGCTCCGCACCAAGATTATTTACAATATATGCAAGCAGGGTTAAAATTAGGGTATTACATTCCCCTCCCCCTTCAATAGAACTATCCTCAGTGCTTTACAAAATTTGAACAAAATGCTACACTGGTACTGCCTCAATGTTCCATGGGCTTGAAAAAAAATGGATGTGCCAATCACATGGCATCCTCCAGCTCCCACGTAGCCTCTTCAGGTCCGTAGTGCTCCCATTGCACCTTTACCTGCCATATGGTTCGGTTCCAAAGCATTGTGTCCTTCCTATCAAGGATGCGTATTGGCTCAATTTGGAACTCTCCCTCGGGTTCCACCTGTATCACATCCCAATTTATGACATGGTTAGGATTATGTACATATTTCTTAAGTAAAGAAACATGAAAAACATTATGAGCTCTAGTACTAGCAGGCAATGCAAGTCTATATGCAACTAACCCTATTATTTCAAGCACTTCAAACTTCCCACAGTATCTAGGTGACAGCTTGGCACAACTTCCAAGCTTTGATAAACTTTTCTTTTCCTTCACTCTGAGGTAAACATGATCCCCAACACTGAACTATTTTTTCATCCTATGCTTATCTACATAGCTTTTCTGTCTGTCATGTGCTGCTTTCAGATTTCGCCTGATCCTTACAACCTCTTGCTCCATTTCCTTGAGTAATTCTAGTCCAAGCACAACTCTATTCACTAGGTTATCCCAATTCACTGGTGTCCTACACCTTCCATACAAAGCTTCATATGGACTCATCCCCAAGGATGCCTGCTATCCATTGTTGTAAGCAAACTCTACCAAGTGTAAGTAATCTTCCCACTTGGTTGGTTTGTCCATCACATACATGCGAAGCATATATTCAAGCACCTAATTCACTCTTTCAGTTTTTCCATCTGTCTGAGGATGGTATGCAGTGCTGAAGTTCAACTTGGTACCCAAATCTGCAAACAACCCCTTCCAAAAATTGGAAGTGAACTTGACATCTATGTCAGAAACTATTGCCTTTGGCAATCCATGAATTTGAAAATATACTTCATGAAAATCCTTGCAATGTCATTAGTCTTGTGCGTAGAATTCACTAGTATAAAATGTGTTTCTTTGGTCAACTTGTCTACCACAACCATGATGGAATCATGTTGTCTCAAAGTCATCGGCAATCCCATAATAAAATCCATGGAAATAACTTCCCATTTCCATTCTAGAACTGGAAAGGGCTGCAACAAACCTGCTGGATGTTGATGCTCAACCTTTACCTGTTGACATTTCATGCACCTTGAAATGTATTCAGCCATGTCCTTTTTCATTCCTGGCCAAAAGTACTGTTTTCTAGCTGTAGCAATTGTCTTCTGATATCCTGGGTGACTAGACTACAGATCTTGATGGATTTCATCCATAACAACTCTTCTCAAATCTACTACATTCGGAATATAAATTCTTCCTTTATAAGTGAGAAGTCCATCTTCTTCCAATTTATATCCCTCATACCTCTTCTCAATACCTTGCTACTACAATTTTGTCTTTTACCTGCTCATACAATTCATCTCCGACAACATGACTTGCAATATGCTGCCTCAAATATGATTCACAAATACCCATAGATGCCACATGCATTTCTTGTACCTTCTTGATGAGTGCATCAGCTACCTTGTTCTCTTTTCCATTTATGTGCTTGATTTTGAAATCAAACTCAGATAACAATTCCAGCCATCTCGCTTGCCTAGCATTCAGAGTAGGATGATCAAACTAATACTTCAATCCACAGTGATCTGTTCTGAGCTCAAATCTTCTACCCATCAAGTAATGTCTCCACATGTTGAGAGCATGTACTATGGTTGCAAGCTCTAAATCATGAGTAGCATAGTTCTTCTCATGCTCCTTCAGCTTTCTTGACTCATAACATATCATGTGGTTATCCTACATAAGGACTCCTCCAATCCCTTTTCCGCATGCATCGATACATACCACAAAGTCTTTTTCTAGATCTGCAACTTTCAATACTGGTGCACTGGTGAGAATATTCTTCAACCGCTGAAATATTTCTCACACTTCGAATTCCATTAGAACTTTGTTCCCTTCTTCTTCAAAGAAATGATAGCATGTGAAACCTTGGAAAATCCTTCAATGAATCTCCTGTAGCATCCTGCAAGTCCCATAAAATATCTTACATCCGTCACATTTCTTGGAGTAGGCCAATTCATAATGGCTTCAATATTTTCAGGGTCTACTGATATACCCTCTTCTGAGATAATGTGACCCAAGTATTGAATTCTATCCCTGTAGAATTCACACTTGCTCAGCTTTGCATATAGATGATGTTCCCTAAGCACTTGCAATGTCAATCTCAAATGCTCTTCATGATCTTCCTCATTCTTAGAATAAACAAGAATGCCATCAAGGAAGACAAGAACAAACTTGTCCAAATACTTACTGAAGACACTATTCATAAGGCACATAAATGTAGCTAGCACATTTATGAGACCAAATGGTACCACTACAAACTCATAATGTCCATACCTTGTCTTGAAGGCTCTCTTATGAATGTCTTCATCCTTGATTCTCCCCTGATGGTAACCATACCTCAAATCAATCTTGGAAAACACCTTTGCTCCTCTCATTTGATCAAAGAGGTCATCAATCTTGGGCAAAGGGTATTTATTATTCATAGTAACCATGTTCGACTGTCTGTAATCAATACATAACCTGAGTGTACCATATTTCTTCTTTACAAACAGAACCAGTTCTCCCCAAGGAGAAACACTCGGTCGGATATACTTCTTTTCCAACAACTCTTGCAGTTGCTTATTCAATTCTAGCATCTCCGGTGTACTCATTCTGTAGGGTGTCTTGGACACTGGGGTTGCTCCTGGCACAAGTTCAATGGTGAAATCAATGTCCCTCTTTGGAGGAAGCCCTAGAATATCATCGAGAAAAACATCATTGAATTCTTGTAACACCTGATAGTCCTCCAACCTAGGAGTTTCATCTCCTGTTGGTTCCAGAATATGAGCTGCATACAACTGGAAAAATTTCCTGCAGAACTTCTTCAACTGCATTGCTGAAACCTGTCTTGCTAAAATTACCTTTGGAATACTTTTCACAACTACTGGGTTTCCTTCTTCATCCGTGGATTCAAAAGTCTTGTTATAATAGTAAATATTCACTCTATGAGCTTCTAACCAATCCATTCCAATGAGAATATCATAAGAACCAAGCGGTAGAACATTTAGGTCCACACAAGTGATCAATCCATTCATAACCAATGGACATTTCTCTACCAGTTCACTGACTTTATTCTTAGTCCTAGTGCCTAGCTGGACTAACCAAGATTTTCCATGCTTTACCTTCTTAAAAGAACAATTCTCCACTACCCTAGGAGTAATGTAACTGTGAGTAGAACCAAGGTCAATCAAAATAGAAATAGATTGTTCAACAATCTTACCTGCAACTTCAACCACTGTTGACTGGTGATCTTCTTAGCGGTCCTCCAGTGATGCATAAATTCTAGGGACTGCTCTGGCTACCTTACCCACTGTTTCTGCTCCCTGAATGTTATAAGCTAGTCTCGCACTTTCATTCTCAAGTGGACAATATCTACACAAGTGAGGTCCTTCACATTTCCAACATTTGAGTGGACCTTTATTCGGATGTGGCTCTTTAGGATTTCCACCTGTCACTCCAAATAGATTACTCGTAGCTTGGGATGGATGCTTCTGCTGATTCCTCATGAAATGGTGTAATTGGTCTGCAGAATGAGTAGCCACTCTATATAATCAGATGAAAGAATGATAATACAATACAATGTCATGCTACAAGCATGAATGAATGAGCAATTCAAATTCTCAAGGAGGTCATTCGAATTGAATGAGTGATTCTAGCTTAACTGAATGTAAGGCATAGTCAACACTCCAGTTAACCATTGATAAAAACCCTAATTGACTCAACTGAGCCCTAACTAAAGTCAGAGTGCAATAAATGACTGAGTCTCAACTGAAAGAGATCAAACACATGTCATAGCAAGCCAACCATCAAGTGCTAGCACTTTAATGACTCCAATGAACCTCGATGAGGTTAACTGAAGTTGAACTTAACATCAGAAGTTGGTGGAGGCACCCCTGTTGACTTCAATTCATTAATTAATCATTAAATAATCAATTAAATGAAAGGAGGTGCCTTCACTACCCTGTTTAACTAATTGTAACCATCAGTTAGCAATTAGGTGCATTAATATCACTTAGATCACCCCCGGAGTGCTCCAGTTAGCCTCCCCGAATGTAGGAGAAGGCTAAGTTATCCTCCTTGACTAAAGGTAGGCGTGGGTGTGACGGGATGATGTCAATTAATGCTCCACTGATGTCAATTAATGTCAATAATTCTTAGGATAGTTGTTTAACTAGTCTAATTTGACCAAAATGAGTGTGTATGGTGGTAAATGTCTCCAACACCCCCCCTTAAGCTATACTCATGAGGAGTTAGAAAACAAAATTGCATAAAAATACTAGGGCCCTGATAACTAAGGCCATAGGTCACCCTGTACAATGCTGAAACTGAAACAATGCTCAAAAAAACTAAGTGAGGAAAAGAGGGAAAACCCAGTGGGTAAAACCCCCCCTCAAGTTGAACACTGAAAGTAGTCTGAATCACCCTGATGAACTCACCCCCAACAGTGAATGGAGGTAAGTGAACTTCTTTTCTAAAAATCTCTTGGTGAAGATGTCTACAATCTACTCATCAGTCGAGCAGTATTACAGAATGATGGTCCTGTCATGCACTAGCTCCCTGATGTAGTGCATGTGGATCTCTACATGCTTGGTCCTCTACCTGGTAACTGGATCTATGGAAATATTAATAGCACTTTGATTGTCACAAAAGAGGATAGTGGACAAAGTACTACCAAGATCAAACTCTGAAAGAATTCCTTGCAACCAAACTGCTTGGATGCAAGCATTCACCGCTCCTCGATACTCGGCCTCTGCTGAAGATAGTGCTATGGCAGCCTGCTTTTTGCTTGACCAGAAAATGGGGCCACCACCAAACATGAATACATATCTATAAGTAGACTTTTGATCAATAGAATCACCCACCCAATTAGAATCTATGTATCTAACCAGCTCTAGCTCGGAGTCTGCAGCATAGTGAATGTCGTAGGTCCTGGTTCCCATAATATACTAGAGGATCCTCTTGGCTTCCTTCCAATGAATATCATGAGGCTTCTTCATATATATTGATACAGAATTCATGGCATAATAGATATCAGGCTGAGAATGTGTCAAGTACAACAAGCTACCAATCAACTGTCGATGGATAGTGCAGCCCATGGGAGATGTGCTTTTTCCTTCTTCAAGGTTGATCCCTGAAAGGAAAGGGAATGGTGTAGGCCTAGAATCAGCCATGTTAAAATTTACTAATAGGTCTAAAATTCATTTGGACTGAGTGACCATAATTCCATCATAATTTTGCTGAATTTCGAGCCCCCAAAATTGTTTTAGAAGCCCCACATCACTCATTTCAAAGGCATTGTGGAGAGCAATTTTGATGGCTAAAATGGAGGCAACTGTGATACCTGTGATCAGTAAGTCATCAAAATATAAAACAATGATAATTATATGACCATAAAACTACTGTAAATACACATTTGGTTCTGATCTACACCTTTGAAAGTTTTGCGAGAGAAGGAAGGCATCCATCTTGGAATACCACTCTCTTGGGGACTGTTTTAACCCGTATAGTGACTTCTTTAGCTTGCAAAATAAAAATGGATCAGTGATGTAGCCCTCAGTCTGATTCATGTATATCTCCTCATGAATATCTCCATGCATAAAGGCTGACTTAACATCCATGTGATGCACTTCCCAGTGCTTGGATGCTGAAATTGCCAAAACAAGGCGGATGGAGTCCATTTTTGCAACCGGTGCAAAGGTCTCATGGTAGTCCACACCTTGGACCTGAGAGAAGCCTTTTGCCACCAGCCTTTCCTTATATTTTCAAGTGCTTCCATCAAAAGCAACCTTGGTCTGAAACACCCACTTACATTGAACCAATTTCCTTCCTGGAGGAAGAGAAACTAGCTCCCAAGTAGTGTTTTTCTGAAGAGAATTCATCTCTTCATCCATGGCAACTTGCCATATCGGATCCTTCCAAGAATGATAGTAGGATTTTGGATCTGAAATAATCATCAAATAGCAATTTTTTTACAAAAAATTATCAGGACAAGAGAGCGCAACACTTGCTCTTTGGAAATCAGACCGGTTTCTCCTTGGATCATCCGGATTTCCAATGTTATCTCCTGCGGAGGAGAGTGTCTGTCGGGCCCATGTAGGAAGATGATTTTGAAATTCAGGTTCTGATTCAGCATCTGATGATTGCTGCATAGTGATATCATAAATCTTAGGATCCAAATCAGGTTCATCACCCCCAATTTCATCATCCAAATATTCAATAGAATAGGAAGGAAATTCAGCAGGTTTCTCCTTCACTAGTTCCACCTCCTGAAGAGGCTCATCGAACTTGACACTTATTTCGATGATGATCTATTTGGTATTGATATATAGAAGCTTGAAACCTTTAGATTCATCAATATACCCAATAAACATACATTCTATGCTTTGCAGTTGCAAATCCCTTCTTTTATCAAGCGGAATCCGGGCCCATGTAGTGGACCCAAACACCCGTAGGTTCGACACATCTGGCTTGTGTCCAAAGTATGATTCAAAAGGGGTATTCCCTTTCATATATTAGTGTGGCACCCTATTATGAATGTATTCTATAGCATTTATGGCCTCATCCCACAAATTTGTAGCAAGCTTCTTGGATTCCAACATACAGGTGGTCATCTCCTTGAGAGACCGATTCTTCCTTTCCGCCACTCCGTTCTACTGGGGAGTGTAGGGAATTGAATGTTGGACCTGAACACCAATTTGGGAGAATATGTGCAGAAACTAATTACTAACATACTCCCCTCCATTATCAGATCTCAATATATTGATATTAATCCCAGAGGCATTTTCGATCTAGGCCTTCAATTCAAAAAACAATTCACATACTTCAGACTTCTTTTTGAGAAAGAAGACCCATGTGTACCTTGAAAAATCATCAATAAAAGTAAGAAGATACCTTGATCCATTCATGGATTTTACAGGCATTGAAACACTGATATCAGAATTTATCAGCCCCAATATGCATGTAGCTCGGTTTGCCTTCCCCCGATCGAAATTGTGCTCAGGGTGTTTTCCAATCACTCAGCCCTTGCAAATTCCTGTGGTTTCCTTGATGACCGGGAGGCCTTCAATCATGGATTTTTTCTGTAATTGCTGAAAATATTTGAAATTAATATCGCCAAACCTTTCATGCCACAGCCTACTAACCTCATTTCCATGATTTAGCAGAGAGGTGGCCTTTGCATCCGCAACAAAGTGAGAGAACTCATACGCTTTTGCATGATGGTTTGCAAGGCCTTTAGCAATGAGTTTCCCGAATGCAATTTATTTTATCCCAACATCATTTGGGCTGAAATAAAATCTCTTAGGAACTCCTGTATGTGTCATATGATAGACACTAAGTATATTTGATGCCAGAGACAGTACATACAAAACATTTGAAAAAAAAACATTTTCAAGATCAACAGTACCTTGTCCTTCTGAAATGATGGTGGAGTCATCTCCTATGTGGATGGGAATGGATTTTCTGGTCTCCAAGGATGAAAAGGAGTCTCTTTCAGCCATCATGTGTTTTGAAGCTCTAGTATCAATCAATAGTGCTTTGGAATTCGAAGTGCTTTCCATCAGGGCATGACCTTTTTCATGCTGTGGTTCCCGATCTTCCTGATCTCTCCTCTGAAATCTCTCCGAAAGATTGATGTGATTTCTCTCAAGGAGAGAGGTTGCTTCATCAAGATTCTTCTACATGCATGCATGTTCAGGGTGGTATCCCTTCCCGCAATAAGAACACTTGACTTTTTCCTTTCCATGGTGCCCTTTTCCTTTGTTCTTCCTTAAGCCGAAAGACTCATCATGCTGCTGGTTTTCAACTCTAGGTTTAGGAGCATCAAATTTAGTTTTTGGGTTCTTCTGCTGCTTTCCTTTACCCTTCAAATATTTGGGCCCCAAGACATGGAGGGATTGATCATGGGAAGATATGATGATCCCCATCTGGACAAGCTTGTCATGTTCACTTGTTAGGGACTCAATGAAGTCATTGAGTGTCGGCATCTTCCATCCAAGGGTTGTGAGCTTCCCCGCACGGAATGTAGAAACAAAAAATGAATAATCAGCCCCAAACTTGGAGAGTATGGTGATGATGATCTGATCATCCTCCTTCTCCACTTTGCATTGCTTCAAGAGTAAAATAGTATGCTTGAACTTTGTGAAAAATTCATTCAGAGTCTCAAAATTGGAGGGCTGGAGAGACATTAATTTATTTTCAAGCTGGTAAACCCTCAAGTCATCATGCTTTCCATATAGGGTTTCCAATTTGTCCCATATTTATTTTGGAGTCTTCAATCCCACAAGATGGAAAAGAAGATCCCAGGAAATAGAGAGGCACAAGAAATCGAAGGCTTCATCCTTCTTGTTCAAGAATCTTGATTTTTCTATGGTAGAACCAGGCTCATATTCAATGTCCATGGTGACTCTAAAAAGTCCTTTGGAGCACAGCTAAATATCCATATCACCTTTCCATGAGTGGAAATTGTATGGAGTCAAAATATCTACTGAGGAGGCCATCTAGATCTGCTGGAGTGAATGCTTCACCTGTAGAAAACCTTAAAATCAAAATAGAAAGGAAAATGTAAGGTCAGACAGTCTGCACATTTTAGGCTTTCATCACACCCAACATAGTCAATCAAGCAAGCTTGATAAACAAATTATTTACTTGGGGTATTAAGTGGTAAGCCTTGGCTTTTGGTGCAGTGCTGGATTTTTGAGCTATTGCTCAATTTTCATGCAGAAATCTGTCAAAAAGCTTGTTTTTGAGAGATATAGCTTCGTCTCACTGTGAGCTCTGATACCATATTAATCTTGCTCATTGATATAGGGACTAAACATCAGTCTCATCAAATATTAATCAACAAATAACTCATGAAATGGTGTAATCGGTCTACAGAATGAGTAGTCTCTCTGTATAATCAGATGAAAGAATGATAATACAATACAATGTCATGCTACAAGCATGAATGAATGAGAAATTTGAATCCTCAAGGAGGTCATTCAAATTGAATGAGTGACTCTAGCTTAACTGAATGTAAGCCATAGTCAACACTCCAGTTAACCACTGATCAAAACCCTAATTGACTCAACTCAGCCCTAACTAAAGTCGGAGTGCAATAAATGACTGAGTCTCCACTGAAAGAGATTAGACACATGTCATAGCAAGCCAACCATCAAGTGCTAGTGCTTCAATGACTCTAATGAACCTTGATGAGGTTAACTGAAGTTGAACTGAACATCAGAATTTGGTGGAGGCACCCCTGTTGACACCAATTCATTAATTAATCATAAATAATCAATTAAATGAAAGGAGGTTCCTTCACTACCTTCTTTAACTAATAGTAACCATCAGTTAGAAATTAGGTGCATTAATATCACTCAGATCACCCCTGGAGTGCTCCATTTAGCCTCCCCGAATGTAGGAGAAGGCTAAGTTAACCTCCTTGAATGAAGGTAGGTGTGGGTGTGATTGGATGATGTCAATTAATGCTCCAGTGATGTCAATTAATGTCAATAATACTTAGGATAGTGGTTTAACTAGGCCAATTTGACCAAAATGAGTGTTTATGGTGGTAAATGTCTCTAACAAGTTACATACTAGGAGGAGACGAGTGTCAAGGAGAAAACAAACTAGTTCCAAGCAACGGAACATACCTATGTTCAATGCAAGGAAACATGTGTAGGATAATGACACTCGAGGGAAAGTCCCCTCTCAAAAAAAATGGGGAATCAAGCTGCAAAAGATATATAAAATGGATCTGTGTGGCTAGACATGAGACAAGCTCGAGCTATATGGATGATAATCAAAGTTAGGGAAGCTGGCATAAGGCTCAATAAGGAAGGAAAAAATCATGATAATGCAATTACAACTTGACATAATGGAGTCCTGGGGAAAAGGCCAGCAAAAAGATCAAGAGGAGTATGAGGCTCTTGCATAAAGTCATGACGATACTATACAATGGACTCCGACACCCTAAAGGAAAAATGTCGGCATGGGCACCAAATGAAAAACATGAGCTAACTAGGGTACCCATGTATGGTCAAGCTCTACCATTCACATCATGTCACTTCTAAAAGCAACAAGAAGGTTCCGTGACAAGATAGCATGGTTGTGTACCTGAGGTTATAATGAGATGGTCATAAGGTCATGCAAAGTGCAAACGGAGGTGAAACCTAACCTATATGCCAGTTTAGACATAATACTTGAAATCGTCATGAACAGGTCAAAACCATGGTCAAACCACGCTCAAAATGGACTCCTACATCATCAAATTAGTCCAAAACGGTCCAAAATGGTCAAAACCGGTCAAAAACTATAGAAAGTGGGTAACAAATTTCAAAATTTTCAAAAAAATTCTATAAATAGTAAAAAATTCAAAATTTCCATATCATTTGAAATTTTTACCCATTTGAGCTCAAAACTTCCAACTTGAATTCTGGGAGCATCATCCAGCGAAATTCGACACCGTTTGTTCTAGGTAACTCCTCATGTCCTCGTCTTTCTATTTCATGCAATTTTTTTCAGTTTTCATGGTCCAATTCATTTTTTATGCCATCCTAAAGTATGTGTTTTGTCCCACACGGGTATCGGGGGTTTTCCGCATATAGGGCTGGCCATACACGGAAAAACCTCCCAAAACCGTATACATATGTGGCTATTTTGCAAGCAGTCGCATATGCGGCCGCGAATGAGGATTTTTAAGGAAAATACTAAGCAAAAATCTTGTTTTCTGTGCAAGATGGTTCTAGAATGGAGAGAGAGGGAACATGGTGATGTAGAAGAGGTAGTACAAGGTGACTTAATGGCCCAACAAGATTTGTGTGCATGCGGCTTGTATAAGTTTTGGTGTCTTGGCAGCCTGGGGACCAAACCAAGACTCCTGCAGATGCTAGTGGGTTACTGAGATCCAGACTCTAAGTCTTTTCACATTGACAAGATGTCACTCAATATAGAGATTGAGGACATATACTTTATCACTGGATTATCCCAACGAGGAGAGGTGGTAAATATCCAATCTCGTGGGCCAAGAGGTGGCTTGACTATTGATGAGTACATTGCGGTGTACTACTTTCCAAACACTAAAAAGGTTGGGAGTCAAATCCCAACAAACTCGATCCAGGTGCTGGGACTGAAGGCCATACTATTGGCACTCAGCAGGATAGTCCGCTTAGCTTCACTCCACCAGGACTCTCAGCCATTTATGTTCTATGCGGTGGAGTGTATGAGACCCACAGTGTATGACTAGAGCACTACGTTGTTGAGCAACATGAAGCAGCAGCTCAGTGACTACAAGATGGGAAGGGTGAGAAACTTCGATTTCGGTAGCATACTGAGCACATTCTTCTTTGAGCGTGTACCAAGGCTAAGCCCTAGAGTGGACATTCCTCCACACAGAGTTTGAGATCCATCCCAACGACGTTGGGAAAATTTTATGTGCAGACTAGGTGAAGGTAGGGTGGCTAACCCCTACCCAGCGGACTTCTTTCCATGATGGTGGAGGTAGATCATACCCATCGATGACTATCCCTATGTAGGGATATATTTCGATAGAGATACGGACATGTCCCTACCACCAGGAGTAGCATATGGTGACATAGGTAACGAATCCCAAACCCACTTTAAGTTTTTTGAATTATTAATTTTTTTTTATTTTTTGATATATTGAATCAAAAGACATGTTTTGGTGTAACAACACATAGTGACAATCTATCATGTGTATGCAGATGTTGGACCATGGTGACCAGATGGATTCCCTCGAATAGAAAGAGGGGAAGAGAAGATGACATCATGGGTGTGGATGCAGAGCGGACGTTCCAAAGCATTCACACAAACTTCGTATGCTTGACACATAGGGTACCCATGGCGCAAGTCGAGGACTTGCCTGAGGCCATGTGGTTGGTGTACCATGGGCATGGGTTCGATTATTTCGACGGCTAGCGAAATCCATGGTGTGTGACCACAATCAGAACCCCCCTCCTCCTCCACAGGCTTAGAGAACTGAGAGTATTTCTTTTTGTACTACCGTGTATTATATTTTGGTGGTTCGGAAGCCCCAATTTTGTATTATGACACTTATGTATTATGACGTCACATTTTGGATGTTAATGACACTTATCGATTATTTATTTACATGTGTGAAAAAATTTATGTTTGTGATATGCTTATGGTCTATGAAAAAAATTCCAATATAACACATAGTTAGCATATGAGTTAGCAACTTGATTAAAAATTCTTGAAACATGTATGTATGTTATATTCTCAAATTGTCGTTCTAGCAATCTCACACGTAAGAATCTTTGTAATAAAACTGGATCCCTAATACGATACAAGCCATTAAGCTATGAAACCACTAACTGCGAGTCAAGACGTACCTCAAGAGAGAGAACACCATGTGTAATGGCATCACGCAATAACTCAATAACGACACTATATTTAGCAACATTGTTCGAAGAAGGCCGTAAACATACACCTCCTGAAGACAATACTTGACCTGTAGAAGTATAAATCACCCAAGAAACCGAAGCTGAGTTTTGAGTGTGATGGCTAGCACCATTAGCGAATCCTATGTAAATGGAAGACTCCATAGACATATTCCATAAGAAATGGAAGCTAATCAACAAACTCGATCACCATAAGAAAACCTAACTATGCAACTCAAAAAACTGTAC
Organism: Pseudotsuga menziesii; assembly: GCA_001517045.1. Classification (NCBI taxonomy): domain Eukaryota; kingdom Viridiplantae; phylum Streptophyta; class Pinopsida; order Pinales; family Pinaceae; genus Pseudotsuga; species Pseudotsuga menziesii. The sequence continues at coordinate 52,439 of LPNX010799059.1, forward strand.
AATAATATACAACAATCATCCCTGGTTGAAGATCATGCATAGTATTTCTTAAGATAGAGCCCATTTCTAGGCTCTGCCAAGCATAATAATACTAGATCATAGGCGGCCTTCTCTAACACACGTTTGACCACGTAAGGACCATGCCACATGGAATTAAACTTCCCTGCCCCCAAGGGTTCTTTAGCTTGATCCCACAAAAGGACCAAATCACCTTCACTAAACCTCCTCGGATGGACAGACTTATCATATTGGACCTGTTAAGTCAAGAATTTGTTTCTTCAAATTTTATGTTTGATTGTCATTTTTATTCTAGTTTTCTTATTTGCTTGAGTTTATTCTTTCACTTATTTTAGAAAATTTTGGTATTCAGTGAAATTTTCAAGTTTTTGCCTTTATGTTTTTTATCGTTTTTCCTCCCTTAAGTTCTTGAAGGGTTCTAAAGGTCAATATATGGAATAATGGATTCACAAGTCATATCATGAGTATAGTTTGTCACCTAAATAGCAATCAAAATGGAAAAAATGACTAAATAGTGCCAAAATTGAGTTTAAATTATTCTGGTAGCACAACTGCCAAAAATTAACACTGCGGCGCTACAAGAAAATCGTTTTTTGCCTGAATGGTCATTTTTCAGTCCGATTTTTTGGGGATTTCACTCCTAAAGTGTTAAATAAATCATTGGTCACATTTGATATATGTTTTGCCAAGTTTTTTTTATGTAAACAGGCGTCAGTCTCATGTGAGGGAGATTCTGGCAACTATTCTGGCAACTGGATGCAAATTTATGGCAAATGATGATAGTGAGCGAAATAAGGCAAGATTTTCGGGGAAGATGTTCTAAATTAAATATTATGGAACTGGTGGAGACGCTGGAACGAAGACATCTTCCAAAAAACCGGAGGTTGCTGTTATAGAGCAGAGTTGGGGTTTCTCCTTGAAGTCATTTCTGTCAAAATTAGTTAATGGAAATGTTAAATTATGTCTTTAAAAGGGATTCCTTTTGAAGAGATATCCGTTTAATACATTCTGAGATGTTCTGCTGAGTGGAAGATTGAAAAATAGCTCTATATTGAACCATTCCTCTGCTGAAGTTTGAAAAGAGGATGCGGTGAAAAATTGTGCATTTTATGGTGCTTAAACTTCACAAAAGAATATTCTACTTATACACAGTGCAATGAAAGAGTTGAATAGCCGAGATTACATGAAGACCTATTCTCATTTTTTATGCTAAGGCTACAGGAATAAAAAATGAAGGTTAAGACTGAAGACAAGAACGAGTTTAAGCTTGAAGAAGTACCAGACCCTTTGAAAGATGATAAAGGACCTCAAATGTCCTCAGCTGAGATTAAAGGTAAATATTCATTATTTACTAAAAAGAAAGAGCAGCCTATGCAGCACTTGACACCAGCAAAAGTTTCCAGTGAAGATAAAGTTGCTGTCCCAGAAAAAATTACTATACAGGAAGAAGAGATTCAAACCCAGCAAATGAGTCCCATCACCATTCTGTTAGGGGATGAAGATTATTGGTTAGAGGAGGATCAGCCCATTGCTAAAACTGAAGCTAAATATGAAACATGCAGAGAATTTTCTACTTCAGAAAACAAAGTCTCAACACTTATGAATGAAAAAAGGAGGCAGTAGAAACAGAATTCTGCTCAGTTTTTCCTGTTTTGGGTCATTGAAGTCAAATGCAGATCACGAGCTGATGGAGAGGAATTTTTGAAAACCAAAAGATATTTTTGTTCATAATATTCCCATATACAAAAACCTCTCTCATTTTTGCAACAGCGATCAAGGTTTGAAAGATTCAGTTTAATCTTTGCATCCTATTTTTCAGGGATTTTAAATATTTAATATTTTCCTGTTTTAGTGTTCATTTTGCGGGGAATATTATGATTTATTGGAGATGAATTTTTAAAAAACAAGAGAGGTTTTTTTCCATCATAGACCCATTTACAAAAACCTCTGTCATTGTTTACACAGGTGTCACCAATTGAGAGATATGGAAGCTTCTTTGACACCTATTTTCCAGAAATTCACCATATTTGCCAGGAATCCGATTTGCTATTTTTAGTCAATTAGTTGAGTTAGTTAGTTAATGTAACTGCTGGGTAGTTTCAATTTCAACCTAATGAAGGGGAGATAGAACTACTTCTTTTTAATTATAAAAAAGGGACAAAGGGACAGAAGAAGGGTTCTGATTTTTGGGAGCTACAGGAGGTCTCAGACTGCTTTTGTCTTCAAACTTGTTCAGGAGTTAAGTACCAAGACTCTCATATGCATTTGATGATGAAATTATGAAATATATGACATTTTTCCCCTTCAGTTTTCTATGTTGGCTTCATTATTGAACTTGTTTAGTTTCTTAATTGATATATTCATTACTGGTTTATGTGTATTTGCTAGTGATGCTTGTCTTTTATGAATGAACCTCAGCATAGTGTTTATGTTGGATCTTGTGTGATATATTATGCATCTTTATCATTTTCTGTTTATGATTTAGTTATTACTTTGCTCATGAATGCATTCCCTGTCTTTCTCCAAAAGTTTACAACCACTAAAACATTGTAGAAACCCTAAACCTAATCTGTTTTATTGAATTTTATCTTGAGTGTGTGTTGGCTTGTTTCTCTGGCCTTAGAAACAATTTCTGGCACAAACAGGACCTTAATGTGATGCATATTTACTTCTAGAGACACTAAGGCATCTCGGCGCTGCTCATCAAGCTGCTCTAAGTGGACCAAATGTTCCTCCAATGTGGAAGTGTCTGGTAAAAACTCTATAGCTAACTTCAACGAAGGGATTTCGCATTCAACCGGCAAGACAGAATCCACCCCATGCACAAGCTGATATGGAGAGAAACCGGTGGCAATCTTAACCGTGGTTCTATATGCCCACAAAGCAATATATAACATGATATGCCAATTCGTCTTGCTTTGTGCGATGGTTCGTTGTAGAATGGACTTAAGTGATTTATTCACTGCTTCAACCTATCCATTCACCTGAGCATAATAAGAAGAGGAATTCTCCTACTTATACCCTAACTTTGAATCCAACTCTTCCATCATTTTGTTCTGAAATTGCATACCATGGTCAGTGACAAGCTCTTTCGGACTGCCGAATCGAGTAATAATTTGGTTGAAAATGAATTGCGCGGCTGTCTCGTCGTTCGATTTAATCGTGGGCATATCCTCTACCCATTTCATGAAATAATCGACAACCACTATAATGTGATGATGCCCCCCAACCGAAGCTGGGTTGCAATCCATAAATTCAAGCCCCCACTTGGTGAAGGGACCGATGGTGATAATAGGATGTAACGGGGCTGGATGCCAGCGCATATTGCATGCAAACACCTGCCAAGGGTGGCACTTCTTGACCGCATTAACACAATCCTTGAAGATCGAAGGCCAAAAATATCCTACTCTCAAGATTTTTTGGGCTGTAGAAAGCCCAGATAAATGACCACCACACGCCCCTCTGTGGCAATCATTCAGCACAACCTCAGCCTCATCAAGGGTTAAACAACGATGCAAAATGGAATCCACCCCATGGCGGTACAAAGTTTTATCCACTATAAGGTAGTTCTTAGCTACATGATGTAATCGTCGTCGCTCATCACGTGAAAGGTGAGTAGAGACCTTCAACGTTTGCAAATATATGATGATATCCCCATACCATGGGTCCAAAGATGAGATAAGGAAAATATGCTCATCAACAAACGTATCCTCATAAACCTCCTCCTCCTCCAAACTTGGAAAATCAGACATGAGCTCCGCAAAGATCAACAATTTCTTCGAGATCAAACTCTTGCAAAATAACAATCTGTTTATTGTATTTTCCCCCAATCATCCTTCTAGTGAGGACGAACTAAAACAGATTGATATGAGCTACAACCAAGGTTTGGTGAAGGAGAATGTAATGTCTCAATCTATGAACCACATGAACGGTGGCCAAGGCAAGTTTCTCCACATGGGAATAATGGATTTCTGCATTGATAAGGTTTCAGCTCAAATAATATATGACATGATCATGGAGCTCCTCATCCTCCTGAACCAAAACCATACCAACCGTCTCCATGGACGTGGCCACATAAATCAAGAAATCATGGCTATAGTCAATTAGACTAAGCACGGGGGCTGATGCTAATGCTTTATTAAGAGAATCAAAGGACTCCTGGGCTCGCTCATCCCAAAAAAAAGGAGTGTCCTTCTTTAAAAGATGCATAAATCCTTTAGTCAAATTGGAAAAATTAACCACGAATCTTCGCAAGAAATTTGTCATGCCTTGCAAACACTGAAGATGTCTAATATTACATGGGGGAGACAATTGAAGTATTGCCTCAACCTTTAAGGGATTGACTCTTATACCCTCCCCCGATACGATGAACCCTAGCAAGCGACCAATAGTCACACAAAATATGCACTTATGAGGATTTAACAGAACCTGATAATGACGGAATCTTTCGAATACTAACCTCAAACGGTATGGATGACGCACTCTCAAATGAGAATGAGCAACGAGGTCATCTAAATACACTTCGATAATCATTTTGAGAACATGAAAAATTAAGGTTGTAGCCTGCTGAAATGTAACTCCGGTGTTTTTATGGCCGAAAGGCATCTTTTGATATGCAAAATTACCCCAAGGATAAATAAATGCAGTCTTATGTTGATCCTCGGGTTTGATTTGAATCTGATTATATCCATAAAAACCGTCCATGAAGGATAATACCTCGCTTCCTGCACACTCATCCAAAATATGATCAATAAATGGTGTGGGAAAATTATCCTTAGGACAAGCACGGTTTAAATCACAGAAATCAGTGCATATACGGATCGCTCCCTACTTCTTATTAACCAGAACGGGATTTGAAACCCACTCCATCAAGAGAATGGGATAGATAAAACTGGCTTTCAATCGTTTCTCTATCTCAGCCTTAATAGCAGGTGCTTTTCAAGGATTCACCGCATGAAAACGTTGTCAAACCGACTTCGCATCCGGATAGGTCTTGATCTCATGTTCGACAATACGAGGTTCAATACCTAGAATTTCCTCATATGACCAAGAAAAGATGTCACGAAACTCTTTAAATAGTTCAGTATACTCCGCGATCTCATCAAGGGAACAAATCGCCCCAATGTAGACATTCTCAACTTTGCCAGGATCGCAAGAAATATTGATAGGAATAGTAGGTGGTAAATTCACCATGTTCCCATCATCCATCTAACTAGGAGAGCTCAATGGGACCACGGGACTACCAATTTTCTCACTAAGAATCTCCCTAAAGTCATCACGCTCCATACGGTCAAGCTTAGGAAGAAAATATGATCGATGATGTAATTCTTCCCAAGGTGGCTCAATCCCAGACATGGCCTTAGTAATGGATTCATCTGATGGAAAAACATCATCAAGGCAATCATGTGTGTGAGAGGACTCAACTGCCCATGCAGGAAGCACATACGGGTCATCCTCCTCTGTCCGTGAAGAGGAAGGACTAGGATCTGCAACTTGATCAAGTTTTTCTTGATATGCTGAGATAGGTCCAATAGAAGGACTTGGTGGAGGAAGAATCCAAGGATCTTCCATATGGGTAATGCAAAAACACACCAAATTCAACAAGGATGTGTTGCTTCCTTTCACACACCTGGGTCACGTGGCAGAATTCTTCAAGCCACTCGGTGTGTCCTTGGGGGAAAATCTCGAGTCAAGGCTATCACCTTGTTCTTGACTCCTCCGTTTAGGCTCAACTCCTAACGAAGCCAAGGGGCGTAGACCCTATTAAGTTACTAAGGCAAAATTATTTAGTATGGTGATGTTAAATTGAATGAGTTACTTAGGAGTTTGAAATTTAACCATAAACAACCATAGATGACAAGATACAAAATGAGCGCATGAAAGCACAATGCTGAGACACAATATATATATATATATAGAAAGAAAATAGCTAGTGCCTTAATATGGAGTCAAAAGATAATCAATGTACTTGCATGTGCTTGGAGTGAATGTTTTGTGATTGCCTCTTGGTACATTTTAAGTTAATGTGAAATATGAGTTGATTAAAATTAGGCGAAGGGGTGGACTCCAGATATACCCAAGAGTACTTGGAGTATGTCCAAAACTAAACCTTCACGGCTACCCGCAAGGAATATGTGGGATGAATGGAGTCTCTGAGGCTACTGTTCATAATGCACCCACAAGTGTAATAGAGATTGGCGCCCCGAGGTCACTTTTCAGGAGTTCCCGCTTCCTTTGGGTATTTTTCCAATGTAATGGTTTGATCGAAATGTTGGATTTTCACCTGATGGTTTGTCAATTTGGGAGACTGAATCCTAATTATTTTAGTCACTCAAATTCTTTTGATGCAGCTTGACTGATCGGACGAACTGCATCCAAGTGCAAAGCATACACACCGGAGTCTTGCAATTTTAGTAAATTTTAAGATAGGTGTTCTTGTTAAAAAGAAAACCCTACAGGAACCTCTTTTGATCCAAGTGGATCTCAACCGGGGAATAAAGGAGGGGTTAATTTTATTATAGCTGATGAAATATTTGATGAAAAAGAAAACAAAGATACACAATGTCGGTTTTCTAATTAGTCCTACCACGCATCTCTTTCCCCTTTCGGGTAAATCAGGAAGTCGTGGGATAAGTATTAAAATTACTTTGAAACCTCAGATATGGAATATGAAAATGATTATAAATCAAAGTATACTACCCTGTAGATTAGTGTTGGGCCCAGAAATGGCCCCTTTTGACCACCCTTAATTACCTCTTTTTGTTCTATCCTACCCCACTGAGCATGCCAAATAAAAGTTTTACCCCCACTCTACTCTTCAAAATAACTAAGGTATGATTGGTCATTGTTTTATTTTATTAATACTTATGATTGTGATAATTAAGGCTTCATATCTCTCAATGCGCTAACATGTGATGGTTTATAAAGGTATTTTGAGATATATGGACTGCAGGAAGATAGGGCTGAACATGCTACGAAAAGGATGGGCATTCACCGCTCAAGTTGATCACCATCCATCCTACCATTACCCAAGGAATGTGGTTCTAGTGTGTTATCCCAAGCAAAGTTGTACAAAGGTAGTTGTAACAGAATGTGTCAGACTTGGAGGTCAACAGTGCGTTGATACTCGTGTATAGCTATGATATGAAGATATCGTCACTCCTGGGGCGATTAACAGTTTCCCTATATTTCCTATTTTTCATCCTGCCATGTTTGTAACAGCTGTTGTCATTTAGGGCGCCTAAAGATCAGCGATCTTCATGGCTGCCCCATAATAGGGATAGGATGTTATGATTTACATTGTATAAATATGGAGAATTGTTTTGAACCAGGGGTTGTTGAACATATAATCAATCCATTGTATTAGCTATGAGGAGGAATTGTGTAATTGATCTGTCTTTTAATACAAGAAGTTACTTCAGATCTAAAGGTTTTTACATGTGTTCATCCAACATCTCTGTGTGAAGGCTGGGCCCGCCTTCCACAGGGATTGCTGAGTTAAATTAGGCATTTCAATTATTTTGTTGTGTGATGTTATGTTAATTTTATTTCTTTGTAGGAAGCTATAACAAGTTGTGGATTTACAGTGTGTTGTGATTGCATCTCTTGGATACCTGTAGTGGCATGGTGTGACAGTCGGCTGAGCAGGTAATTATTCCTTATGAAAATTGCGTGGTAACTGTAATAGCTCTGTTCATCCTTAGATCTTTTAGTTGTTGTTTCCATGAATCTTTGCAGCTTGTCCCTTATTTTTATGATTGCAGAACTTCATTCCTGTACTTCGAATTCATAGAACAGCTGAACTCAATTTCTGTATTTTGAATCTCTAGACTAATGTTCAATTTATGTCTTTGGATTTCTAGAATAATCAGATTAAGATAGTTGGGTTAATCATTAAGTGGTTTGAAACAAAATTTATTTTTTTCTGCAATTGTAATCTATATGTGACATTCATCTTTCCATTCTTATATCGAGAACAGCAGAAGGTAATTGTGATTCCATTCCTTAGAAGGTAACTAGATTAAGTAGATTATTGGGATGAGCATAGCCGAACAGAGGATAGGACTGTTCAATTACAGTAATTTAGTGTTTAAGAATATATTGTGCATGTTATCCTTGAAATACAAGACTTCCCTGGTGTTGCCACCTTTCACACACCTGGGTCACGTGGCAGAAATCTTCAAGCCACTCGGTGTGTCCTTGGGGGCAAGTCTTGAGTCAAGGTTGTCACCTTGTTCTTGACTCCTCCGTTTAGGCTCAACTCCTAACGAAGCCAAGGGGGGTAGACCCTATTAAGTTACTAAGGATGATTACTTAGTGTTGTGATGTTTAAACTGACTGAGTTACTTAGGAGTTTGGAATTTAATTATAGATAATCAAATATGGCAAGATATAAAAGATGAACACACGAAAGCACAATGCTGAGACACAATATATATATATAAAACAAGAAAATAACCAATGCCTTAGAATGGAGTCAAAAATAGAAACAATGTACTTGCATGTGCTTGGAGTGAGTGTTTTACGATTCCCTCTTGGTATGTTTTAAGTTAAATTTGAAGTGTGAGTTGATTAAGATTAGGCTAAAGGGGGACTCCAGATATACCCGAGAGTACTTGGAGTACATCCAAAACTAAACCTTCACGGCTACCCGCAAGGAATATGTGGGCTGAAATGGAGTCTCTGGGGCTATTGTTTGTAACGCACCCATTAGGGTGTGACAAAGATCGGCGCCCCGAGGTCACTTTTCAGAAGTTCCCGCTTCCTTTGGGTATTTTGCCACCGTAAAGGTTTGATCTAGGTGTTGGATTTTCACCTGATGGTTTGTCAGTTGGGGAGAGTGAGTCCTAATTATACTAGTCACCCAAGTGCTTTTGATACAGCTTGACTGATTGGACGAACCGTGTCCAAGTGCAGAGCATACACACTTGAGTCTTGTCAATTTTAGTAAGTTTTAAACTGGGTGTTCTTGTTTAAAAGAAAACCCTCCAGGAACCTCTTTCGATCCAAGTGGATCTCAATCGGGGAATCAAGGAGGGGTTATTTTTATAATTGCTGATAAATAAATGATAAAAAAAAGAAAACAGATACACAATTCTAGTTTCTTAATTAGTCCTACCACGAATCTCTTTCCCCTTTCGGGTCAATCGGGAAGTCGTGGGGTAAGTATTATGATTACTTTGAAAGAAAAAAAAGTGGAATATGAAATTAATAATAAAATCAAATATACTACCCTGAAAATTAGATCAATGCTATTCTAAAAAGAAATGAGTAGAAAGCGACGAAAAGGACACCGACGCAAATCCCCCCAGGGGGGATGGGGAATGGACTCGAAAGAGCCTATTCAAAAAATAATTTTATTTATTATTGGATACAATATTAGTGAACTGAAATATAAGAAAATTCTTGGTCCTTATACAGGCTGAAACCAATATCTTACAACTTTGCAAAAAATTTAAGATTTTAGTGAAAAGGGAGACCCCTGGGGGGATTTGAACGTTCCTGAGGCCACTTCGGACAGAAGCTTCCTTTATTTTATGTCATACATGATAAAATGAAGAGAGCATGTTATAATAACATACACCCAAAATAACTTTAATAGTACCTTTGGATCAGCCTACCTTATCTCAAAAAAAATGAAGTTAAAACTAGCTAAACAGGTGAAAAAGGAACCAAGGAAAGCAAGATTTCCTTGGGATATTGGATTTATGTTTGTGCAGCCAATGAAATATGCACTGATATTGCAGAATATTAAATTGTATAACAGAGAAAGGAAATCTAATGCATGTGATCTACAAGTTTTCTTTAAATTTTCATGCAAAAAGATGATTTCCCTAAAGCTAGATCTAGAATGCTTATGAAACTTTTTTAAGTGCAAGATATAGACTATAGGATTTGATAAGATAGATATATGTTGGAATTAATTTTAATATGATATATCTAAGCAAAATCAAATCTACGAATAGAGTAACCGGGTAAAAATGTTGATTTTTTATAGAAATGAGAAGAAGAGGAGAGAAGGTTGGATCATTGCTTGAATGGAGCAAGCTGAAAGGAGGCCCTTTTGTGGAGTGCTGAGGGATAGAGTCTTGAGATTATTGGATAGGAATGGATTCAATCTAGATCCACACCTTCATCCAATCGGGAACCTGCAACTAAATAACACAAGCCTGCACACACCTCGTGAGATCTGGATATAGATGTATAAAGCAACAAAAATGAAAGATCATACCAAAATAACCTTATTTAATCATATAAATGAAATTTTTTAGCATACATCATATGGATAAACAAGATCAAGCAATCTAGCTTTCCTAGTTTACACCCTTACTAGATTCAGTCCAATCCTTGAAGCCAGAACACAGAAGCAGCACAGAATTTGGCAAGAAATTGCAGCTATCACATCAACAGCATATCACTGAGAATCCACACATACACATGCACTACACAGTATAGCCTCCAAAGCTTCTTTATTCACAAATGATGATCAAATACAGAGTTACAATGGCAATCCCTTCAGTCCAGCTCTCACTAGCTTGGAAGAGGAGGCTGTGCTTGGATATATACAAAAACTAGGAGATCCAGCCCAGGGGGGGCGCAAATCTCAAGGAGATAGACCAAATATGCTGATGGAGAGTCTATCAATGCCTGATCTGTGTCTAATTGAGCCAGATCTGAGTCTCATTGAGTGCAATTGTCAATCGAAGAGCTGATTTGGCTGACACCTCAACTTGTTGACTGAAGCATCCACCAAAACTCATCTAGATGAGCCAAAACATGTTGAGGAGAGAGGGAGGGAGAAATTCCCCATAAAGGATGCTGAAGATCAACTCTGGATCTGATTTGATCACCTCCTTCAGTCAAGG
>LPNX010799059.1:80045-91472 GCA_001517045.1 Pseudotsuga menziesii
TTAATTACAAAATCAATTTTTCCAATTAAACTATTAAAAATAACCTAAGTTTTGGAAAAAATAAATTTAAAAAAAAAACGCTCAAAAAACTGAAAAATTGAAAAATTGAAAAACACCTAGGGGGACTTAGACATGTTCATATGACTCAAAAATGATGTCTAGCATGCTTGTACATTGACACATAGACTCTAATAACCTCAATAGGCCTAAATGCCAAGCCGACCACCCCAACTTTGGAGGTATGGAGTGAAAAACTCAGAAATTATCAGTCGTTTGTTCAACAACCAATAATAACCAAGGGAAAAAAACACCATGGGCTGATCGGATTGACAAATGAAGTCTAAGAGACCGAGTCTTTTACAGACACTATCATGCTAGAACATTTATTACAATTCCCCCATGGGGTATGAACATGTGATATGATACAACAAGCACTTCCCAGAAGTACTTCCATAGGTCTTTTGAAGTCCGAACCAGTGAACCCTGTCCGGTTCACCGGGCTCACTTGATAAAAAACACTAAGTACAACTTAGGTGGTAACATTCTAGCTCCAACTGTGGGATGTGTGCTCGATCTGGTCTTTAAAGCAAGGAGAGGATACGAGAACACCAGAATCTCTGGTTTATATACCCTATAAAAACATCTCAACTTGACAAGAAAAAACTCAGTAGCACAAGTTTTATAAAAAACCAAATGAACCATTAAGTTGATTTATTTAAACAACATAAATGTAACTAACTAAAAGAAGCAAAGTTTTATTATAGCTAAAAATAGAAATGCAGAAAGTAAATGCTCTCTTTCAAGGAGCTTATTTTCCTACTCTAAGCATGATATAAAAAGGGTTAAGTGTAATCAGAAATCCAATGTAACCACCTAAGCATTTTATTAACATAAAAAAATAAAAATAAAAATAAAAAAAAATAAAAATAAAATCCTTATCTTTGGTTACCATCCAAAGTAAGGATACCTTATTCAGAAATTGCAAACCTGTGTGATGATTCAGAATGGGCGGGATGGATGGGAGATCATAGGCATGAACAACGTCATAAAAATTCTTCCCAAACTTGTATGTGCTCATGCAGGCTACTTCTATCCATGACTGGATAGGACTGATATACCGATCAGAATGATGAGGTAGACTAATTACACCATCATACTGATCATCGGGGCTTATCAAATGATAACTTGTTGCACAATCCCCAAGTAGCTCCAAATCATAAGGAACCTCTATATGTGAAAAAGATGGTTGAGACTGATTTTCCACTGACTGCATGACATCTGACTTTTCACAATACTGTTTCTCAATGTCTTTATTATTGATACCCTTGTGCGGCTCTACATGGTATGACTTTGAATGATCACGTCAAAATTCTGAATGCTCCTATTCCATGCTAAGGTTTTCCCAGGCATCCAGATCCATGCTCCCCTCTATGGATGTATCGTAGATTGGACTTCCACAATTTTTTGAATAGACACTCCCATTGTTGGACATATCATGGATGCGATTCCTCATAATATTTTCACAAGTTGGTTTATCTATGAAATTCCAATAGTCATCACTCCCATCCATTTCATATGTGGGGGACTCTTCATCCATGGCATCATGCTCCTGCCTATCCATGTCCTCCTTGTATTCATAACAATCTTCTTCAGATAAAATGTTACAAGGAAATAAACTTTCCAAACCTTCATCAACATGAGGAGAACAAGGTCTAGTGTCACCACACACTGTAGTGATCTTATCATAGGTTTCTTTATAGGCTTCTGTTATGATATCATGAAGAGGATCTTCAATATTATCTTCAATCAAGGAAATTTTTTGGACATATTCAATGGGATCACTTGGTATGTGCTGCTCAGTGGACTTCTCTAAAGGGCTTTCTGGAAAGGTATCAGTATTGCAACACACTTGAGAATACACCAAATCTTTAATGTCTTCAGCTATGGTGACATGAGGAGAGTCTTCAACAATGTGTTCCATCATGGGCTCCTCCTGAAACTCTTCAATATGATCATCTTGGATTTTCCCTTCCTCAAAATCTTGCTGTGTATTGGCAAATACCTCATTTTCTTTAAGAAGATGCTTAATTTCTTCATTTCTTAAATAACCTCTAGGATGCTTTTTTATGGGAGTATCCTGAACCTCCTCTTCACTTAAATGTTCAAGAAGTGATTCCAATTCTTCAATAATTTGTATCATGGAAAAAGGTCCATCATATGTTTCCGTGTGATACTCTGTCCCAGATAGGTAGAAGGTACAGATCTTTTCAAGGAGATTTTTTAAACCATTCATACTACCCCTACCATCATGCCACTGCTCTAAAAACATCCAAAGGAAGCTTGGAAAAGAAGTTATACATTTATCAGGAAGGCCTTGATAGAACCAATAACCAACCTCACCCCGAAAAGTACTAGCAAACATTTCCATCGTATGGTCTTCATAAAGAATATTGAAGTCAGCAATCAACTGAAGGAAAGATTTGACATGCCAAATGGCCGAGTCACCATAATCTCCATGAAATGGTGGAAGCCATTTAGATGCATCCCCCAAACCATCACAATAGTTAGGAAAACAAGGGATGTTTGAGAAATCGATAGGTTGAAACACTAAGGTTAACTGGGCACCCTATTTCTCCTTTAATTCATCCAAAATAGTATCCATTTGATATAATGATTAAACCTTGTACTGACAAGGTGGAGCTATCAAGTGATGAGCTTTAAAGGTTTTAACATGTTGCATGGGCTCATCTACACACAACAAAACTTTACAATTTTATGAGAAAACAGGGTTTTATCCCTTCAATGGAGTCACCATGTGAAACAAAAAAAAAACATTTATAAATCTTTTCACAAAAAAAAATTTTGCTTTTCTTTGTAAAAATAAAACTGGAAAAAAGTCAGTGGAGTCGCCAGATGAAAATTAAAGATCTACTCTGAGCATTCATCAAATAAAGAAAAAACAAAAAAGGAAGAAAACATGTTAGGAACCCATGTCAATCCTTCTCTTTACCGTGTTAGTATATTGTTGTTGGACACATATGCTTTGTAAGTCGTCCCGTAGTAATTGTTGATCCATAGTTTGTGTTATTGTTGTTGGGCGCATATGCTTTGTAAGCCGCATGTAGTATTTGTTGATCCATAGTTTATATTGGCCCATGGTTTTGACCCATAGTATTGGCGCCTATTTTTAGTATATAAGTGTGTGTTGAGGCCAAGGAAGGCACCGTGAAGTTATTTTGTATTGAGCTTGCTCAAAGGAGGTTTCCCCCTCGAAGTGGCCTGCGATTAATATAAAAGTGATTTTGAGTTCTGCTGCTATATCATGTATTTTGATTAATTATTTGCTGCAGGGTCCTCACAAAACAAAATTCGTACTCGGGAATAAAAAGATTTATCCTCGGCAACGGCGCCAAAAAGTGTTTCCGCCTTTTCACACACCTGGGTCACGTGGCAGAAATCTTCAAGCCACTTGGTGTGTCCTTGGGGGAAAGTCTCAAGTCAAGGCTGTCACCTTGTCTTAACTCCTCCGTTTAGGCTCAACTCCTAATGAAGCCAAGGGGGGTAGACCCTATTAAGTTACTAAGGATGATTTCTTAGTGTGGTGATGTTAAACTGAATCAGTTACTTAGGAGTTTGAATATCTTAACTATAAACAATTAAAGATGACAAGATACGAAAATAAACACACGAAAGCATGAAGCTGATACACAATATATATATAAAGCAAAAAATGACTAGTGCCTTAAAATGGATTCAAATCAATAATATCAATGTGCTTGCATGCGCTTGGAGTGAATGTTTTTCGATTACATCTTGGTATGTTTTAAGTTAAAATTGAAGTATGAATTGATTAGATTAGGCTAAGGGGGACTCCAGATATACCCGAGATTACTTGGAGTATGTCCAAAACAAAACCTTCACGCCTACCCGTAAGGAATATGTGGGCTGAAATGGAGTCTCTGGGGCTATTGTTCGTAAAGCACCCATTAGGGTGTGACAGAGATTGGTGTCCCAAGGTCACTTTTTAGAAGTTCCCCCTTCCTTTGGGTATTTTGCCACCATAAAGGTTTGATCGAGGTGTTGGATTTTCACCTGATGGTTTGTCAATTAGGGAGAGTGAGTCCTAATTATGCTAGTCACCCAAGTGCTTTTGATACAGCTTGACTGATCGGACGAACCATAGCCAAGTGCAGAGCATACACACTAGAGTCTTGTAAATTTTAATAAGTTTTAAAGTGGATGTTCTTGTTTAAAAGAAAAGCCTCCAAGAATCTCTTTCGACCCAAGTGGATCTCAATCGGGGAATTGAGGAGGTGTTAATTTTATAATTTCCAATAAACAAATGATGAAAAAATAAAACAACTACACGATTTTGGTTTCTTAATTAATCCTACCACGAATCTCTTTCCCCTTTCGGGTCAATCGGGAAATCGTGGGGTAAGTATTATGATTACTTTGAAAAGCACAATATGGAATATGGAATTCATAAATAAACCAAGTATACTATCCTGCAACTTAGATCAAAGCTAGTAAAAAAGAAATAAGCAGAAAGCGACAAAAAGGGCACCGACGCAAATCCCCCCAGGGAGGATGGGGAATGGGCTCGAAAGAGCCTATTCCAAAGGAAATTTTATTTATTATTGGTTAAAATATTAGAGGACTGATATATCAGTCCTTCTTGGTCCTTATACATGCTGAAACCAATATCTTACAGTTATACAAAAATTTTAAGAATTTTGTGACAAAAGGGAGACCCCTGGGGGGATTTAAGCGCTCCAAAAGCCACTTTGGACAGCAGCTTCCTTTCTTCTCTGTCAGAACTGCTAAAGGACAGTGATCAAGTTAGAATAACATATTCCCAAAATCACTTTAAGAATACCTTTGGGTCAGCCTACTTTATCTCAAAAATTAATGAAATTAAACTAGCTAAACCAACGAAAAAGGAACCAAGGAAAGCAAGCTTTCCTTGGGATATTGGCTTGCTATTTGTGCAGCCAATTAAATTGCACTGATTTTGCAGAATATTAAACTTATCGTACAGCAAATGAAATTACCTTAACAGCAAGCTATGAATTTTCACTAAAATGCTTACGAAAATAAGGTACTTTTAGCTAGATCTCTTGAAATTGAACTTTATGTGAAAAATGAAACTAAGATCTAGACTTTGGAAGGGATATTTCTAATTAGATCTATGTGTGTTTTTCTTGATGATATATATCACAGTAATAAGAAACCTTTAAAGTAACCAATTTGAGGAAAGTTGAATAATTTTTTAAAGGAGAGAAAGGAGAAGAAAGGTGCTTGTTGTTGAAGCAGATCCGCGGAGAAAACTTGGTAGTGAAGCACCGAGGGGAATGATCTTAGAAATATCTACTGTAAATAAATGGAATCAAACCTGAACCATAGATCTTCCAGTCATGGTAAACCTGTAAGCTACAACACAACTCCTGCAAACAAAACTATCAAATCTGAAGATACATATGAGAAAGGGATGATACAGTATGCAAATAACCTTATTTAACATAGAGGTATTAACTCATTCAAACATATGCAGAAAATATAAATTAAGTAAGCTTACTTACAATGATCTAGCAAAACCACATGGGGAAAATCCTCCCTCAAGATAGGACAAGGCACAAAATTTTAAATATGTCTTCAACATATCTTCATCTTCACTTTAATGAGCCGACTGAACTGCTTATGGATGAAGGAATTGCTGAATAAATCATGAACTCCATGATCATGCGCTAGAGTGTTGAACCTGCAACAAGGAAGAGGAGAGATTCCTTGTATCTCATCAACTAATGAAGTAGGAGTATTATCTGAATGCTTCTTTCTTCTGTCAAAATCTGATCTGCAAACATAATCTGAAATGGAAAAGAGATCTGTGCATACTCCTTTCCAAAGAGTACAAAAAATAACGCAATTTATTTCACACCCAATTCCCTGAATAGCTGCAAAATTGTGATGTGAATCACATGTCAATCTTCCAATATGATGTAGCACCTGTATAGATCTAATATGAGGCTGATAAAACTTTGATATCATAAATATTAGCATATGGAACAGCAAAGACAAAGGCTTCAATGGCTCCATGAGGATATAGGGCTAGACTAGGAAAATTATGAGCAACTGGGGAAAACTGATAGGTGTAAAAATATGAATGATGGATGGGCATAATATCTGAACCATAAGCATTTAGAACAGATCCAAACATGTTTAATATCAGTCCATATATGACTAAGGTCATGGATAACCATCCACTGAAAGTTAGGAAAGACTTCAAATCATGTAAGATAAATATCATTGCATAAGAGACCAATGAGGAATCAACTAGTGAACTAGGGATTTGTATAGTCTTATGATTATTTAGAGCTATGGTAGATGGTATGGATGGTGTTATGATATGTGTATCAACCTACAAATATGCTTATAAATTAGAATCCAAAGGCTCACATATAAGCATATCAATAGACTCATGGGAATACACTGGTAATGAATCCTCTGTATGAAAAGAGGAAATAAGGAGTTGTTCAAAATCTTAAAGAAGGATCTGAGTATTGATGCCAAGAAAAAAGGAGGATATTTTGAAGCACATGAGATCAAGTAAGGTAAGTGGTATGACACAAATAAGGCTTGATGTGGCTAAGCAAACATCCTAGAATTCACTGGGTTGCGCACCATCAATGAGAGAAGTATGCACAAGGTGTGAAGAATCTGGCACATAGATCTCGGAATCTAAGATAGCCTATATTTAAAGAACAATGAATGGGTTATAGGATCATAATCAATATCAGCAGTAGCTCCATATGTTACTTCTTTTTCATCAATAGTATCACAAGAAGAAAAATCACCTTCAAGAGACACAGAAAAAGATGGGTCTTCAATATTTGCTTCTTCATTGAAGGAGTAAGCATTCGAATGAAAGAGGGAAGCAGCAACATGAACTGTATGAGAAAATTATTCATCGTGATAAACTTCATTATAGAATGTACAGGCCAAGAAATATTGAGAAAGAGAACAAGAGGAGACGCTAGGTTCGCTCCATGCTTCGTCTTCAATTTCCTGCAAACCAAAAGCTTTGTCCAATATTTTCCAAAGCTCAAATGGATACTCAGCAAAATCTATGAGATGATATATATTTGGAGACATTCCCAAACACATAATTCCATAAGCTCTATCACAATTATTTATCCAATCAATCTTATCTTCGTAAGACTCGGGTTCACTCAATGCACCAATGGAGACATCAAAGAGACATTGCCTCTTCAAGTATGCACTCATCTTTGGCTTCCAATCAACATAGTTGAAAGGAAATAGTAGAGAAAATTTTTAATCCATATAGAAATTGTTGATATGCTCTAGGAGATACTCTCTGAAGCCTGCAAAAAAAATAGGAGAAAATCTTGTAAGCTAGACAAGCTCTTCTTCAAAGAGGGATAGGAGAGTGGAAGCGCTCCTCAAATCTATAGAACTTGATCAAACTGCTACTCTGATACCATGTAGAAATAATATATCAATTCTATCAGCAATGATGCTAAGAAGAAGCACAGGAAATAGATCTTGCTACTAAGAAATATCACAAGCATACACAGGAAAAATAGAGAGAAAAAAAGAGACTGAATCACATGAATGAAGAGATGAATATTGGTGTGTATCCTTCCATTGAATAATGATGAATAATAGTGTACATAAATAGTACATCCCCCATAGGAAAATCGAATTGTATGGAAACAAATCATAAAGCTCAAAAAGGATAACTTACCAAAATATAGCAAACCCCCATAGGTGGCTAAAGCACTTCCCAAATCTATCAAGGACCTCACGAGTTGGAAAAAGAATGAGTGTGTTGTCAAGGAGATGGAAAAACATGCTAATCCTAGAAAATTTAGAAAAACTAATGGAGGATGGGTTGGAAACAAAAGCTGTCAATTTCCTAGTTGACTAGCTTTTATCTTATCCATAGAAAAGCAGGAAAAGCGGAAAAAGCAAAATTTGTTGTAAAGTCCTATATACTAATTTTGGATGGTCAAAAGGTGGTCAAGATCAACCCAGAATTAGAAATAAATAATTCCTAGGATATAGACGGCATGTATTGAATTTAAGGTGCAAGTGGATGCCAACTAATTAAGCTAGTGGGTGAATAATTAATCAAATAATGATTAATTATTTTATCCTAAGTTATGAGTGGGTTTAATATATTCCAACAATGCATAGTAGACTTGGGGGGGTACAAGTGCCACAAATGTGGTAATTTGTCCCGCATATTGTTGTGTTGGCCAAGCTAATTCGTGGGCCTGCTGTGGTGGCGCAGGTTGTGCATAAGAAGTTGTAGCTCTGGACTGGGACATCATTCTTGCATAGTCCGGAGTTTGGTTTTGGTAGCAAACATTGGGGGTGTTGCTTGGTTTTTGTGGTATTGCAGGTGGTATCGGACGGTGCTATGGTTGGTGGGAGACAGAACCTATGATGCCATCTGTGACATGGGATGCCCCCGGTGCATCCCAGTAGGAGGTGCCTGCATGAGGAGTGTCTAGAATGACAGTGTAAAGGTATCCAAACTGTGTATAGATCAGATCAACTTGCTAGGATTTCAAGATGGCCTCCTCTTCGGATTGGGGATGTTCAATTGCGACATCCTTTGCTATAGGCGGTAGAAAATTTTTTAGGAACCAATCCAGGAATATCATGTCATCAAGTTGAATCTTGCACAAACTATGGTGTCACCGCCACTCATGGATGTGGTCGGTTATGTGGGTCGCAGTATTCTAGCAGCAAGATAGCAAGATATCCACCCCTTCGTCATATCTAACAAGGAGTTGGAAATACTGCAGGAACATGAAAGCCAAGGAGTTAAAATCCGGGTACTTTACTTGTGGTAACTCAATGTACCACTTGGCTACAGCACCTATGAGGGTGCGTTGGAATAGTTTGAGTCTGATCAAATCATCTACGATGCTATTTGATGAGCACCATAGGTGAAACATCATGATATGGTTTTGGGGGCACTCCCCTGCCTTCCCTTCAAACTTGGGAATGTCTGAGGGGAGTTTTGTTGGAATGGGAGGCCAAAACTTTTGATGGCAGATAGGGTCATTTGTTAACCGAGCCAAGTCAAGCAGGTTGAGGCATGCCATGAAAGGAAGGTTTGACCCAAGGTTGATGTGAGATGGGGCAGAAATGGTGGTGGGGTTTTCAGGGACATGATGCACCTGCATAATTGGAGGTACTTGTGGCATAGTTGTGGAAGGGCCACTGCCCCCAAGTGTGGTAAATGAAACTATGTGAGTGGAAGGCCACTGCCTCCATGTATGACAAGAGGGGTAGTATAGGTGGAAGGGCCACCGCCCTTAGGCATTCCAAGTGGGACATTGTGAGTGGACGGGACACTGCCCCCAGGCATGACAAGTGGGACAGTTTGACTGGTCAGTGTGGGTGAAGGTAATTGAATTATGACAGTTTGCATGACTATGCTAGGGACACCAGCAAAGGTGTTGGTGGTGGTGTGGGGTATGGATGTGGGTCCAGTACCAATCACTAAGCTAGAAAATGGATCCGGATTTGCACCAGCCATAGGGCTAGATGGTGCAGTATGCAAGTTTGGCTCAGATTGGTATGATTCTAAGTCTGAATCAGAAGTTGTGTGGCCTTCTAATGGTGTAGAGGGTTGTCGAGGATGATCTTGACGGTGTTGGTTCAATGACCCAAACTATGGTGGATCACCTCTAAGGCGTGAGGAAGAATGTGGGGGATCAATTGTGTCTAATTGGTATGTCAGGTGGTGAAATATGGTAATGATGTTTTGGACCCCAGTTTTAATGGCTTCTTATTGGCTTTCAGGTGGTCACTCGGCCACCAAGACTTCCAGGAGACAGCGCTTGGATTTTTCCTCATGGGAGTGCTAGACAATCGGTGGGGGTCATTGCCTGTTTCGCTTGGCAATTCCTCTCAGTGGCCAGCTACTTTGGGGTTCCCGTGGTACTCCTCATAATGAATTTTTGGGTTGATCCCAAGTACTTCCCATAGTTAAGGCAGTCAGGGTGTAACATCCCCGACCCTCCGACCGGCGAAGAAGACGCTACTAACACCAATCAAACGAGAAAATAGCCCCATGAACACAAACAGGGATAAATGCTGAAATTAAAAAGCTTAACATAATACATACTAAGATGCATATTACATACAAGGATACATCGTTACTCAACATTCAGCGGAAGCAAACATATGCATTCCAACATTCAACATGTTCATCATAATTCATGAGATAATAGATATAATTGCAGAGATGAAATAGTCAGGAGTACTTATATTTTAATGAAGAACTCGCCCTGCAACCAGCTATGTCGCTGCAATGTTCCTCCCAACCATAGGCCAGCGTGCTCATCAATCTTTCAGCAACACTGCCACCCTCAAGCTGGGCATAATTCCTCAAGGAATAAGGGTCAATGCAGGCTTACACATAGACAAGGTACACAAATCAACCAAACCCACATAGTAGGGTTAACCAGGTCGTCAAGGAGCTAGGAAAGGCTAAATGCTAAGCTAGTGGCCTCAAACACCTGTTTTCTCAAGCGTACCCAGCCTCTAATCCCACTCTCAACAGTCCGAAGACCAACCACTGCATACCATAGCAAAACAACCCATTCATAGCTCTGTGAAGAAGGCAAAGACAACCGGGTGACAATCCCAACCAAAGGTGAAACACAGCTCAAGCCCACAAGACAACTCAGAGTTGTTCTTGGCCCTAACGTGGCCAAAACAACTCAGCAGCAACCCAAAACCAGGGTACATCAATAGCCCAAACTCATAATGAAAACTATGGCAACCTTACACAGTCTCAAAACAGGGGTAGAAGCAGAACTCCCAGCATAGACATGGGAGGACTCAACCAACGGATGTGGAAGTCAACGACCGTCCAACATCTAAAAGCCCACAGTACATAGCTCCTCAACGCAAACGCTGAAGAAAGTTACACAAACAAGAATGGGGAAAGAATCGATTCTCCATCAATCTGTGCGTGAGGGGAAAAGGACGCGGCCAACAAATATGGAAGACAACAATCCATCAGCAACAAAAGAAACCCACAGCGATTCTTCACATTCCGGCAATGGTGGAGGAAAAAACTCAGACTCCATGCGTGAGGAAGATTAACCAGGCCCCTCCTGCATGTCCCTGCATGAGAGTGAACCCCCAATGGAGAGAAATGGCCTCCTCCCCAAGAATGGCAGTGGTGTTTTTTGCTTACCAACGTGAGGTCAACCCGCTGGTGGAGTGCACGTGTGGGCAAGGACTGACAGTCCTACCACACTCCACTCCCAGCCATAACTGCCTCAACTACTCAACAAAACATTAAAGTGATTGGATGAGACAAGGGAAGATGGGAAAATCAAACACGGTGGTAACATATGGATTCCCCCCCCCCCCCCC
>LPNX010799080.1:2878-21230 GCA_001517045.1 Pseudotsuga menziesii
ATTTTGTTAAGAACTAACATTACAACATCTCCTCCATACATGGCTTTAAAACCATGTTCAAGGTCTTCCTAAAACCATGGGTTGTTTAGGAGGTCTTACACATGGTCTTAAAACCATTTGCAAGGCCCTCCTAAACCATGTACAATAAAACCATGGGTTGTTTAGGAGGCCTTGCACATGGTTTTAAAACCATTTGCAAGGCCCTCCTAAACCATGTACAATAAAACCATGGGTTGTTTAGGAGGCCTTGCACATGGTTTTAAAACCATTTGCAAGACCCTCCTAAACCATGTGTTGTTTGGGAGGCTTTGCACATTGTTTTAAAACCATGTGCAAGGCCAACATTTTTTTTGGGGATAATTCAATTTTTTATTTTGTTAGGTAGGAACATTACAACATCTCCCCCATATTGTGTTGTTTTTCTAATGACATTTTTTTGGCGATAATTAAATTTTAAAATTTGTATTGTTTTGTTAGGTAGGAACATTACAACATCTCCCCATATTAGGTTGTTTTGTGGCTGGCATTTATTTTGGCGGATAATTAAAATTTTTATTTTTATTATTTTGTTAGTAACAAAAGTTACCAGATGGACAAACATTACAAGATCTCCCTCATGACAAACTTTACAAGATCTCCCTCACACTAGGTTGTAGAGCACCTCTCGAAGCAATGAACAATGAACAAAGTATATTTAAACCAAACCTACACTAAAATTACAAAAAATGAAACCTGTAGGAAAAATACAGTCTTACAGAATTAAGAGAATAAATCAAATCACATTTAAAAGGATAGCCAGTCCCAAGAATTCCCCACACATACATACAATCTGTACACAGTACCTAATTTTTCCGAAAACCAATTTTTCATTGTGAAGAAAACTGAATTACAAAATCTGACCTTTTGAGCTCAAATCTCTAATTTTCAACTTCTCCCCTATACCTCTGAGGTCGAATTTATACATGAGAAATCCAATGGGGAAGGATAGAATTGAATCCCCAAATTCATAAAATGTTAAAACCAATTTCTAAATTTGAAAAACTGGCCATCAAAAAATATGGAAAAATATGTCAAACCTGGAAAGGATTTCTCATTATATGTTCCAAAATTCTGAAAACTAACTGGCTTAGTAACGAGAGTGTCGGCTCAAGTGTCGGATTCCTGGAATTTGTTGAACTCACTGGTAATAGTTTGTAATATAATTAAACATTTGAGTTGTTAGGTTGTAATATAATTAAAACCAAACAGATTATAAAATAAATTAGTTTTGTGTCTTAGTCATATTCCATTAACTCTACCGCATAGCAAATTAGATTTTGGGTGTCATGAGGTGGTCAACGTTATATTCATTTGAGTTTTATAACAAATCAAATTTAAATATTAAATAAGTGCTTTGGTTACCATGTGTTTTAAGTGGCATACTAATTGATGGTGGCTTTTCATACTTACCCTGTTTTAAATTATCATGTGTTTCATAATCTAAGTGGCATTAAAAATGTAAGAGTGGCTTTTCCATACTAGCCTTTAAACAAACAAATAATTAATTAAAATAATTAATTGCCAAAAATTATATCATATTCCATTTTTAATGAGCTTTATAAAACATTATTACTTTAAACATTTTATAATTTCATTTTAACTTTAAACAAATTTAAAGAAGATTAGTATAATTTCAAAACTAATAATAATAACCCTTTCAAGGTTTAATATTTTTTATTTGTTTATTTTTTAAAATTTAAACAATGTTTAAAATTTATCATAAACCCAAGGTTTTAATTTTGTACATGCAGATATTACGAAATGAGCAAGAACCAGAAGATGATGAGTAAGTTAGAGAATCGATAAGAATAAGAAGCATGCTCCAATAAATTATCAAGCTTATTGAAGAACTTAGTACTGGAATAAGTGTTGGAACGAGTACTTGAAAGCCAAACTTAAATTCTAACATTTATGCAATATTGGATAATATTTCAAAGCATAGAAATTGCTAGCTCTATGATTAATTGATCATCCTTAAAATTGTACTTAATACATCAAAAGTAATGATTTAGACCTCTTTTACATTTATTAGTTGTAGCCAATAAAATAATGTAAAAGATAATTGTCTTAAAGATAGATGTACTAAATTGTGGGTGAATGAGTTATGAAATTAATAAAATAAAGTTTAAAAAAAAACATAATTTTTAGAGCCCATCAGTTCCATCCTTTGTTTCAAAGGTGTTTGAATTTATGCGTTATGGAACTTTAGAGAAACATTTGTGTCCTAATGGGCATGACAACAATGGTGAGAAACCATGTGAATTGGGATTGTAAACACGATTAGAGATTTCCATAAATTTATACCAAGACACGAATATTTTCATCGTAATTCTCTTGTACAGGTAGTGCATTGTGATCTAAAACCCAATAATGTGTTTTTAGATAAAGACATGTAAGATCAAGTAATGGATTTTGGGATTCCTACACTAATGTTAGGATATTTAGGCACTTATGAGTTAGTAAAGTTCAACTTGGTCTAATGTGTATTTAGGTCAAGTTTGTTTCTTTAGTGTTCATTTGTAACTAAGGCTAATTTAATGATCTCAATTATGTTCTAGACATAAAGTAATGGTGGTTAATCTCTCCTCAGTACTAATGACACTTGATCCATGGCTTAATGACCTATTGGTTTATAATCCATATTTAAAGGGAACAAAGGGTCATTTGATGATGTTGGATAGTTGAAAGATGTTCATATATAATCTATTTTCCTTTTGCAATAATATATTGGCTCAAGTGGACATGGTGACTAGGGATGTGGAATATTTTTGTTTGTGAGCGTGTTAACCTCATACACATCGATGTATTGATATATGATCTATGTATGTGAATAGTTGTCTTAAGGTGTTCATGCTATGTGGATATACCTTGTTTTTTTTACATGGTATGAGAGCTCGTTTGAATATTTTATGTCATTGTTGGTCGAGATCTTGAATCCATGTCATTGCATGCAAGAAATGACTTCTAGTTTCTATTAGCTTTGCACTATTCTTGAACCCCATTCTAGTGCATTTAGAGCACAATTTATAGTTGCAAACATTTTTAATATATAAATTGAAATTATTAGGGTTGCATTAAAAGAGGTTGCAACTGAACCACACAACATAGAAATACAAAATTTAATAAGGTTTATTTCATATTGGAGTCGTTCTTTCATTCTCATATAGATGTGTTTAGAGGAGAAAAACCAACGCTTCTCTTACATTTTGTTTCATTCATATTCTTGGATACATTTTTAAAATTTGTCTCCATAATAGAATGAAAAAATGGTACATAATTATGGATCGAGATGGATAATTATCCTCCCCTTTAATATAGTTCAATCCAAGGAGAGTTGATTATCCATAAAAATGTTTCATTTTGTCTCCTTTTCTATTCATCCCTTATTTGTTTTCCTTCCCCTTGTGAGAGGGGAAGAAGAATGAGGGACTTTCTTCAAACATCCAATTGAACATGGAAGATCAAATGGGACTCCTTCCTCTTATAATTGAGTTTCTAGGTTTCATTCCTGAGTTGGTATGAAGCAGTCATGTTTAGTTTTTCTATTATTACTTAGATACTAGGAATCTGCTAGCATAATGCTTAAGTCTGTAATTTATTCAGGAAAGTTTACTTGCATGTGAATATCAAAATAAATGAACCTAGAATTAGAAGTGATTAATCAATGAGTAAAATTCATTTCTGCATTTTTCCACTCATCTTATGATGACGTACTCCAATACAAAAGGATTGATTAGCTGCATATATGAATGATTATACTAGATAAAATGATCTTTTTACTGTTACCTTTCCAGTTATTTATCATAATAATCTATTTCTAGAATATAATTTTTTATTACAAAACTTCTAAGGATATTACATAGAGTTCATTATAGTAAGTTCTTGTCTTATAGTCATTAAAAGTGTGTATAATATAATACAATAATAATTATTGTAATACACACTAATTAATTACACTTACTAAGAAATTATGTTCATTATTTTAATACTTTAAAACCTAAAATATAAATAATGTTACTCTAGTCACATTACAGTAAATAATGCACAGTTAAATGATTTACCAACTATTTTAACTTTAGTACTAACCTCAAACTATTCTTTTTAAAAACATCTAAGCAAAATAACTCTATTATTATTAATTGTAAACTGTTTTGTTTTCAAAACCCTAATCTATTAATGTAAACTTTCATATCCATTCCAGAATCTATGATAGATTCCAACTCTTCCATATAAATAGGAAAACTATCATAATTTAACAATTGTTTATACCAAAAATCAAAGTTTTGAAGATAACCTAAAATATCACAATTGTTTGTTAAAAACAAAACCCTAGGTTAATCATTTACAATACCTCATTTACAAATAGAATTACAATAACTAATTTTCAAAATGGCTTTACCCAGTCGCAGCCATAGTAGAAATTACAACAAGTTGTTGACATAGCATAAAAATCTTCACCAAGCATATTACACTCTGCTTCAGAAAAACAAAAAAAGAAAGACAATACTAACAATTATTTACACTCTAGCTGAAAGCTCTCCTACCCAAACAGGGTCTTAATTTATCCATAATTTAACCATTACAATTGCCACTTTGTTTAAAACCAAAATGATTTAAAATATTCGTAGCCACGAAAGAGTGCAGTGGCTGAGCAAAAGGTCGAGGAAGCTATCACTTAACGTATTTACAGTATTAAACAAACTATTTAAAATAAAACCTTGCAACAATATTATTTTACCCTCAATCATTTTTACAAGAGCCGTAGCTCACTAGTGAAACCCTAAGGGATATCACTAAGGATGGCCTTACAGCCTTCACCATTATCCAAAACAAAAAATTAATCTACTGCAAGTAGTATGAACACCGTAGTATCAGACTACGTATACCACCGACACCACCGCAAATACAATCAACGAAGGGTACCCCAGGGTTGGGACCAAGGATTACCCGAAGCCTTTATTGCTCATACCCTTCAGATCAGGGTTACGCCTTTAACACTCGACTATGTGATGCCAAATATTTCCACCTGCCATAAAATAAGTAACCCATTAGAACTGTCCAGTAAATAGCTCAGTATAAACTTCAAAAAAGAAGAACGTTGGAGCTTCTCTTCACTTATCAATTGTTTAAACGTGAGCTCAAAGGAACAGTTATGGCAAGAACTAGAGCTTCAACCTGCTTACACAACTTGCATTTTAAAAAGTGACAACTACTGTAGAGACCCGAGGAGACCGAGGGCCTGTCGGCCTACTCCTCCTTCCAAAAACAAACAACTGATTTGAAACCAAGAGAATTTTTAGGGTAAATCTTTGAATGTTGTTGCTTAGGGTTTAATGCCAAAACCCTCCACCTTGCTAGCATCCGCCACATGGATTCCACTAACGTCAAAATATTTTCTATTTTGATATAGTTTGAACCTGCGTTTTGTGTAACATTAATACCATCACTTTTGTTAGAAACGAACATTTCATTTTTATGCATAATGGAATTGTAGCTAGGTTATAATGTCATTTTATGCATCGATTTCATGTTTAGGGTTGCTCTGGTTATATTTTGTAGTTTAAAATCCATAGTTATAAATATTTTGGAAGCTATTAGGGCTTCTAGTACCAAAAATAACCAAAAGCATGCTTGGATAAACATATACTATCAATTATATAATTCAAGTGTTTAGAACAAATAATCACGCTATCAACTCAGTTCGTTACCTAGGTAGCGTAGTATTTGCTATAGACATAGGAACTCTTCCACTTTGATAATCTAAACAATAAATAGAATTTGAATATCTTTCCTAGCTTACTCGTTTAATCTTTCGAGCCTTGAACTCATACATCGTAAACCTGGAAGTAAGTTTTTACCTGTGAATTTCTGTATAAGCAGCGGATCTGCATTAGCTTTGAGAAAGCTAAGTAAGCCTTGGGATAACCTCAATCCCCTTCAATAAGAAAAGAAAATAACCATAAGAATCATACACTTTCTTACAAACAAACCATTGATCTGAATTCAATACTTTTTAACTCATTAACTTTCAATAAACATTTTTATTCAAAGACTGAAAATCATTACAGATTGAGTACGGTTAGTGGCATGTAATCTATAAGTTAGTAAGCATTCTGGCTATGTTTTAGCATTTAATATCCCATAGAAAAATTTTAAATTTTTATGAATTTTTGAGGATGTCACATATGGTATCAGAGCCAGGTTCAGACACTAGGCCTAAAGTAGCTCAGCACACGTAAACAAAAAGTAAATAGAAAGTATGGATACTGATTTATGATTTTAAATGTTGTTGTACATAATATTTTCTAAATTATATTTGCAGGTATGGAAGGACTCGAAGAGTATGCTGAAGAGAGGTCCCCGTTAAATGAACAAAATAATTCTGGAAAAGAACCTGCTAAAGAAGATATAACCAGTAAATCATCTGAATTACTGCAAACAGTTAAGGATCTAAAAACTGAAATGGAGACCGGTAAAAAATAAAATGAGAGAACTCTAAGAGCTTAGGAGGAGTTGAATCAAATACTGTTGGAAAAAAGTTTATAATGAAGAAAAGGATAAACATATAGAATCTGACACTATGTCCTATCAACATAAGAGTAAAATATCAAAACACTCTAAAATTGAAAGTAGTTTTTCTTCTGAAATTAACAGTAGTTCACACAGAAAGAAACACCAGAATTCTAGTGACAGTAGTGACAGTAATTATCGCTCTAGAAAGAAGAAATACAAGCCTTATGAATATATTTCTGGAGAGTTCAAAAATATTAAGCCACCAACTTTTAATGGCGAAACAGAAAAAGGAGAGGAAGCCGAAGCATGGCTGTCCAGAATGAATAAGTACTTTTAGATATATAATTATTCAAATCAGTTAAAATCAAGGATGGCAATATATAACTTAACTGGAAAAGTCAACATCTAGTGGCAAGACATAAAGCGAGTTAAGGGCATAACATAGAAGAATATAAACTGGAGCACTTTTAAGAAGTACTTTAAAAATAATTTTTGTTGGAGAAATACTACGAGGAACAAGCTAAAGAATTTTATGATCTAAGGTTGGGGACCATGAATATGAAAGAGTTAAATAGTAAATTTTTAAGTTTACTTCGTTATGTGCCTTATATTGTTGATGAAAAACCCAAGGTACAATGATTTTTGAGTTGTTTACCTTTTCATATTAAGGGCATAATTGAATATTATAATCCCAAAACCCTTGAAGAGGCCATGCGAAAATCAAATTTCTGCTCTGAGCAGAACCGCAAAAGGGGAAACATACCAAACTAGAAAGTAAAAATGACTAATAATTTTGAACCAAGAAAGAAAAATTTCACACCTGATCGAAATTTTGGGCATAATAACTCACGCAATCTACCTAATAGAAAATTTCAAGGAAGTAATTCAAAAAGTAACCCACAGCAAAACCCTACTGTCACAAGTAATAAAGAATTTACAAGTAATCACAGTAATTATGTTAAAAATAATGAACGTGAGGAACCAATAAAATGTTGGAAATTCTAGGGACCTCACTATGCATCAATTTGTCGTAGCAGAAAGAAGACCGTCAACAAAATTCATGCTTTGCAGGAAGAAACAACAGTTGGTGATTTAGAGAGAGGGATTCCCATAATCAATGCGGCGCTGGAAAATAGACAGGCTGAATATCATACTTCCATGGTGGAAGTAGAAGGTATGCTGAACCATAAACCCATTTGTATTTTAATTGACCCAAGGGCTAGCCTGAGTTATGTCTCTCCCAGTTTAGTAGAGAAAAGTAAACTACCAGTAGAGAAATTTGCAATGTCATGGCTAGTTCAATTAGCTATAGGAGCAAAAAGGAAAGTAATTGATTTTGTGAAAGATTGTACATTAATGATGAATCAATTTGAAACTTCTATAAAGATTAATGTACTTCCGTTAGGCTCCTATGATGTATTAATTGGAATGGATTGGTTGGAACAACATCAAGTAGTGTTAAATTGTTTTGATAAAACTTTTAGTTGTTTAAATAACGAAGGAGAAACGATAACAGTGAAAGGAATCCTAGGAAAACAACAATCAAACATATTTCTGCCTTACAACTAAAAAAGGTTGTTCGAAAGCGATGTAAAGATTTTGTTGTAACTATAACTAATGGAGAACACATTAATAAAGAAGACAAACTAAAATTAGAATATATACCAATTCTGAGAGGTTATTCTGATGTACTTCCGTAGGAAATTTTAGGATTGCCTCCGAAAAGGGAGTTAGACATCACAATTGAGCTGGTACCCGGTGCGGTGCCTAACTCAAAAGGTCCTTACTGGATGAACATCCTAGAGCTTAATCAACTAAAATCACAATTAAAAGAACTGATAGATAAAAAGTATATAAGACCAAGTGTGTCTCCTTGGGGAGCACTAGTAATTTTTGTTAAAAAGAAGGATGGTACCCTGCGGTTATGCATTGACTACTGTCAGTTTAACAAGATGACAATTAAAAATAGACACCCATTTCCCTACATAGATTATCTGTTCAATCAATTACGTGGAGCAATAGTATTTTCAAAAATTGACTTACGATCCGGTTATCATCAAGTTCGGATTCAGGATGAGGATATTTTTAAGACGACTGTTAGGACCCGATATGGTCACTATGAGTTCATTGTCATGTCGTTTGGGATAACTAATTCCCCTGCAGTCTTCATGTGTTTAATGAACAACGTATTACATAAATACCTAGATAAGTTTGTAGTAGTTTTTATTGATGATATTTTAATCTATTCTAAGATTAAAGAAGAGAACGAAGAACATTTAAAAATGATTTTACAAGTGTCAAGGGAACATCAGTTGTATGCCAAGTTTAGTAAATGTGACTTCTTCAAAGATAAAATACAATACTTGGGTCACGTAATAACTAAAGATGGGATCTCGATTGACCCAGATAAGATAAAAGCAATTAACGAATGGCCGGTCCCAAAGGATGTGACTGATGTACGACCATTCATGGGGATCACCGGTTATTATCGAAGGTTCATTGAGGGATTTTCAAGGATCGTGAATCCCATAACTTCTCTACAGAAGAAAGGAAAGAAGTTTGTATCGGATAAAAAATGTGAAGAGAGTTTTAAGAAATTAAAAGAATTATTAACTACTGCACCCATTTTAAGAATTGTGAATGAATGATCGTTTTTAAATGTCTAATGCAATGCTCAATGATTATAAATATTTGGAAAACCCTAGGAAACATGCTATGGACTCAAGGATGTTCGTAATAATATGTTCATTTATTATTATGGCTTATATACACATTATTATGGCTCATAATTGTGTATATATTATGACAATTCCATGGCTGGCATAACAAACCTTGAGCTTTAACAACAATCATTAAGCTCATAACAAAACATTAAAGATTATTTGGATAATGATTAGTAAGTATTAATTAATGAAGAAGATGATCAACTTCTCTAGATGCAGTAGATAAAATAAGACATCACTGAATAAAAAGAAGTCACTGTAAATTGTATCCTAACGATTGGGATTTATATGTATAAGGATATGGAAATTTGTTGTAATTTTACTAAATCTAGAAGTAAGTTAGTGAGAATATTAAAATCCCCATATAAATAGCTTCAAGATAAACATGTTGTAGTGAACTCAAAACATGTAGGGGCATTATGAGAAAGGTATATAGAAAGAAACAAATTAAGACATATTTGAATGCACAATAATCTAATTTCTTCACTTACTCTATGCAATATGGTTAATTAGTTAATTTTTATATTTTAGAGTCTACCATGTAAGGAAACATCTAGTTTTAGTTTAACAAGTCTAATATTTAGATTTAAAAAAAAAGTTCTTTATGTAATTAAATAACACATGATGGATACTGAAATAATAAGAAGAAGAATCTAATTTTAAGGTCATAACCTAGAAAGATACCAAATTGTTATATGCCACCTCTTTGCTTATGGGATAAGGGACCCCCATAATAAATTTACTAGTAAATTTCATTTTTTATTATTAAGACATAATACACATGATGATCTCAATTCCTTGTTGGAATTCAAATCCCTTATTACAATGACCCTCATGGTTCCTTGGCCAGCTAAAGTGCCGCCAATACCTTGTGCAATTGGACTAGCATCAATTATCGGTATATAACCATCTTAACTTTGGCTCTACCGAAGGCTAAATGAGGTCAAATCCTTTGAGGTGCAAACCCTTTTTACGATTCTAAACTTAAGTAAAGGATGCATGTCAAGAGATTTGATCCATCTCTACTCTTGATAGAGCCACAATTAATATATATATTTCACAAATGATAAAGATGTGGCTGCTTGGAAGCATGTGAATTTTGAACCATATTATTTGTTTAGGAATTATAAACTTGTACTAGGTCATTATACATCTTGAGGTATGGTTTTTTCATATAAATTAATTCAAAGAGTTGTGTTTTTGAATGAAATATATTTTTTTCATAAAAACTACACTTTCTAGCATACATTAGAATCAAAATACTGAAGAGAAATCTCCATTACAAAGTTCACCATATCATTGGATTAGATACATAAATTGTTTTGTTGTGAATTGTGTATGTGTGTGCTCATATATATATATATATATATATATCACAACCAGATATCCCTTCATAAATTTGTCTATGTAAATTTAATTGTTATCAAATCAAATCACAACAAACACAAATAATTGGTTTGTAGCAAGTTTTAAATAAATATATATAAACCATTTGTTGAATTTGTGTGATGTATTTATTAAAGTTTGATTTTGATTAAACATAGAGAGAAATATAATAAAACATTAAATTTGTTTTGTAATTTAGTTAATTTAAATTTGGTTCTGACATGTTCTTGGTTTTATAATTTTTCTTTTTAATATTTTTGTAGGGCCGACATGAGATAGACATGACACATCTCACTTACTTGGGTCATAGAAAGGGCCTCTCGGCCCAACAACTACCACCCTCAAATGGACAAAGTTATATCACCCTCAAACTCAAACCTATGGATTTGTGTAGCCCCATTCATCTTTCCCTTGTCAATTTTTCATTTCTTCAGTTAATCTACCATTCACATAATGTTATCCATAGTGATATCCCACCTCAATTTGGGTGTTTATTCCATTTGATAAAAATCCAGTTGGGCTACAATCAATTGGAAGGAATCATTCTATGTAACCCTTACAACTACAATAATATAATTTTGCTCAACTTCTCACTTAACACTTTGATAGGCAATATCCCCATTGAGTTGGACCTACACACTAATGTAAATTATTCTATCTTCGAGAAAAAAGGTTATCAAGTACAATTCCTACATGCTTGTCAAACACCTATTCTTTGATTGACTTGGAGGTTTCTGTAAGCATCTTAACAAGGCACATCCCTTGGGAATTCAATAAGCTCAACAATTTAAGTATACTCAGTTTATGGAATAATCATCTCAATGGAAGCATATCAAATTCCATTCGAAGTTGTTCAAAACTCACAATACTAGACCTAAGCTTCAACTACTATGTACAAGGGATTGTGCCAATAACGTTAAGAAAAATCTCTCCTTAAAAGTCTAAACTTGGGATATAATCAATTTGAAAGTGGTGGTGCTATCAACATGCACTTTATTACAATGCTTACCAATTATTCACACCTAAAAAAAACTAGGAGTGGGATAAGGGGCACTCATATCTTCCCTTATTTCTAGCAAAATTATCCCTAAATCCGGTTGAAACTAAGTCATAATTCAACCCCATTGTTGGAAACTTTGTCCCTTGGGGTTTTGACCCATTTTAAGATGACCTAAATTGTCAGATTTTTGAAAAAATGTATGAAAGGGGTGGAATTATGCCTCACTATAAAATTTACTCATGTCTAAAATGGGACAATATGAGTGCCCCTCATCCCATACCCAAAAACTATAATTGGGTGGGAATAAAGTAAGTTGTATTTTCATATTTACAATGGCCAAACTTTCTCCCAATCTATCTCTCTTGGGTTTATTCAGAAATGGAATATAATGAAACATCCCTTTGTAGATTGGTGATCTCAGTGGCTTAAGAATTATCAGTTTAGGTGTAAATATTTTTAATGGTAGCATGCCATTTTTAAAAACAAGAAATATTGGATTTTGGAAACAATAGATTGGAAGGAAATATCACAAATGAGTTTAAAGCATTAAAACATTAGGGTCTTTTACACCTTAGTAGAAACCTGCTTTTTGAAAGAATTCCCAATCGCTTGCACCACCTTAAACAACTATGAATTATTTATCTTCTTCACTAATTATTAGATAAGACATTCAACTTTAAGATATTGCACATTTTTGGGATTGCTCCACTTGTCTGCCAATAGACTTAGTGGAAGCATACCACATGAGATTTCTAGGCTTTCTAGTCTACAATTCTATTTGGATTTGTCATGGAATTTATTAGAACGCTTGTTGCCTACAATGATTAGTAGTATTGTAATGACTCAACCTACAGACATTTCCGCCAATCAATTGACTAGGTTCATTCAAGCTATGCTTGGAAATTGACTAGTAGTCAACTGATTAGCTTTATCTAGGAATTCCTTCCAAGCTTATATTTTCATATTAACTTGGAAATTTGTAGAAACTCATGCTCATGAATATTTCTTTAAACTCTTTATTAGGTACTATACCAGTTGCTTTGAAGTACATGAATGCTTCATTATTTAAATTTGTCTCTTGACAAGCCAACAAGGAAAATATTTGATGAAAGATTTTCTACAAATCAAAATATATCCTTAATTGAAAACCCTAGTTTGTGTGGACCACTAGTATTTTTATCACATGGATGATCTTCATTAAGAAGTCATTTTAATGTTTTGAAAAATGTATAATTTCCAATTGTTGATAATATAGGTTTTATATTATGTTGTCTACTTTTAGCATTCCTCTAAAGAGGAAAATTGCAAATACAAAACTCTCATTTTCCAAAAGGTAGAGCATCTAGGGATCTTATATTAATGGCTCTCCATAGTAACAAATGGATTTAATGGAGGCAACTCGTTTGGGAATGATAGTTTTAGATCAATTTACACATGAATTTTGAGTAATTACACTGTTCTCACTATGAAAGCTCTCAATTTACAAAATGATAAAGTCAACCCGAGGCTCGTATGCTTCGAGGTGTCGGCAGTGTATGTGTAGGGTTGAAGGTTAACCTAATCTAGCATTACTTGGCCTAATGATAAACACACTAATTGCGAAAAGGAACTACAAACTACCAAATAATTTTTCTATTCCTAATTCAAATCACAAAGAGTGATAATATACAAACTAATCAAAAAATGCAAACTAATTAAGAATTACAAACTAATTTCAAATAAGAACTAAAAAAATTAGAAACTAATTGCAAAATATAAACTAATTTCTAATTGTAGACTAAATTAACTAATAACTATGAAATTTTATAAATAACAAACTAATTTAAATGCAATTACAAACTATTTTTGTAATTCCAACTATAAACTTAACTTTAACATACACCTTCTACCAAATATCAATTTAAAGAAGAAAATACTACCAAAGCATAAATATCCAAACTAGAGAGCACATTATCATAAACAAGAGGGCATACTATGTAATCTTAATCAAATTCAAAACTACAATAATCAAACTAAAATAAAATAAAAACTAAAATAAATTTCAAACTTAAAATGAACAGACTACTATATATAAAAAAGCATACCTAAATTCTTATTGAAATCAAAATCTGTTATTTGTGCACCATTAAACTTTTGAAACATTCGAAATTTCTATTGAAAATTAGTATGAACAAACTTACAAACTTATGATGGGTGTGAATTCATATGAATGAAGTCGAAGGTTTATGTTGGGCTTGACTTTGTATAAATGTTGTGAACTTCAACACATTAACTTTAACGTTAGCCATATTGAAAATGAAACCGTCAAATGCTTGATGGCACGGATGGAAGCTGCAAACGCAAACATTTTTAATATTTTGTACACTTCAATTCATATTTTAATCGAATTCATATTTTAATCAAATTCAAATATTTTGGTGTGAACTTAATATAAATTCAAAGACAAAATCGATATGAATGGTCTCAAACATTAGGATTGTTGCGAGTGTCTTTTTATTGTTCCTTATGGGACTTCCTAAAACTACATTCAAATCAAATGTAATTTTATTAGCAAATGTAACTTCAAAGAAAAGGAATTTAAACACATGTGTTGGATTCCAAACAAAGGTGTATTACATTAATTTGAATGTTGATGGAACCAGTATAGATCTAAATTTTAGGCTTTATGAAGAGTCAAGAGGGATCAAATTTCTCGAGGTGCAAACCTCTTCTTAATTATTACCCTCAAGGAGCTATCAGCTTTGGTGTGTCATATATATAGCCATTGATTTGATTCAAACTAAAA
Organism: Pseudotsuga menziesii; assembly: GCA_001517045.1. Classification (NCBI taxonomy): domain Eukaryota; kingdom Viridiplantae; phylum Streptophyta; class Pinopsida; order Pinales; family Pinaceae; genus Pseudotsuga; species Pseudotsuga menziesii. The sequence continues at coordinate 17,325 of LPNX010799080.1, forward strand.
GGCACATCTTTTTATTTAAGGTGGACATATAATATTTTATTATTAATATTTAATATTATTTATGACCCACATATAACATTTTTTATTATTTTTTATTTTGTTAAGAACTAACATTACAACATTTCCCCCATACATGGCTTTAAAACCATGTGCAAGGTCCTCCTAAAACTGTGGGTTGTTTAGGAGGTCTTGCACATGGTCTTAAAACCATTTGCAAGGCCCTCCTAAACCATGTACAATAAAACCATGGGTTGTTAGGAGGCCTTGCACATGGTTTTAAAACCATTTGCAAGGCCCTCCTAAACCATGCACAATTAAACCATGGGTTGTTTGGGAGGCTTTGCACATTGTTTTAAAACTATGTGCAAGGCCAACATTTTTTTGCGGATAATTCAATTTTTTATTTTGTTAGGTAGGAACATTACAACATCTCTCCCATATTGTGTTGTTTTTCTAACTGACATATTTTTGGTGGATAATTAAATTTTAAAATTTGTATTGTTTTGTTAGGTAGGGACATTACAACATCTTCCCATATTAGGTTGTTTTGTGGCTAACATTTATTTTGGCAGATAATTAAAAATTTTATTTTTTATTATTTTGTTACTTTACAAAATCTCCCTCATGACAAACTTTACAAGATCTCCGTCATAGTAGGCTGTAAAACACCTCTAGACACAATGAACAAAGTATATTTAAACCAAACCTGCACTAGAATTACAAAAAATGAAACCTATAGGAAAAATACAGTCTTATAGAATTAAGAGAATGAATCAAATACATACAATCTGTACACAGGACCTAATTTTTCCGAAAACCAATTTTTTATTGAGAAAAAAACTGAATTACAAAATCTGACCTTTTGAGCTCAAAACTCCAATTTTCAACTTCTCCCTTATACCTCTAAGGTCGAATTTATACATGAAAAATCCAATGAAGAAGGATAGAATTGAATCCCCAAATTCATGAGATGTTAAAACCAATTTCTAAATTTGAAAAACTGGCCATCAAAAAATATGGAAAAATATGTCTAACCTAGAAAGGATTTCTCATTATATGTTCCAAAATTCTGAAAACTAACTGGCTTAATGACGAGTGTCGGATTCCTCGAATTTGTTAAACTGACTGGCAATAGTTTGTAATATAATTAAAACCAAACAGATTATAAAATAAATTAGTTTTGTGTCTTAGTCATATTCCATTAACTCTATGGCATAGCAAATTAGATTTTGGGTGTCATGAGGTGGTCAAGGTTATATTCATTTGAGTTTTATAACAAATCAAATTTAAATATTAAATAAGTGCTTTGGTTACCATGTGTTTTAAGTGGCATACTAATTGATGTGGCTTTTCATACATACCCTGTTTTAAATTATCATGTGTTTCATAATCTAAGTGGCATTAAAATGTAAGAGTGGCTTTCCCATGCTAGCCTTTAAACAAACAAATAATTAATTAAATTAATTAATTGCCAAAAGCTATATCATATTCCATTTTTAATGAGCTTTATAAAACATCATTTCTTTAAACACTTTATAATTTTATTTTAAATTTAAACAAATTTAAAGAAGATTAGTATAATTTCAAAACTAATAATAATAACCCTTTCAAGCTTTAATATTTTTTATTTGTTTATTTTTTTAAATTTAAACAATGTTTAAAACTTATCATAAACCCAAGGTTTTAATTTTGTACATGCATATATTACGAAATGAGCAAGAACAAGAAGATGATGGGTAAGTTAGAGAATTGATAAGAATAAGAAGCATGCCCCAATAAATTATCAAGCTTAGTGCAAAACTTAGTACTGGAATAAGTGTCGGAACGAGTACTAGAAAGCCAAATGTAAATTCTAACATTTGTGCAATATTGGATAATATTTCAAAGCATAGAAATTGCTAGCTCAAGGATTAATTGATCATCGTTAAAATTGTACTTAATACATCAAAAGCAATGATTTAGACATCTTTTACATTTATTAGTTGTAGCCAATAACATAATGTAAAAGATAATTGTCTTAAAGATAGATGTACTAAATTGTGGGTGAATGAGTTATGAAATTAATAAAATAAAGTTATAAAAAATCATAATTTTTAGAGCTCGTCAATTCCATCCTTTGTTTCAAAGGTGTTTGAATTTATATGTTATGGAAGTTTAGAGAAACATTTGTGTCATAATGGGCATGACAACAATGGTGAGAAACCATATGAATTGGGATTGTAAACACTATTAGAGATTTCCATAAATTTATACCAAGACACGAATATCTTCATCGTAATTCTCTTGTGCAGGTAGTGCATTGTGATTTAAAACCCAATAATGTGTTTTTAGATAAAGACATGTAAGATCAAGTAATGGATTTTGGGATTCCTATACTAATGTTAGGATATTTAGGCACTTAGGAGTTAGTAAAGTTCAACTTGGTCTAATGTGTCTTTAGGTAAAGTTTGTGTTCATTTGTAACTAAGGCTAATTTAATGATCTCAATTATGTTCTAGGCATAAAGTAATGGTGGTAATGATCTCAGTACTAATGACACTTCATCCATGGCTTAATGACCTATTGGTTTATAATCCATATTTAAAGGGAACAAAGGGTCATTTGATGATGCTGGATAGTTGAAAGATGTTCATATATAATCTATTTTCCTTTGGGTGTGTGCAAGAAGTTGAGGGACCTTTTAGATGCAATGGTGGAGTGAAATCAATCACTCTTGATCCAAAAAAAAACGAAATCATCCCAAGCAACACCGAACCTGCCAAGCCTAGTCCCAAGGCTGGAAATAGTCATGCCAACTAGGATAGTAAACAAAATCGCACCTCCGTTTTAGTCAAACTAATCGTGTGCGCGATTTCCTTTGCTAAAACGGAGGCGCGATTTTGAAAACTTGTTTTTTATTTTAAATCAGCCAAGGCCGTATTTTTCTCATAACCGCGCAGCTATTGGATGAACGAAGACGAACTCTCGACTGTGCATACACGATTTTGGGTGTGCTTGAGCCCTCCATCTCCACCTTTGGATAAACCTCCCCTTTGTGAGGTATTTTCTTCATTTTTTTTTCATGTTTTTTTCATTTTCTTCATCAATTTATTTGCCTTAGATTGAAAAATTAAACCATATTAAGTTAAATTATGGCCAATTGAAACAAAAACCCAATGGAATTGCCCAATTGAAACAAAAACCCAATGTAATTAGCCAATGGAAACAAGAACCCCAATGTAATTGTCCAATTGAAACCAATTCCTCAATTTAATGATAAAAAATGAAATAATTTTGATTATTTAACAAAATTCCCATGCCCAATAGAAACCAAAACCCCAATTAACTCAAAAAACAAATGAATATATTGGGATTTTTTCTTTGCCATGTTTTTTTTTTTTGACATTTTGTACACTCTAATGTTGAGTCTTTAAGTTGTGTATTTTATATAGTTGGTTGTGATATGATCCAAACCATCCCATTGTATCTATGATAACAATTATTGATGTAGGAATTGACAAGTGGCCTCATCTAAAGGAATTACCCTGCCTTCCTCATAGAAATATAGTCACCCTCATTAACAATAGCTACCATAACCATTGAATATCACCCTCATCAAAATGATAATAATCTTAATTATTAATAAATGGCTTAGAAATTGATTACCAACTTCATTCAACAATAGCCCCTCTCATTAACAATAAATAGCTTATGAATAGACTAACACTCTAACAACGTGATCCATAACTAGAATAGAGACTAACTACTAGTCTCATCCATATTACAATTCCCGTCATTAACAATAATTAAAACATGAAATAAGGATTGTCACAAGGATCCTTGTGAATCCATACCAAAATCCACAAATAAACACCTTATAATTTCGATGAAACTTCTCGAAGTTGCTCTTCCAAGAACATCAATAAA
>LPNX010799154.1:0-20586 GCA_001517045.1 Pseudotsuga menziesii
ATTATACAAATTATTAAATAATAATTTTATTTTAAAAATAAAGTTATTATTTAATGGTTTTATAAAAGTAATAATAAAAAATTTTATTTTATGATTTGTTTTTAGGTTTTTATTGCTTTTTCATAAAAAGCATAAAGTTTTGTTGAAAAACTCAACCTCATAAGTTAAAGACAAAGTTTATCTCAAAGTCATAGTCTCCACCTTTAGTTTATAATATTTAAGTGGGCAATAACCCATTTGCACATTAATCCTTCATTAACCGTCATACCAATGGCCATTAATTGAGATTCCACTTTGTAGTATTCCTATTTGCCATGTATAATGCCGGTAAAAAGTTTGTTTCCTTATGGATTCATTGTTACACTAAAACCCAGCCGAAAAATATTACATTATTGATGGCTAAGAAGATTCTTATCAGATCGTCGGTTTTAGAATTTGTCTATAATTTCTATTAGCTTCCGCGATTTCTCCTGTAATTAAGTCTTAACTAGTTTGTTGATGTAATCATGTCATTCTCCAACTAAATTCCAGTTAAAAGACGGAGATTATTGAAGGTTATCGAGTTAACTGCACGAAAGTTTCTCCAAACAATCTGCAGTAGAAATTTACGAGCTCGTGTGCATAGATGTCCACGCACGGTCTGAAATTAATTCGCATTTCCATGGAATTGGGTGGCATTTGGGTCATAACGATGGCTACTAAACTGATTTCAGATTATTCTTTGAAATTTTAAAAGTTTTCTAAATCTCTTTGCACATTAATTTGAGGTTTATGTGAAAAAGATTGTTTAAAAGATAAATATCGCACCACTGCATGCAAATGATCCAGCAATACAAGTTACAATTTCTAAGAGACAAAAGTCTTTTTGATCTACAATCAAAGAAAGTCGTATTTCAATCTTTGTTCAGGGGAATTCTATGTCACCAACCACTGGATTTGATAAAGAAGGATATCATATCATTTCCAGCTATGAAGAAATGATTTTGCACCTTGATTAAAGGCTCAAAGCTCCTAGTCGTTGCCATATCACGCATCAGTAGGGGGGAGTCAATAGGATCACCAATTTCTCAAAAATGCCATGGGAAAGCTACATGGTTAGGTAAATGGATCTCATTCAGTGCCACGGATGTTCTGCATTAAAGAGAACTACCATCTTCACTTCTTGATCTGTCATTAAGCCACAAAATATTGGCAAAATTTTCCAACATCAAGAAATCGACGCCTGAGAGGTAACTGTGGTTTCCCAATTTGCCAAAAGTAAAAGCATCTTCACCCTATCAAATAGGAGAAAATTGTTAACAAGGGGATTGTGCACGATAAAGATTGAATATATGAAATATTTGAGGGTGTTGTTGTGATTACATCAAGAGTTCTGTTAATGTATAAAAGAAGCTTCAATTTCACTGGGTAGAGGTGAGGAAGAGAGTTCCAGCCAAGGGATGAGATTGTATTGGTGGGGCATGTATACACTCTATTTTTCTTTATGTAGGATGGTTGCTTTGAAATGATTATAATCATGAGCATGTTTTGTTTTTATATGAATTGTATCTAGTTATGATTTTATCCTGTATATGGTCAATTACATTTCATTACAAGATTCTTATAATGATGTGCACTTACCTTTAAATGACCTATTGCACAACCAGATTCATTCTTTATAAATTCATGCTTGTAGTCTTTCCTATTATTGTATTTTACTCTGATACATTTCTCGCTATTTGGTCTTTAAACCTAGCCTGATCTCTGTACTATTATACCTCGAGCACTCTATCAACTTAGTTACCCATTAAACCAAAATTTTAAATTTCTCTAAGCTTGACCAGAGCAGTGCGGGTTCAAATTTAGTGATAACAGTTTCAAATTTCAAAATTAATATTTTTTATTTTATGAGTACATTACTTTATAAGTACATTCATCGTATTATATTCAAAATTAATTTATGTACTCAAAAGTACTTTACTTTTAGTCATATCAAAGATGATTTTTTTATTGTTTTTGTTTTAAGCATCTTTTCAATTTAACTTAACCATAATTGCATTGGTTATAGTGTAAGAGATGAGTTGTAAATATATCTTCCCCACAAAATGCCTATCTCATAATATTTTATTATATCTCTTAGGAGGCTCATTTTAGACCTCAAAATTCCCGTAATGGGAGACTATAGAGGTCCAAAATGGAAATTTCAATATGAAGATTATTGAAGATATTGTTGTCATAGGGAGATTGCAGATGATATTGAAATCCAAAAGGAAGCTAAGGTGCCAAACGAAGATAAACACTTGAAGTTGAGATGCCAAATAAATTTAAACATATGAATTTAAGATTCCAAATGAAGATAAATAATGTTAAAGTAGACTTGATAGAATGTTAGGTTGGCCCAGCAACCAAAAAATACAGGTCGGACCAATAAAGGTGGCTTAAAAAAATATAAATAAACATAAATGGGGTGCAGTTTTCAAGACAATCAAGGAAGACTGGGTCTTAAATTAAAGAATTGTGCCGAGGTTAAAATATACTAGTTTTTAAGGGCTAGTTTTCCTAGTTTTTAAGGATACAAGTAACACCTTTCAAGGTGACTATGACAACAAGAAAGGGTGATATTTTGACAGTTTAGGACAATTTTAAGGGCTCATTTTGAGGCAGATTTGAAGGTGACCTTGTGACAATTTTGGAGATGCTTTTGTTAAATGTACAACATCAGGAATCATTCTCCATGAGACTTGTGTTGTATCAAGTCCAGAACTTATGTTGTATTAAGTTTAGAAACTTATGTTGTATTAAGTTAAGAGACTTGTGTTGTATCAAGTCTGAAACTTATGTTGTATTAAGTTCAGGAAACTTTTGTTGTATCAATATAGGACATTGTGTTGTATCAAGTCCTACTTATGAAAGATATATGTACTATGATGTTGTGTTGTATCAATATCAGTACCTTGTGTTGTATCAACTCGTGAAGTTATACTATGTGATGTATTACTAATCATGGTCGTTCGAGATGGATAAATCTATTACGTCTCCTCTAGAGACTGAGCACCTCTAGAGTGAATTACTTTAGCATATGACTATATGGTTTGAGGTAATATATATAATCATTAGTATGTGTGACAATTATTCTAATTATAATATGATATGATAGATGATTAAACATAGACCATGCAGTAAGATAAAGAGATAAGAAATAAATATATTATGAGAGAAAGATAATTCAAAGTGAACTCAAGTTATAAATATTTAGTTAAATGTGAATGCTTCAATCAGTGCTTTAGTTAAAGCATCAGTTGAACTAATAATGATCAACATTCATTTAAGTAAATAAGAGCTTAGTGTTCATCAATCAACAAGATTCAGTTAATAATGATTGACTACATGATGAAATAAAGATGGAATAGTTAACTAAAGTGCTTACACTTTAGTTTGACTAAGGAAAGACACTTAAGTTAATCAAAGGATGAAACTTTAGTTAAGAAAGCGTGTTGCATGTAGCAATTGAGTTATTTCACTTTGACACTTATGTTAGCCTATTAACTAACTGATCAATATTTAGTTAGAGATTGAGTTCACTCCAATGTCAGTTAATTATCAGTTAAATTCCATGATTGAAGGTATGACACATTAGTTGTACATGATGAATATTCAATGCATGGATTGATTATTCCATAAAAGAAATTCAAAATTGTAATGTATGAGTGGATAATTCTCATGCAACCATTCACTAGGGTTTGCATGCGAGACATTATGAATTTTGTTTAATACGCTAGGCATATGGAAAGTTCACATAGTTGTAACAATGGATCTCTCTTCTCTATTGCTCTATATTATCTCTTATCGGGAAATATGCTTATGTTGTAAAATTCATTGTCCGCAATCTATCTATTATACTCTGAAGAATTGTTGGGGTTTTTAATCCTCTCTGTTATGAATATTTTCCCCAGGGTACATCTTGTGTGGTGGATGAATCATTGTGTGTGATTGAATTATTATTTGTTACAGGTCCTTCGCATATCATTGATAAAAGTTTTAAATTTCAAGCATCTCCATTATATTTCAAAACATTAAAAACTTTGAGGGTTGATGTAAGGATGATTTTGGATTAGATTTTAAAGTGATATTATGACTATTTTGGAGATGTTTTAAGGATTGATTTTGGAGTAGATATGAAAGTGTTATTGTGACAGTTTTGGAGATGTTTTAAGGGATTATTTTGGAGCATATTTTAAAATTTCAAGAATATTATATCAACAAATATAAACCTATTTTTATCTCACCGAGTCAGTGCTTAGTTGAGAATACTAGTGTCTCATGTAGGTTGGTTCCTACAAACTTTGTAATTGTAGGTTGGTGTCTACATAAATTGATACTTATAATTTTTTCATAGTTTTCTCTTGAAATAGTTTCCACATTAAATTCTATGTGTTATGATTTGTTTTTAGATGTGTTTACTACTTCACATTCAATGAATGATTGAGGAATTCTTTTATAAATTAAAAAGAAGTCTTATATTGATTCAACTCCCTTCTCAATATAAGCATAAGTTCAACAATTGGTATCAAAGCGGGTTCCTTTGAAAACAATCCAACCACTTGAAGGTAATATCTTGTTGGGCTAGGAAAAGTGCACAAGGAAGAATGAGATGCGCAAGCAAGGAAGAAAAAGTGCACGCGTGACAAGGGAAAAGAAGGTCAAGAAGGAAGCAAATGAACCGTTGTAGAAAGATAAAACATGTGCGCGATGTGGAAAGGAGGGATAACAAAGGAAAGGAAACGTAGAGAAGAGAAAGTTGCGACAGGGTTGGTGCAACGAGGTAAAGCACATCTAGAGTCGGTAGAAGAGGCAGGTAGAAGAGTTAACGTTGGATAGGAAGAAGTAAAGGAATACTTTAGAAGGATGAACCGACAGGATATAGAAGGACAGTTTTGCAGCTAGTTATGACTGGTACATACGAGATGAAGGACGTTTTTGCGACTAGTTAAGGCCGTGGTTAATGCATGTAGTACTTTTGTGACTAGGAATGGGCTGTCATTTAATGTAACAGAGATATTGTGTAACCATTTGAGTCTATAATGATTGATTAGTACTTAGTCGGCCCTGGGTGGTCTTGCAAATGTTATAAATAGAAGGAACCTGCTTTGTATAAGGGTTCAGTTGATTAGATTAGATTTGGTTAGCTATAGTGTTGTTGTTATTAACCTAGAGAGGTAGATTCAGATAGATTCAGTTATCGACTTAGAGGAGAGTCTAGTAGAAGGAGAAGGCTATTGAGCTACAGATCTTGCTGTTGTGTACACAGACTGGTAGTCTAGTAGAAGAGTCGATCCAGAATGTGTGGAGATTAGTATGAGTAGATAGAAGCAATAAACCAGAGAGCATGAGAGAAAGAAGATTGAGTCAAAAAGACATATTTTAAGAAGAGTCTACAAGTTGCAGGCTGCAAGGTGCTACTTATATTTCTCATGCCATATGAAGAGAACCTTGGTGGTTTTTTCGAGATGGGTTTCCATGTTATTTCTTGTGTTATAAGGATGAATATTGTTGACTGGTGAAGGTTTAGGTGAATGTTTGCTTATCTTACATTATTATAGTTACAATTGTTGTTGAATGTATGTCGCAGTATGAGAGAATGACTACTTAGAAGTATATTTGAAATGTTGTGTATGAGTTCATGGTTAATATACCAAGTATAAATATAATTCATGTACTGTCTATAGAGTGTAAGGAATTGGTTGCATCACACCATTGCACCAGTCATTAACGTTTAAGGACACTGTCGTGTTGCGCGGGTGACCTGTGGCACGTGGTTGTGTCGCTGTCATAGAGTGAAATACTCCATCCCATTGTCTTTGTTGAGCACCTTGGTTGAGCTCCAGGGGACTACAATCCCTCTCCAACTACAGAAACATGGTTTTGGAAGTTCCCATTAAAATATCTTAGGAAAGACTGCGCCTGTCTTGTGGGTGTTGTCAACTGATCTTGCTCTGTCGGGCCAATTTATTTTGCTGTCTTGTTAGTATTGTGTTGTTGATTTGAACCGTGGGTCAAGACAAGAAAGAGAAAGAGGCCAACAAATGGTTCTGTTGTCGGGACCTTAGCCATTTGAGTCAAGGGAAATGTTGTGGCATCCAACAAAGAATGAGATAGAGGACTGGTTGGAGTCTAAGACACTAGCAATCACGCAAGGAGAGAGCACAAGATCTTAGTTGAGCGCAGAAAACTGGGTAGATGAGTACATATATTTTGATTTTCATGAGATATTCTTTATAGAGTTTCCCATTGTACTGCACAAGTGGCTGTCAAGATTGGAAAGAAGGCAGAAAAATTTCTAGAGAATAGAAGCAGTCAATTGGAGTGATCAGTTGGTGCGTGAAGTAACCAATGTAAGTAACACCATATCTATAGCTGTTGATTTTTGGGTTGATAATATTTTGCAAGGATATATTATTGAGTTTGCAGTAGAGGCTATAACCTCATATAGTGAGGCTGAAATAAAAAATTTCCAAGGACCCTGAAGAAGATATTTGTTATTTATGAGTACATGGATCAAGATGCTTGTTTATGAGAAGGGTATATTGCAGTTGAGTAGTTGAGTCGCATACACCGGAGGAAGGATATGTCGCAGATGACTTGTCAAGAAAATGGGAAATAGTGAGTTGAGATGTTCCCAGGAAGTATAGAAATTGAAGTATAAGATGGCTTCCAAAGGAGTGGAAGGAGATTTAGATTAGGGAAAAGAAGAAAGATAGGAAGGTTGACGAGCTCTTAGTTTGTTCGAGAAGAGTGAGAACGAACTGCAGTCATAGGTAGATGAAGGGTCTTGCAATGAAGAGGAGGACTATAGAGCAATATCACAAGGAGCAGAAGAATCTAAAAATACTGTCGAGTCACCAAGGTCAGGACACCACTACATCACACCATGAGTATCACCAAAGGTAATATCTAGAGCCTCATCTCCTGAAAGAGTTGTCAATACTGGTAGTGCTAGTACTACGACTAGCGTGCAAGAGAAAACACCTCTATTAGATAAGTCATCAGATAACCCAGACGCTAATGCAATGGATGGGGCAGATATTGGGTTACCTACATTCAATGGTAATGGAGCAGAATATTGAGGGCAGCATTGGTTCATCTATGAAGCTGTTTGGATGGTTCTCTTAGTTCAGAACATAGACTTAAAAAAAGCACAGATGATAATGACTCTAAGGGGTCATGCGCTTGACTGGTTTATGAAATTTTGCATAGTACCACCAGGAACACCACAGAAGACCCTTGAAGAGATACGAGCCACAATGATCTCTGAGTTCAAAAAACCTAAATCGGAGTCGCAATGTATCACGTAAATCAAGGAAATCAAACAAGCATTTGCAGAGTTAGTATGGGACTTTGACCAATGGTTCAAGACTTTGATTGCCAAGGTAAGTTTCCAGATGTCAGATGTACAACATAAAGAGTGGTTTATTGCTATGTTACTACCACACATCTGAGGCCCATTGATGCAACAAAAGATCAAGTCATAGACAGAAGAGCTAGAGTTGGCGGTCAAGTTAGAGGCCTCGCCAATTGGCCATGGTGCCACAGGAATGGTACAAATTCAGTTGTCGTTGGCTAGCCTAACGATAACTACATGACATCAGGAAGGGTAAGGAAGCCCACGAAGATTTATGGTGCACAAAATGTAGAACATACAGACACATGAATGATAATTGTTTGACCTTCATGAATTATGTCTCATCCCGTGTGCCAAACCCATTAAGTTCCCATGGACTACCCTAGTGTCGCATATGCCAAATGAGAGGGCATCGCGACGAGGATTGTTTATACTTGCAAAATATTGTAAGCACTCCTACAAACCTGTTCTGTAAATTTTGCAAGTCAGTAGGGAATGAAGAGAAGTATTGCAGAGCATACTAGCTCCTGAAGGAAATGGCAGTCGACACATACTTGATGAAGAATGAGGGATAGACTTAGGCTGAACCGACACAAGCATCATATCAGCCTACGCAGTTCCCTCCCAATTAGTATCAGAACTAGTATCATCCTAAGTATGCACCACAACAACCATATACGTAGCATAATCACTATCAGTAGAATCTTATGAACTGGTACGATATTAGAATGGTTGTGCCTTGTATTTGGTAAAATGGAAACCCAAGTGGGGAATTGTTGTTATGTACTGTGTAATTTGCATACTGTTTGTTTTCTCTGATTAAGGAGCTTAGGTGTGTCCGTAGATGTATTATGTATCTTTCAATGTTGATGAATGATAAGAAAATGCCTTAGAATGTTGATGAAGGTATTGATACTAAACCGGTGAGTGTGTTCACACAAGTGTTTCCTTGTTGTTCTTAACCTCCGAAATGTATTCTTACGAACGTACTGGGTTTGTGATGCCAGACCTGTTGTATACAGTCTTAGATAGCATGATACGTTTTTTTAGTTGGTTCTAACCTTAGCCGAACCGCTAAGTTTAGTCATCTCAGACTATGGCCTCTCTAACTCTCAACGAAGAGTGGACTTCAAGTCTGCGTTAAACTGGACTACATTGAAATTCCATGCATACCAAGAGTTGTTTAATCCATGCTAATTGAATCCACAAAATGGCTTATAGCCGTGGATATTCCTTCACCCAAATCCTAATCATTGAAGTATGCATCCCTTTAAACCATCGTGCCCCCAAAAGTGGTTTTCACACCTTCCATCTCCAAGCACGATATCCAATAGGGAGGGGACATGTCATTTGCGCATGATTCCTATTGTTCACCACAATATTTTCCTTTTTCATGCTAGTTCTCCCTGTGAAATGGCTCACGTCCATTGATCTTCTCTGATATCTATCCTGGTCATTCATCATGAAGGGGGTTTATCCACGAGCACCATTGTTTCTCAGTTCTTATCTCAGACATTAGCTTCAGTCAACAGAATTGTTTGGAGTGGTAGATCTATTGGCCTTCACCTTGGATCTATTGAAGCTACACGTCCTTTAACCCTCTTGTAATCTTCGTAGAATTGACCAATGCAAGGGTCAATTTTCTTTACAACTCGAAGCTTATCATTCCAGACCTATGAAGTTTAGAGTTAGCTAGCAAGCAAGCTTATAGATTTGTTTGTGAAAGTATGGTATGGGTGAATAGGCGTGTATTCTTATGTTCTGGATGGCCTGGATTATGTAGTGTATTACTGGTATGGTACACCTACTATGTTGATGCCCTGCATTGGGTTTTGTCATTTTCTTAGGAGAAGCACTCTTGGTCTGTTGGGGATGGCTATGATTGCTTGAAATGCACCCACATTGTTTTTCAATCTCATATAACTAGTAGGTTTGATGGAGTTCTAGAATTGGAGACTTCGGTTCTATTTGATTGACTGTGACTGGCTTGGGCTTCCCTTGATGTCTTAACATTTTTTGAAAGAGTTGCTTGCTTATTGCATGTTTTCCCTGGTTGACTCACCAAGTGTATTTGTTTTCGGGGGAGGCTTGAGTTATGTGCTGGGTTGAACCATCCCAGGCTTCATGAAGTCCATGATTAATACTTACACTTACAAATGAGTTTGTTGCATTGGCTACTTTTCCCTGCAAGAATCAAGGGTATGGAAATCTATTATTTACCTATGAATGCGCTGAATGTTAGTAAAAGCTTGTCACAAATTTCCAGTAGGGTGTACGATGGTTAAATGTTTCTGTATTTTTCATCTGAACATGCACGGGGTTTCTACTATTTTTGCTTAAGTTCATGAAGACCATAATTCTGGTTTAAGGGTCAAAATGCAGCTAAGTTGAAGTTGAGATGTATTTTCCCGACTTCCAGAATTCGCTTGTGGAAGGCAGAAGTTGAAAGTCGGAGAGCCGAAAAATGAAGGACCAAATAGTCATTTCATGGATCTCCACATTCCATAGTTGGGGAAGGCAAGATCGACAATTGAGATTGACCCTGCAAGATCGATGATGCAGAAGAAGCCAAGCAAAAGGTTGGAAAATGGGTAAAAGATGAGGTATAACATTAGTTCCTGATTTCTGAGTTCCGCAGTGGAAGGGAAGAAGGCGAGCGGAAAGCTCTATGAAAAATTTGGGTTTTCGACTTCCAAGTTCCGCAGCGAAAGGTGGGAAAGAGCCAAAATCTCTAAGAAAAAGTTGGTTTTCCAACTTTCAAGTTTTGTAGCGGAGAGGCGAAAAGTGGAAAGTAGAAGTGGTTAGGTGAAGGTAGCGATTCATTGGTTTTCTGATTTTTGAGTTCCGTAGGTGGAAGGCAGAAGGGTGGAATTTGGAGGGTGGAAGTGTAGATGAAGGGTTTCGACAGATGTTAGGCTTCCGATTCTGAAGTTCGCAGTGAAAGGCGGAAGGGAAAAATGCGGGAAGAAAAAGTCGGAAGGGTCATCTTTAGGGAGGTACCAACCTTTCTGGGTTCAAAAGTGGATTTAATCTCGGAAGTTAATGTTTACTATTTTCAAATGGATTAAGGTCAAATGTTTTAGAGATTATAGCCAAATTCTTATAAAGAAATTATACTTAATTTTTTTTATATGCATATATTTACACAAGTTATTGGGGGATGTTACAAATGGTATCTGAGCCACAGGTTTCAACCCTGTCGCCTTTTGGAAACATCTAGTTCCATTGTATTATTGAGAAAATGTTGTTATAGAAATTAAAGTTTTGTTCGGAATGCTTAAAACAGAGCCACAGGTTTCAACCTTGTCACCTTTTTGGAACATCTGGGTTTCGCTGGAGCACGCCTAGTTAATAAATACCTTTTGCTAAATGATTACCATCTTTTGCTTAATGAGTCCCGATTATGAATCATGGTTGTGTATTAAATTGATGGATTCTAATCAATGTACCCTAATGGGTGTATTATGGTTGATGAATTGGATGATGTACTACAAGGGATGCTTGTATAGTAATTGATGCATGTATGGTTGTATTTGGTAGACATTACATGATTGATTAAGGACTGAAATAGGTTAAGGTATTATGGATTATATTAGGTATGCATGTGGGTTTCCATATCACTGATTTTAGTTAATGAATGAGGGCTTCTTGAATGACTTTTTAGAAGAATTATGATTTGTGATGAGGTGAAAAGAGATATGTTGTTATAACCCTTTTTGAGTCTCAGTTAGATGAGGATTATTGCATGTAACTTAGCTGTGTATGATGCATTATTTCAGGTGATCTGTGAAGATAGTTTCCCTTGTGACCCCCTCTAGAAGGGTATCTAGTGGCAGTATTAAAGGGGCACTAGCAATAACTGAGGGGTAATTTTATATCGCTGTTGAAAATTAAGTACTAATCATGTAACTAGTTAAGCATGACATAGGTAGCCTAATTGAAGATGAGTTGTAGGTATAATTACCAGATACATAAGATGTAGAATGTGTTACTAACACCTTTATTAGGAAATCCATCCGCTCTTGTTAAAGAAAAGTCCATCCTTGGGGCCCTGTTAAAAGTATATTACTAAGGGAATCTTGGATTATATTTAATACCTTGTTGAAATGCAATGATGAAGACAATAGAAAAGATAAGGTATTAATTCCAATCCCACCCTTGCTATATTAAGGGATCCAAAAGCCACCTTAAGATGCAACACCACAAGAATGATGAGGCCCTTCCAACCTACTAAGGTAAAGCATACAAAGCACTGGCTAGTGCTATCATCCAACATAGTTAAACAACTGATATTATATGAGGATTTTGAATATAAAGTACAAGACCATAAGGTATATTTTGATTGTTTTACATCTTATTATCTTGGGGTTGGATAGCTCAATCGAGCACTTAGAGTACTATTAACACTTGGTGTGTTTACTTGGAAATCCAAAAGAAAATAGAAGGTGCTTACTGTGAAGTAAATATGCACTGTAAGCAAATTTGTTCCAGTGAAGTGAATATGCTTACCTATCAGTGAATAGAATGAATAAGAATCCTAGAATCCTTGTGAATCATGAAATATAATATTGATAGATTTTGATTCATGCATATGTTGCTAATATTAACCTTAGTAGACATGTAGTTATATGTATAATATGATTGTGGACATGGGTTGATTAGCAAAGCATAAAGTAATAATGGATTGTTTTGATAAAAACCTTTTAGTTATGTGTCTAAGGATAAAATTGTTAGGAAGGTAAAGGGTTTTTAGCAGGCATGTTTCGTAAAGGCGGATATCTACCTTGTAGTTAAAGAAAGGCATGAAAAAGGTTGCAAGCTGTATGCAGCATGAGTCATGGACCTGCACCTTAAACAAGGTCAAACATAGGTAAAAGAATACCCAGTCTTAAGTAATCTTATGAATTTGTTTCTAGAAGAGATATCTAGACTACCCCCTTAATGAGCACGAGGGAAATATTTGGCCAAGGAGCCAAATTTGCAGGTTGCTAATTAAAGAACAAGCTAAATCCTAAAGGAAGGTTTAGCGTTGGACTTGCAGGATGCCCCAAAGGGGGTGCCGCCATATAATTACAAAATCCCAAGAGCCATTATGCTACAGATGCCTTTCCAGAGAAGCCATAAAATTATACCAATTGTCTTGTGATAAAGGGGAGCTTCCTAGTACGATAAGTCAACTTCTTTTCTTGCCAATATATATATATATATATATATATATATATATATATTTTAGGAATTCCATGTACATAAAAAGGTGGCATAGGAATGCAAGAAAAGTGATAGGTCAAATGCATATGCACTAGTAGGCATATTAATAGATAGGGCATAGTGCCAATGAAAATGTTTTGCATACATGCAATAGTGCATACTGGAAATATTAGTGAAGATTTACTTGTGCACTAAAACCATGACTGATAATTAATATTGTCTGTGATATTGTGGTCGATGGAAATAATTGCACGACTAAGGGAATATAAGCATGGTTGGAATGTTGGTGATACTTTGCAAATGACCAATAGCCTTGTGAAGAAAGGCTAGGACAACAAATCTATGATAATTAGGTTGGTGAGGATTGGGTAACCCCTGGTAAGAGACTAATCCAATCAGGTAACATCTAAAACCAATATGATTTGTTTTATACTACGAAATAATAGCAAGATGTTGTTATCAATCTAATCCATTACATTTATGTAGGACCAGAGTAGATAATTGATAACGACAAGAGCATGCTATGTAATTATGGAAATTTCCAGTTATGAAACCAATATATCTGTAATAGATGGAAACATTGATGCTATACAATCCATGATTTAAAGATTGTGAATGATTACTGGTGGTATAGTTGCAGGTACTAGACCTGGTAATGGAAATGATACAATAAGATTATTTCTGCGTGTAAAGTTGAGAAATGGTATAAGGAGGAAGGATGTACTTGGGGTACATAGCTTCCCAGAAGGATGTACATGGGGTACATAGATTACCCCTGACCAGCTAGGCACCAGTATGCATTGCCGCGGACGCCCAGGTGTAGGACATCTGGTTAGAATTCTTTTCGCACACATTCACGTCGCGTAAGGGGACTATCACGGGAGTGGGGGTTCTGTGAAGAGAATAACCCCTAGGTATTATGTTTTCTGGAAAGGAAGCATCTGAGTTTGGTAAGCTAGAGCTGCCTATGCACACCCAAAAGAGGTTTTAGGCTTTGGAAGATAATTGCCATCGAGCACCCATGAAGGTGTTAGGTTTCGTGAGACTGGTCGAGTAATATATATATATATATATATATACAGTTTGAGGAGGCATGCATATGAACTCATAAAGTTTCGTGAGGACATGACCCTCAAGTATATATACTCGTGCCAGAACTTCTGAAGAAAGGATTCATCCAAGAAGCACTTGGAGTTTTGATGCCAAGGTATGTATGGGTGCCTACAAGATGCCTTGTGTGAATGCATGATTATGATGTAACTACTTCACTACAATTTCTTTAATAGATAAAATGATAGAATTATTGTTCATTAGGAAATCATTCCTAAAATGCTATGAATACAAGGAAAAGATTGCATGGAAAAAGTAGCCATGTTTGATTGAATGCTCTATTGAAAGTACATAATTGTATGGAGAATGATTGTGAAATCATGAGTCTTGTTAAGGTGATAATACATGACAATATTTGTATAGTAATGCGTGTGCAACTTTGAGGATCATTGCAATTCCAGCGATGAAAGGATGGTATGCAGGGATGCTCACAATTGCTTGGATGATTGGAAATTTCAGATTGCAGGTAGTATGGGTATGTCTCATAAAATAAAGACATAATCTACCATGTGAGAAGGATCTCATAACAATGAAATCTAATTTATGAACAAAACATATATGTAAATTTTAGTTCTGAAATTTTTATATACTAAGAATAATGATAAGATGGCATATTATGAGTGAATGTCCAGGTTTTTGGGCAGCAAGTGAAGTAATAAGGGCAAGAGATTCCACTTTCTAGAGCCAGACAAATATGAGGGCAGCCTCATGATTTCGAAACCTAATTATTGTAGGAGACAAAATTGTAAATTCATCATTGATTTTGATTATCCATGATATTCACCGTTTGATGTAGGAAACGTGTCATGTAAGAGACTGCAAAAAAATAGGTATTTTCGTCTGCAGGAGACAAACAAAGGACAAGGACCTTATGTTTGGGAAATTTAATTGATGTATGAAGTAAAATCTGAAAAATTTATGTTGGAAATTTCCTTATGATGACCTCTCACATGAACTGCATGCTTGTATGTCATGCACGTGAGATGAGGAAAACATGTCCTTGGGGGAAAAGGATGACTATTGAACTGAAAATGCCAATAAGTATTTTGTTGTTCAGCATCATCCTGTTGATTTTATGTGATTATATATGCATGTTGTTGCTGAGTTAAAATTGTTATTTTCAAAGGAGATGGGGCCAACCTCCTTATGCAAGACACCTTGGTTGCCCACAAGATGATAACAACCCTCAAGAGGCAATTATTTTTCCTAGATGAAGGGTATACTTAGGCGAGTTTTTATCTAAGTACTGGTATGTTAGTAGGTGAAGGCTGAGCATCGTCATCCAAGAGGTTTATTACAAACTATGCCCTTCCCCCTATAGAAAATGGAGGTAATGTCCCAGAATTTCATCACAGGTTTGACATCAACATAAAGGAAACCTGAGGAAATTATGATTGTAATAGTAGAATAAGTTAAGCAAATTGCTCGTTTACTTCTGTAGAGTCAATTTATGGAGCTACTAACACTGCATAGATACTTCCTGAAAAGATAAAATTTCGTGGAGTACTAAGGAGGCTAAAATTTCTAACCAGGATGTGAAATTTTAAATGAAAGGCTGTAGAATTTGAGATCAAGATGGAACATGTGGAAAAACAGAATGAACAAGTCAAGTAAGCAAGGACATGCTAATAAGAGTCTGTGCACAATATTGGACAGGAAAAGAAAGTAGTACTTAGGAATCAGAGGGTGTTTCCAGAAGCTATGGAAGACGACTGAGTACACTGTGGACAATGTTACATTAAGGGGAAAAGGATGTAATAGCCCCAAGTATTGAACTTCATTTGTAATAATTTTGAAAAAACTATTTTAGTTTTTGAATGTGATTGGAAGACCTGGAATATGCCAATAAGTCCTTGGAGGAAAGTTGTAAATGAAATGTTATGCTTGTAATAAAAATATGAATGATAGGGACAACCATGTTGAATGAGGAAACTATGCATGCAAGAGTGGGGACATGAAGGGTCAATCTCAGGTAGGTTACACTGGGTGTGGGAATGCCATTATTTTGCTAGAACCACCCTGGGGAAATCAAGGATGTAAGAGCAATGAAAATTCTTGGAGGAATTGGTCGTTAGCTACAAAAATACCTAGACAAAACAAAAAATACAAAGAGGGAAGCATAGGATAGAGGCAGACACTGAGGGGGGGGAAGTATGCCTGAAGAAGGATTCTTGCTGTTTGAACACTCTGTGCGAGGAAGTGATTTCTCCCTAGGGAACTAGACTGCATTTGACTTTCACCACTCTCGACATGGATAGTTTAGCTTGGGGGTGATTGAGGACAGAGAAATATGTGCCTAATCTACAGTTGGGTGGAATGTGGCTGTTTCCCCATCATTGCGGCTCGCGTGGTAAACATGTTTCACTACTCAATATTGTTTCTGCAAACTCATTGAGATGGGGGTATGTTTATTTATATTAAATATGTGTGTTAATGTCAATGCAATGAGGAAATAACAGCTTAGATTTAATAACTCTTATGAATTGGTACAATGTTAGAATGATTGTGCCTTGCATTTGGTATAGACTGCTTAACCATCCCATCCCCAAGTGGGGAATGGTTATGATTATAGCTTTGTTTATGAAACTATGGTCTAGGTGAACGGGTGTATATTCTTATACTCTAGATGTCCTAGGTTATGTAGTGTATTACTGGTATGGTACACCTACTATGTTGATGCCCTGCATTGGGTTTTTTCATTTTCCTAGGAGAAGCACTCTTGTTCTGTTGGGGATGGTTATGACTGCTTAGAATGCACCCACTTTTCCTTTCAATCCCATATAATTGGTAGGTTTGATGGAGTCCTGGAACTGAAGACTTTGACTCTGATTGATTGACTATGATTGGTTTAGGTTGCCCTTGATGTCTTAACATTTTCTGAAAGAGTTGCTTGCTTACTGCATGTTTTCCCTGGTTTACTCAACCAATGTATTTGTTCCCAGGGGAGGCTCGAGTTCTGCGCTGGGTTGAACCATCCCAGGCTTGCTGAAGTCCATGAATACTACTTATACTTACGAATGAGTTTGTTACACTGGCTACTTTTCCCTGCAAGAATCAATGGTGTGGAAATCTCTTATTTACTTATGAATGAGATGAATGTGTTAAATGTTTATGTATTTTGCATTTGAATATGCTTGGGTTTTCCACTATTTTTGCTTAAGTTCATGAAGACCAGAATTCTGGTTTAAGAATCAAAATGCAGCTAAGTTGAAGTTGAGATGTATTTTCCAAACTTCTGGAATCCACTTGTGGAAGGCAGAAGTTGGAATTCGAAGAGCAAAAAAATGAAGGACCAAATAGTCATTTCATGGATCTCCGGATTCCGCAGCTAGGGAAGGAAAGATCGACAGTTGAGATTGACCCCACAAGATTGACAGTGTGGAAGAAGCCAAGAGGAAGGTGGGAAAATGGTTAAATACGAGGCAGAACATTGGTTTCCGATTTCCAAGTTCTATAGCGAAAGGGCAGAAGGAGGAAGGAGAAAAGGAGCCAAAAGCTCTAAGAAAAAGTTGGGTTCTTGACTTCTGAGTTCCACAGCAGAAGGGAGGAAGGAAGAAGGATGAAAATAAATGAAAGCTCTAAGAAAAAGTTGGTTTTCTGACTTCCTAGTTCCGCAGCATAGAGGCAGAAGGCAGAAAGTGGTTAGGTGAAGGTAACGATTCGTTGGTTTTTTTATTTTCAAATTCCGTAGCAGAAGGGCAAAGTGCAGAAGGAGAAAGTGTGGGTGAATGGTTTCGACAGATGTTACGCTTCCGATTCTAAATTCCACAGTGAAAAGTGGAAGGGAAGAATGCGAGAATTAAAATTGGGAAGGGTCAGCTTCAGGGCGGTAATGACCTTTCTAGTTGCAAAAGTGAAGTTAATCCTGGAAGTTAATGTTGGCTATTTTTAAATGGATTAAGGTCAAATGTTTTATAGATTATAGCCAAATACTTCTAAAGAAATTATACTTAAAAAAATTTATATGCATTTATTTATACAGGTTATTAGGGGACGTTACAACTTAAATCCAAGGTTGACTTTGATTGAAGATTGACTTAAATTTTAAATTTAACCCAAGGATGAATTGAATCCAAGGTTGACTTAAATTTTGGTTTTAATCCAAGGATGAATTCAATCCACAATGACCCTTTTAGAAGAGGCTAATTGACATTAAACCATGGTTGACTTCAATCTATACTTGAATTTTTATGAAGGTTGACTAGAATCCATGGCTAACTTTAAGCTATGGTTGGCTTCAATCCAAGGTTGACTTTACTCCTTAGTTCACTTGAAACCATAATTGAGTTTATAAGAAAGGTTAACTTGAAACCATGGTTGAATTCAATCCTTGGGTGACTTCAATGCATAGTTGACTTCCATCCATAGTGAAATTTTAAGCAAGATTGACTTTGTCCAAGATTGGCTTCAATCCATGGTTGACTTCAATCCGTAGTTGACTTTTAAGCAAGGTTGAATTCAATCCAAGGTTGACTTTAGTCCATGGTTGACTTCAATCCAAGGTTTCTTTCATTCCAAAGTGACTTCAATCCATCATTGGCTTCAATCCATGGTTGACTTTTATGTAAAGTGCAAATTTAACTAAGGTTTTCTTAAATATTAGGTTGACTTCAATCCGTGGTTGACTCTAATACAAGGATGACTTGAATCAAATGTTGACTTCACTCCATAGTTAACTTCATTACAAGGTAGGCTTCAATCAATATTTTACTTTAATCCATAGTAGGATTTTAATAAAGCTTAACTTTTAGGCAAGGTTGACTTCAATCCAAGGTTGGCTTCATTCCAATGTTGATTTCAATCCATGGTTGAATTTAATCCAAGATTTCTTTTAGTCCAAGGTTGAATTAAATCCATGATTGATCCCATCCATAGTTGAATTTGGAGCAAGGTTGACATCAATCAATTGCTGGCTTCAATCCATTCTTGAATCCAATGCAAAGGTGGCTTCAATCTAAGGTTGACTTCAAGTCAGGGCTAACTTCAATCCAAGGTTGAATTATAGATTGACTTCAATCCATAGTTGAATTCAATCCATTTCTTATTTCAATCCACAACCACCGTTTGAGAAGAGGTTAATTGACTTTGAGTAATAGACCCAAATTCCTTTTATGCGATTAATTATGAAAACATGGAAAAGGGAAAAAAGGCCTCTTTGCAATACAACCAACTCATTATAACGACTTTTATTAAAATAAGATTCTTTTTTAAATCATTGACATGCAAAAATATATAGTTAACACTTGCATTCCCCAAAAATATAGTTTATATAAGAACTTAAGATTTAATAAAAAAATAATCCTTATGCTTATAAATATTCTTAATGAACTTTTCTATCTAAACCTTTATCTTTTAGCCATAATTTCAACTCTCTTAATGTATATTTACAACACTTAAATGTATATACTAATATTTTCATTTATAAACAATATAAAAAATGTGTTTACTAATAAATAGGTATATAATGTACAATAACCTTTATAATACATATATATATTACAATACATACTATATATATTAATGCTTTCAAAATGGACATATTAAGACACATATAACCATAAAATACATTTTTTCATATATGAAATACATATATGTTAGTGCTTCCA
This sequence comes from Pseudotsuga menziesii, assembly GCA_001517045.1. NCBI lineage: Eukaryota > Viridiplantae > Streptophyta > Pinopsida > Pinales > Pinaceae > Pseudotsuga > Pseudotsuga menziesii. The sequence goes on from LPNX010799154.1 coordinate 19,303, forward strand.
AAATGGACATACTAAGACACATATAACCATAAAATACATTTTTTCATGTATGAAATACATCCAAAGTACATACTCCTATATAATAATTCACCATGTTCAATTTTTCCATAAAATCCTTATGGTCACTATTTTTAACACAAAAACATATTTATAATATAATATTCTCAATACGAATAAAACATAAATTATAATTCAAGTCATTGAGTATTAAGTATACAATTTATAATTTGAAATTCTTGTCATTAAGAAATAGGCACATAATTTTGTAATTCTTCCAAAAACTGAGTTTTCTAATTCACTACTTTATTTCCTATTCTTGGGTACTTACAAAATACATATATAATCTTCAAATTTTACATCTAAAAAATGTGAATACTTCCCACATGCATACATTATATTTGCACGATATATATTAAAAAATGCAATCTTTTCCACACAAAACCCATAAGACATAAATCAAATACTACTGTTGCGCATGAATTTATCAGCGTTGATTCGATGCTTTTAGAGAGTCAATGCTTTTAGGAAACAATTCAACCACAAAGATCTCTTAGTCTAAATCAGATTTGATTATAATATTTGAATTGAACACTCAGTTCATAAAGGACTGTAATAACTTGTCTATTGCATTCGATGTGTATTGAATAAATTTTGGTTTTAAATAACAAGGGTGGTTGCAAAGCAACAAGTCCCTACCTTATGGATTTGTTACTTTGCAATGAGAATCCCTTAAGGTATCGCGCTCATTCTCAGTTACTTTGCTTTGCTGGGAATAGACTTCATTCCTAATACTTGCTTCTTAGCTGAATAGTATTAAGAATTGGAGTTGAATCTTCTTCTAGTACTTGCTTCTTAGCTGAATAGTATTAAGAATTGGAGTTGAATCTTCTTCCAGTATCCGCATTACTAAGTAAGAGTTTCGTCCCATCCAACAAAGGTTCGAAATATTTTCAACAGTGATAGGGGTGGGAGACAGCCATGGGATTTTAATGCTGTCCCAAGTCAAATCTGGTGGTAGCTTTTTTGCAGCTGTGGGATCTCATTGCTGTCCCGAGTCAAATTTGGTTGTATTTCTTTTTCAGTAGTGAGATTAAGATAACAATGCTTTACCAAAGACAAATTTGGTGGCAAGTTTTCAGCAACTGTGGGATACTATGCGAGATGGAATACCAAGCAATGCTGGCCGGGTAATCATTTTCTTCGTTGTGCTGTGAAAGTATAGACCTAATGCAATTCACCCATTATTAATTGTGCTGTTAACAGATAGAAAAACTAATAAACTAA
>LPNX010799154.1:21772-282270 GCA_001517045.1 Pseudotsuga menziesii
TGCCTATGCATGAACCATTGTGAGGGCTGGTGAGGGCCAACCAGAAGGATAATATCAGCAGGTAAAACCTAGATTTCTTTTAAGAATTACTGTATAAAATAAGAATTATTGTAGAAAATATGTTTTTTAGACAAGTAACAATTGGCATTGTGGCTTGGCTCAGGGGTAGCTGACAGAGAATAGTGGTAGTTTATTCTTTGATCGAGCTTACAGTTGGGTGATTGAGCTTACAATTGGGTGGATCCGGATTTCCCTCATCAGACTGCAAAGATACTCTTCTTTCACAGATAAACCTCTAATCCTTCTTGTCTATATTCAATTCTGCAATTACATGAATATGATAATTGGTTAAAGAATGTATGAATCCCATCTATGTTGGTCTGAGCTAATAATAATCCTTCAACAGATATGTGTAATTTATGTTCTCTATGAATTAGATCTATGCTAGATCTAATAATAATTCTTAAACAATAATAATAATCCTTCTAATAGTCTAATAATCCTTCAACAACTATTTCAATGTTCAGAATGCATAGCAAAGTGAAAGAATAAATTGATAAGAAGGAGGACGGAGTGACCTGCTAGCCGCTTCAAGCAATTGCCCGGGCTGGAGAAGACTAAGAGCAAGATCGTCCTGGGATACACCCCCGCTCTTGCTTCTAACAATAGTTTTCCATCTAGAGTTATAGACTTTCACCGCGCTGTAAAATCCATTAATTGATGGAAACAATGCAGAGAAGTTCAGCTTCGGAGAGAGGTCGGTTCGAAACGAAATGGCAGTTGAGTTAAAGCCCGAAAGATGGCTAGTGGCGCCAAGATTCGAATAGAGCGAATCCAGAGCAGAGGCTACAACGCGGGCTGCCATTTTCGAACAAATGTGATCAAAATAGGCCTATAAAAGCAAACAGTAAGAACTAGAAAATGAAATACAACCCCTCTTCAGCTTATCGACCAGGTATTGCGCCCATTATATCATATATCAATACTATATACAGTATATTAGCAACCATGCGACCTCACTTTCCTGTCACTTTTTTGTTATGTGATCTGAAGTATGTCAGTGCTAGGGTTCTTTGGCTGCATGGCTTGTGCACATGTCCATCTCAATAGCCATAGCCAAACACAACTGGCAAAGTAAGAAAGTGCAACGTGTGACCATGCCAAAGTAAGAAAATTAAACAATCCGAGTAAGTACAAACATTTAATGTTTGTTAACTAATGTTAAATAGAACCTAACATTAATTCAAAATCATCAAATTCGATTGAGAGTGGTAAGCAATAACTAATGTTAAATAGAACCTAACATTAATTCAAAATCATCAAATTTGATTGAGAGTGGTAAGCAATTATATATTTTCACCATAGTTTTAGGGTTGATAACCTCGATTTGAGGCCAAATAAGGCCTCAAATAACTTCATTGGTCAAAATGATATAAAAAAATTGTTTGATTCGAAACCTTGAATAAAAAAACACACTGGAAAATAAAACTTACGATTAAATGTCTTGAATGTTTTGAAATTTGTGTGGTTTAATGGAAAATGACGGCGAACCGATTACTATAGTCCCTGCTAGCTGGGGGCAGGGACTAAAAATACCTGCAATATTAACTCTTAAAGGGACTCGAATCAAGACAATTACATAAAAATCCAATGAAACAATTTCAATAACAATACACACTCAGTTCATAAAGGATTTGTAATAACTTGTCTATTGCATTCGTTGTGTATTCAATAAATTTTGGTTTTAAATAAAAATACCTGCATTATTAACTCTTCAAGGGACTTGAAACAAGACAAATGCATAAAAATCCAATGAAACAATTTCAATAATAATACTTTACAGTTTGCTAATTGTTGAGTCGAGGGTTTCATGGTTCGGTAAACGAAAATATTGGATTATGATATAAAATACATCATAGTCACAATAATATTTTAATAAAATAATTTAATCCGATTAAAATTTTACTCATAAGGAAGCCATCGTACTTGAAAACAAAAAAAAAACTTGGAGAATGAGTTCTTCCCAACAATAGAAGAGAGTACCACCACTGCTAGCTCAACTACATCCCCAGATGGATCACCACCATGCACATTAAAACACTACACAAAGCTTCTATGTGACGCTCTCTCTAAGAGTCCGTAACAACCTCAATGTTAGACTTATGAAAGAGAGAAAGAATCAACACATGCACTCACAACACAGTTTCACCATGCACAACACGATGTCCCGTGCTATCTCAATGCACCAATCTCTCTCTCTGTCTCTCTCTCTCTCTCTCTCTCTCTGTATATATATATATATATATATAGCTTTTGGCCAGGTCTTGTGCCATCTCAATCAAATATCAATCAATCCTTCAGTCCCTATAATTGAGGACATTGTGTGGTTGTTGAGCTGTTTTTATTGGATTTGATTGGTAAAATATAGCTTGTTTGTTTTACACATGTTATGTGTCTGATGGCGGTGTCCCCTCATTTAACTAAATTCTCCAAGTGTTATTTTCCTATTATTAATATAAAATAATAATTTATTGTGCAAAGTGTCATTGAGGCCTCTTGTGAGTATTTTTATTTTTTAAATACTCTTACAAAAATAATTGTTTTTGAAATATTTTCACAAATATTAAAAATAAAATAATGTCTTGGGGGTATCACATTTCTCCGACTATTCTCAACACCATCCTTGGTGTTCTTTTATTCTAAGCTCTCTTTCTCATTCCAAAACATGGAGGGTTGTCTCTTGCATTTTATCCTCCATTTCTCATGTCACCTCTTTAGGTATAAGGTGCTTCCATTGCATTTGTATTTCAACAATGACCCGATTTGGTAGCCTGAACTCCTTCATGTCGAGGATGTGTAAAGCCTATGTCTGGAACTTTCCCTCAGGTTCTATTTTAATCTTACTCCAATCAATTACATGAGTAGAATCATGTACATATCGTTTTGATAAGGAAACATGAAATAGATTGTGTACTTTTTTACTAGGGGGTAGTGCAAGCTCATAGGCTACCAACCATATCTTAGCTAACACTTCAAAATGCACACAATACTTGGGCACCAGCTTGAAGAAAGTTCCAAAGCTCAAAGTACTCTTATTTTGTTTTTTCTTTAGATACACATGATCTTCAACATTGAACTCTCTTGGAGTTATTTTAAATCATCATAACTCTTCTATCGATCGTGGGAAACTCTTAAGGTATGTTGCACTTCCTTCACTATCTGTTCCATCTCTATCACAAACCTCTAGAATCCATAATAAAAGAAAAATATTTGCTTTACTATTTATTTTATCTGTCTCGTAGCATGTAACTATTAGTCATGACACTTTTATATTCGTCATTACATATATTTTATGCATGTGAGTTTAATTATATGTGTTTGACATTTGTATGATAGGTTAGGCCCTTCGTTGGTGTTTCCTTCAAGTAGCGATGACTTGGCCGTAGTAAATCCAAGGTGATGTTTTCAGTCTTTTAAGTTTATTATTAATGTTTGGTTCTTTTAGGACCTAAGCCTAAAACTAAGACTTAATCCTAGCTACCCTTAAAGGTTCACCCTTGTTGTTAAACCCACTCCTCATAAGACATGTTTGGAAAAGGGGGTTTTATATGAATAATTAAAGGTTTGTTAAAGTGTTAACTATGTTGGAAATCTTGCAATAGAAAATGCCTTAGACTAAGATTTGATTAAGTGTCTAAAATATGACTAGAACCTTTATAAGGAATTAAGCCCAAAACTACGGTTTGATGGCCCTAGTCCCGTGCTTTACACATCATGGGATGATACTTTATGAAGTTGGCATGTAAAAAAAAATGGGAAGGCACAAAGGTTATGCCAGCACAAAATGTTTAATGGCTTGTAATAAATTTTAAGCCTTAGTCCTGACTATGAGGTTGTAGCGCAACCATGCGCATTCAATGTCAAGGCTCATTCACGTGCAATGTCGTCGATGGTTTATATTTACCCTCCACTTGTCACAATCTAGATCACGAGTTCTTTAGTCTGGCTTTATGATGTCATGAGGTTTTATTCGCATTCATTTGATCTGTGAGTTTTTCCTTTAGAAGAAATATCAGCCACTCCATGGCTGCACTGCACAAGTCTTGCCCTTGTCTCTTTACAGTGTGTTAAACAATATTTTGCTTCAGTCTACACATGAGTTTACTTGGAGGTGTTTATCAATTGGATTTATGGAAATGTGGCCTGCATTATAGCCACAACCTTCTTGGCTTATCGTGGGGTTATCAAGGGAAGCCATTCACTTTCTTAGTGTTTTGCAGAGACGTTGCAACGTCCCTGGTTTTTAACTAGGTAGGGAAGATATTTCTTCTATTAACCTTCTACTAAATTAATTATTAAAGTTTTCACATCCATTACTGATTTTTAACTTACACTCTTCTTTCATTATGCAGGAAGAGGTGGAGAAAGGGAAGCCAGGAGGAGCCGACTTTTGGCCCTCTACGCGACTTCATAAGGTAAGTTCTCTCACTCGTTTTTTTAATAATTTTTACCCTTATAAAACTTTGAGTTATTCTAACTCATTCGTTTTTGTGAACATGTGAAGGTAGGAGAATGTAGGAGCTTTGGCTCAAACCTGCTTCACCCTCATGGCCCCAATCCTCGACATCCAGGTAAGAATCCCCACAACATTCTTTTTAATTTTCCACAATTTAGAGTTTATTAAACATGGTTTTTAACACTGCTTACATGTGGATGTAGATCACTAAGCCTGGCCTCGAGAGAGCTGCGACAGGGTCACCTCCTCTCAAACCTCCTTCTTCTTTGTTCATAGGTGAGGTATTTTATTCAACTCTATTTAAAAATTAGAAAAATGCATATTTAAATCTTGGTCATTTTCATTATACTTACCCTACCCAGTTTTTGCATGTAACTACCAGCGCGGCTTTGTCTTGGACTGAACAATTTAGATCCTCCAACAATCATACGGTAAGACTCTTGTAAATTCAGGGTGAAGTTGGTTTACCATTGGTTCACAGTCCAAGGAAGGATAGGGATTTCACAGTCTCTCGAAAGATAATTTTTGTTTTCTTTTTTTAGACCCTTATGGCTCTGAATTTGGATTCATTAGTTTACAATGTGGGATTTGCATCCTCTCACACTTCAATGCATTTGATTTGCAATCATGCTTGGACGGATACTACACATTGTGTTTTTAGTGTTAGATTGTGGATACCAATAACTTGGCTTACACCCAAGATAGTATTGACAAGTTGAAATCTCGGTTAATATCCAATCTCTAATTTGATTTCAAATGTTAAATGGAAATATGGATTTCTAATTATTCTTGGATATCATGATCATGTTGTTAATTAAATGTGTTATCAGGTCGATCAAACCTTGGGTATGGATGCCCGAGATTAGAGACTGTCCATTTGTATTTAATTATGTTTATTGATTTGATAATAAATTTTCTTTACAATTTTATCTAGATTTGATTAATGTTGAGCTCATAATGTGGATGTGTAAGCTGGGCATTTGTTGATTAACTTATAAAAGATTACTATGTTGGATCAATTGTGATCTTGTTTTTTAGTTTTCTTTTGGTTTGTTAGAATATTTAGATTCCACGACATCATGTGTTAGCGAATGAAATTGCTTTAAATTTGAAATACCGTATAGGTCTTAAACATTTTTTTAATATAAATTTGGGGATAGGTATCATAAAAAAAACTACTTTTTTTGTTTGTATTTTTGACATATCTCCGTGTGTTTTTACTCAAATTTCGATCGAGAGAGCTCGTTGGATGCAGAATTAAATTCCCCATCCAACGAGTACCCACTCGGCATACTTTTGACGGACCCCGCTACCCCAAAAACAAGAAATACCTGAAAAATGGAATGATGATGTCATCATTCCATTTTTTCAAGTATTTCTTGTTTTTGGGGTAGCGGGGTGCATCAAAAGTATGCCGAGTGGGTACTTGTTGGATGCAGAATTTAATTCCGTATCCAAGGAGTTCTCCTGATCGAAATTTGAGTAAAAACACACAAAGATATGTCAAAAATACAAACAAAAAAGTAGTTTTTTTTTTCTTCCTCCAAAATTAATAAATATTATTTTATTATTTTAACTGTTATTTTATTAATTCATTTTAGGAGGCCCATTTTGAGTTGAAATTTCCTCTAATATCATGATCCTATTTTTAATTAAATGTGTTATCAGGTCGATCAAACCTTGGGTATGGATGCCCAAGATTAGAGACTGTCCATTTGTATTTAATTATGTTTATTGATTTGATAATAAATTTTCTTTGCAATTTTATCTAGATCTGATTAATGTTGAGTTCATAATGTGGATCTGTAAGCTCGGCATTTGTTGATTAACTTATAAAATATTACTATGTTGGATCAACTGTGATCCTATTGTTTAGTTTTCTTTTGGTTTGTTAGAATATTTAGATCAGTCCCAAATGGGTATGAATACCCAAAATTGACAGAGGCTATATAATTGGTTATATTCTTTAGCTTAGAGTTGATATTTTTTGATTTGTTGTTTTGTTTTGGTTAATCGATATGATAATGCAATTATAGTGAGTTTGGATTTCAATCTTCAAGCGGGTGATTTTTCCTTAGCTCTTGTTAACATATTGACTTGTGAATCCTTCTATAGTTCCTTTATTAGTTAATATATTTATATCTTATCTAAACAAGTATGAAAACTAAAAAATAAACAAAAGTTGTATATTTGATTATCATTGAATTCGGGGCTCAGATCTATGAGTTGGGTGACTGTGTTCTTAGCTTTGTTGGTGATCCTTTTGTTATGTCCTTTCTATTCATTACGATATTTTAATCATATTAAAGTAGACAATAGCAAAGAAAATCAAGAGGTGCTTTAACATATAAAAAAGACTTGTGATTCTTCTACATTCTATATATGATAAATTTAACACCTAACAATTTATACCAAGAGTATATTATTGAAAAGACATAAACATATTAGGAAATAGATGCACAGTATAATTCCCGAATTTAAATGAATTTAAAATCTAAATCTATGCTTAGACTATAATTATCATTGCTAAACAGATAAGAAATTGAGTAGGGAACCTGACACCACTCACGGGAAAACATAATTGAAGTTGTCATTCCTCCCAACCAACTACTAGAACAACCAAGTCTTACTTGCTCTAGAACCCCCGATCTTGTTTGTTGAACCACAAGGACAAAATCTGATTAATGCGCCATCTCTTTGCATCAATAGATCAATTCCACATCCATCACCACCCTCTTGCTTGCTTGCTTGATAGGCATACATCTATGATAATAAATATATGTTATCACATCCCTTTCCAAATGTTCTTTAACTTTTAAGTACTCTTCATTATTTTTCATTGCTTCTTTTATTAAATCTTCAAGACTCGTTTTATAATTGCTAATTGTAGCTGAACAATGAGGAATGTCATTCCTAATTAGGGCATCCGCCACTTTGTTCTCCATTCCTTTAATTTGTTTAATTTCAAAATCATACTCGCTCAAGAATCCTAACCACCTTGCTTGGAGAGCATTTAAACCTTGTTGATTAAATAAGTATTTTAATGTTTTGTTAGGAGACAATAAAGTGAATTTAATTCCTATTAAGTAATGTCTCCACATTCTTAATGCACGTATTATACCATCTAGTTCTAATTCATGTGGTGTGTAGTTCCATTTATGTTCTTTAAGTTTTATTGACTTAGCTTATTACATAATCCTCTTAAAGTAACCCATCTCCTAATCCCTCTAAGCATGCATCCATACATACCAATAAGTATTTGTATGGATCTTCTATTCTTAAAATAGATGCAGTGGTTAGTAAGTGTTTAATCTTTTCAAATCTTTCTTAATATTTATTAGACGAGATGAATTTAGTTCATTTCTTTTGAAGTGAATTTATTGTGTAAGAAATTCTAGAGAACCCTCGATGAACCTATGATAATAACCCATGATTCCCATAAAGGATCGAATCTTGATTACATCTTATGGAGCTGGCCAATCAATGATTGCCTTGATTTTATCTAGGTCTACTGAAATACCTTCCTTCGATTTCTTTTACAAACAGTAAATGTTAATTTATTTCGCACCAGTACTTCTCGAGAATTTGTTACAAATTAGTATTCTTGAGAATAAACACATAAAAATTATAGGTTTATATATTACCGTGACAAAATAGGAAAATTGCGACCGCATTTACAGACTTGGAAATTAACTTGGATTTTTCGCCTTTTATAGACCTTGGGCTCTCCTGTTCGTCTCCAACATCATATGGTTTTCATTCATTCTTCTTCTACATATACAAAGACTAAATTTTGCTTCTCTTGGAAGTTACGGACTAACATTAAAGACCATGAGTTTAATCATGACTTTAAATATACCTAACATCTTGACTTGTTGAACATAAACACAGTTGAATAAATACAAGGAAGCATGTACCATGCCTGCTGAAAGATTGACTCACAGTTTTGTACTTCTACTAACTCCTACTCAAGTGACCCGAATGGGATTTAAAATACATCAACTCGTAATTAATTTCTCCCACATCCAAAAGGCTATTTCACATTCTTATCGAATTTTTGTCACATTAAAAACAAGCATGAATCCAATTCCATAGAGTCTGCATTCACTTTCTCTGCACCACATAATTCTATTATCTCGTGCAAAGAAAGTAAATGTAGATTATATGAAATTGGATTCAACATCGGGCATTAAACAAATAAAAAAAGCTTGTTCCATAATACCGAGTGTAATATTTCTAACGTTGAAAGCAAATTATAAATTTACAACATTCCATGCCTTACACATAATAAGGGAATGGTTAAGATACAAATGAAAATATATACCAATTAGGGCGACACCACCCTATACATGTGTACATGTCTAGATGAATGGAAACAATAGTATTTGCCAAATGAATCAATTTAGTAAAAAAACCATAAATGATAATAAATGTTGATCGATGTAAGTATTTATCTAGCTCGTCGTTAATCAACCAACTCCATTGATCTACATTCTATTAATTTAATAGGTCCATATAGATTGTTATTCACCCTAAAACCTGCATGAAACTATCCACCACAAAGAAAGTGATTAGTACTTTGTATATATTTATTCAAATTTGCAAGTAAAACCAGCCTACATGAGAGTGAGGTACATCATTTATAATCTTGAATGCATGTGCTATCAGTGATAAGTTTGGGGGATTTGTTTGCTCCCCGACTTTGATTTCAACAATATCAACCTATCCCATCCCTATAATCAATTGGTTGCAGGGGAACGAATACAAACTGTCTCGATAGGGAAAAATTGACAAGGGCCAAGAGGAGGAATTGATTCCTAACCGAAACAACATGCTACACAGAAATTGAGTATTAACATCATCCCCATACATGGTGGTATGTACAATTAATAGGAAAAAACCAAAGGATTAGCAATAGACTTTTTGGTTGGCTATTCTAACTACACATTGTGAACAAATGAGTTCTCACAAGGGAAGAGAAATCTAAGTCATTGCAAATATTTTCATTTCTGCACTTATTTTGCAGTTATAAGAGATCATTTTTGTGGCCTTTATTCAGTTTGTACCTATCTCAAAAAATTGAAAATGGAAGTTATTGCTAATATTTACATTTCTCCTTTTCATTTTGGCAATAATTAGAGATAATTGTTTGTACCTTTTTCAAAATATAATATTGTTTTATAAAATATGATTTTTCAATCAATATCATGTTTATTGCTTACACATAGATTTGATACAAATTTAGAGGCATAAAAATACATAAAAAACAATTAGTTTACATCTTACAATAAAATTAGATTTCACTACAATACACAAATATTCATAAAATAAAATAAATTAAGAACATTCAAACATTGAAATTATTGATTGTGTAGAACAAAAGCGTAGTCTCTAAATAGCCACAATCCACTACTTGTCCCCTTTGACTTTGGGTAAATCCAATTCTATTTGATCAATTCATGTTGGGAACCTATCAAATTGTGATTGTGATTCTGAATTTAATGATGAATTCTTAAACACCTATATTGCCTATATTCTCGGAATTTCAACACGCTGTATATTCTCGGAATTTCAACACACTGTTTAAAAGAATTTTAAGATTTCTTTACCAAATTCTTCTAAATCTCCAGGAAACCTGCGGGATTAGTTTAAATCGCTGAGCTTTAAGCTAAACACAATTTAACAACTTAAAAAGAAAAAACCACAACATTTTTCAGCAATGCATTCCACATTCTTGTACCAGAATACAAGTGGCCAATTTAACATACATATTGTAGTGTTTTGAACAAAACTAGATAAGGAATATATGGAATGCTCTTAATCTTAAAACCATCGTATAGTTATTGCTACAACACACAAAAGTTGTCGCATTTACAGCAATACATCAAGATACTGATGGTTTTGCTACAACGAAACTTCTAATTCTACAGCAACACAAAAAACTGTGGCATTTTACAGAATCACATCAAAAAACTGTGGCATTTTACAGCAACACATCAAAGCTGACCTAACGGATGAAAAGTTATTTAGTCCTGTTATTGAGGATTTGCTTCTCACTTTCCCTTCCGTTGCGGTTTCTGTAGCGCTTTGCTTTGGTTCCGACTATTGGGGTTTCTCTTTTCCTGCGTACCTTGCCTTTCATTGACAGCGGATGGTTTTTTATTTTTATGCACATCCATCTGGTTTACAGTATCAACTAAGAAAGTCCTTTTCTCATGTGGTATGGTTGGATGCTGACTCTGTACACGTTTTTTTGAAAAATCTTCATGTTTTTTGTTTGCTTCGTTGAGATCTCGAGAAAGCCGACTTTTCTCATCCATAAGAGAATTAATCTCTCCCCGCAGTGACTTAATTGTCTTTTCTTGTTCTTCTTTTTTCTTCAAGAACTCGGAGTATTTCTTTTCCATCACTTTATGTTTGTTGACAGACTCTGCTTGAAGTAATTCAAATTTCCTCTTCAGATTGTCCTTTTCTTGCACTAAGTTGGCATTTGCTTCATGCAACTCTACAATTGTATTACTCAACTCCTCCACCTGGGTTGCTAAGTTTTTCATTTTCACCTATCCTTTCTTGAATAGTTTAATCCCTTATTTCAAGCAGACACCTGATATTACGAACCTCTTTTGCTAACATTTCATTGTGTTGTTTCAACGAATTTCCTTCTACCTTGTACTGCTGAATTACATGAGAATGTTGCTTTACCTTTTCATCCACCTGCTTTTGAAGTCCATTAATATTTTTTCTATCGTTGCTTTTTGTTTAAGTAAAGCCTCCAACCTCTCTTCCTTGCTTACAGACACAGCTTCCAACGCCTGCTTTTCATCTTCCAGGCTAACTAGTTTTTCACTGTACTCATTCAACTGGGCCTTCAAAGACTCCCCTTCAGTCTTTAGCTCTCTATTTGTCTGGCTGAGTGACCCTTTCTCGTTAGCCATCAACTCGAGGTTTGTCTGTAGCTCTGCAAGCCTGCTCAACAGGTTCTTCTTTTCAGTATTAGAAACTTCTTGTGCCATATGGCTACTTCTAGTGATTTCGACAGTCTCCTTTTTGGCAGCTCCAATCTGTGATAAAAGAATATCCTTTTCTAATTCCCAACCTTTATTGTTTGCCTCTAATTCAGCAGATCTCGCTTCAATTTGATTTGTCAACTTCAAAACAGTAGCCTCCATTTTCTTTTTATCAAGGTTTACAGCTTTACACTCGTCTTCTTTCGCAAAAATTTGGGATTTGAATCTTTCCTCAGCTTCCAACAATTGTTCTTTTGCTTGAGAAATCGCAGCTTGGTATTCTCCATACTTCCTTTCATGCTCTTTTTCCATCGTTGCATTTTGTTCAATTAAATCCTCCAACCTCTCTTCTATGCTTACAGACACAGCTTCCAACGCTTGCTTTCCATCTTCCATCCTAAAAAGGTTTTCACTGTACTCATTCAAATGGGCCTTCAAATACTCCCCTTCATTCTTTAGCTCTCTGTTTGTCTGGCTGAGTGACTCTTTCTGGTAAGCCATCAACACGAGGTTTGTCTGTAGCTCTGCAAGCCTGCTCAACAGGTTCTTCTTCTCAGCATTAAGAGCTTCCTGTGCCATTTCCCTACTTCTAGTGATTTCTACAGTCTCCCTTTTCGCTGCTACAATCTGTGATAAGAGAATATCCTTTTCCAATTTCCGACCGTTACTGCTTGCCTCTAATTCTGCAGTTCTCGCTTCAATTTTATTTTTCAACAGCAAAACAGTTGCCTCCAGACTCTTTTTATCAAGATTCAATGCTTTACACTCATCTTCTCTCGCAGAAATTTCGGTATTGAATCTTTTCTCAACTTCCAGCAATTGATTACCTGCATGAGAAATCGCAGCTTGATTTTCTCCATACTTCCTTGCATGCTCTTTTTCCATCGTTGCGTTTTGTTCAATTAAATCCTCCAACCCCTCTGCTAAGCTTCCAGACACAGCTTCCAACGCTTGCTTTTCATCTTCCACCCTACCCAGTTTTTCACTGTACTCATTCAAATGGGCCTTCAAAGACTGAGTTTCAGTACTTATTTCTCTATTTGTTTCGCTCAGTGACCTTTTCTCACTAACCATCAACTCTAGGTTTGTTTCTAACTCTGCAAGCCTGCTCAACAGGTTCTCCTTCTCCGCATTAAAAGCTTCATGTGCCATTTGGCTACTTCTAATGATCTCGGAAGTCTCCTTTTCGGCTGCTGCAATCTGTGATAAAAGCACATCCTTTTCCAATTCCCAGCCTTTATCGCTTTCCTCTAATTCTGCAGGTTTCGCTTCAATTTGATTTTGCAACTGCAAAACAGTAACCTCCAAATTCTTTTTATCCAGAGTCAGTGCTTTACACTCGTCTTCTTTAGCAGAAATTTTGGTGTTGAATATTTCCTCGGCTTTCATTATTTTCTTGGCTGCTTGAGAAATCGCAGCTGGGTATTCGTCATCCTTCCTTAGAAGTTCTTTTCTAAATTATTTTTCAGCCTCGTCCCATTTTTCAGTCTTTCTCCTTGCAGCTTCAATTTCTGATTGCATTTCAGTGAGATTTGTTGTCAAAACATCTTTTTCTTTTCTTAAGCCATGGATTAGTTTAACAAGATGGTCATTGAGTAACCGCAAGTTTGATACTTTATCATCTTCTACGGGGAATGAGGGTACATGTACAACTTTAGCCTTTTCTTGCTCAGATCTCTTCGGCCTGCCCTTCTTGTTATTGCCTGTCATCTTGTTCACCTAGGAGACCTATCTACCTAAGGAACCAGCAGTTTGCATAATTTGACATTAGACACAGAGAACCCATTAGGGCTATAAATTCCAAACTTTTGCAATAACAAAACCAACAAAATGAAAAAGGGGTCGAATAATGTAGAAAGAAATAGGATTTGAAATCTCTGGAAAATGGAAAAAAAAATAATGTATTGAATTAAACAGAAACGTAAATACCTCTTTCTTGGAAGTAAATGGATTTACTGTGCAGGCAGCTACAACAGACCCTGCCAAAAAACCACTTCTTTTATTCTGTTCTGCAATAAACCCAACAAATTCCACAGCGAAATTCTCAGACAGTTGAAAGAACTAATTAAACTAATTTTATTCTGTGCTGCAACAAACCCAACAAATTCCACAGCAAAGTTCGTAGACAATTAGAAGAACTAGAGGACAGACACTCCGAAAGTTGTTATTGTTTAGTGCATTACATAAATATTGGTCTTGTCTATAAATAATCAATGGAATTTTTTAGCTTAGTGGTTACCACTTAAAACAAGGGTTTTCAATGGAATTTCATATAGAAAAATATATTCAATGGGATTTCAGGTTTTTGTTATTGATCCACGGGGGCTTCACTTTTTGACCAATATCCTATCACGTTAGTTCATATTGTGGGTTTTAAAATTATCAAAAATTGAACCAATATATTGCAGGTATTAGGGGGGATGAGGGGTTTAAGGTGGGGGTGGGTAGGGTGGTTTATAAGGATTGAGGTATAAAAAGGGTTGGGGAGGAGGTTTTAAGTATTGGGAGGGGGTTTCAACAAAAAGAGTTTGGGTCAATATCTTTGGAAATTAAGGGTATTCTTTAATACCCCATGATCCCACGTGCTATGTGAGAGGTTCACTAAGTGAAGTCCCCGTGTATTGATCTTGTCACGTAGAAAAAGTGAGGTTAGGGGTTTCAATGAGACTTTCCCTTTTATTATTGATATTCTTTGGGAGGGAAAGTGGGAACTCAATGCAATTAAGTTGTTAGAGTAGATATGAATTTAAGAGTTATTTAATCTTGAGATTATTTGTAAGAATAATTAATGTTAATTAATGTTGTCTAAGGTAAGAGTGGTGAGGTGGTTTATAGCCCAATATGAGGCTAGATGTTATCACTTAGCTTATCTTGTGTACCAAAAACAGACTCAATGCAAGTAAGTGTTAAAGTAGAGGTGAATTTAAGGGGTTTTTACTATTTGAGATTATTTTTAAAAATGATTAAGTTTAATTAATTTACTTAATGTGATCTAAGGTAATAACACCGAGAGTAGTGAGGTGATTCATAGCCCTACATAGCAGAACATGCAGAAAATGCTATCAATTTGCTTAGATTCTGTACCAAAAATAAAATGCAATTTAAAAAATTCATGTGGGCTTATAAAATAAAAAATTAGAAAAAAAAGTTATTAAAAAAATATATGTTATTTCATAAAAAAACTCTCCCACCTAGAGGGATAAAATTTATTGAGGGGGTAAATTTTTGGAGGTGTAAAAAATAAAAAATCAAGCCTCAATAAATTAGAAAATTAGATCCCTCTCCTTTTTGATAGTTGAGTTTAAAATGGATCTATGTTGGCCTAATATTAATCACCTTATTGTAATGTGGTCGGGTTTGCTTCATATTTAGCTCCATTATGGATTATGAAGTAATATGCAATTTCACTCTTAGCTTTTCCATTCTAATGTGTAATGGAAAATATAATAATCAAATACCAAAAAATATAAAATACAATTAAACAGGCTTCATTAAAATAAGTCTACATGAACATGTAATATCCCCCTATTCATAAACATTTAATTGCAATGTTATATTCTAGACTGTAAGTTCTGAAAACATCATCTATGATGATAAGTTCTAGACTATATCTTTTGATGAGTTTGGCTGGTTGTGGTGTCTCCCCAAACAGTTCATGGAGGACACTTGTAACAACTACATTTTTTCTTTAATAAAAATATGAATGAAAGGGACAAGCCACATTAAAAGAGAAGACTACATGTGTAAGGGTGGGAGACGTAGAGCAATAAATCTCAGGAAAGTACATTAGGCTCCAGACCACTAGTAGAAAATGAGAAATTAATGACTAAAATTAGGCTATAAACTACTATTTTTGAGTCGGTGACTAATAGTAGCAAATTACCACTATCTTATAGCTAGTCATATTTCACTAGTCATTAATAGCTTGACTTAGTAGTCACTAATTTAGTCATTGATTTGGTCATTGATAGATAATGATTTAGTCATTGATAGTCAATGATTTAGTCATTGATACTTAATGATTTAGTCATTGATTTATCACAGATTTAGTCATTGATTTAGTCACTGAGTTAATCATTGATTTAGTCGCTGATTTAGTCACTGATTGCAACTATTAACGACCAAATATATGAGTAAATAAACTACTAGATGTTAACATATTAATGACTAAGCTAAATACGACTAAGATACGAGAAATTAGCTACTAATAGTGATATATATGTGAATTTAGTCATTTTTGTAGTCTCAAATTTATGATAGGGCATGGAGTAATCGAACCACCAACCTCCTGCCTATAATTAGGCAGGCGTTCTACCATTGAGCTAGCACCCTTTAAGAAGTTGTTATTGCTTGACAATGATGATATTCAAACAAATTTATGATAGATATCAATCTACAAACTACATAATTATTACTATTACAACTTACCAGTAACTAGTATTTATGAAAGTAGTCATTTACGCAGTGGAGAATTGTAAATAAGAAGGAGTTGTATTGGATGATTTTGCAAATCTCGACGTTTAGATCCCTACTATGGGAAGGGTAAGGAATCTTTTGTGTCCCCATTACACCAATCACAGTAGGCACGCCTCGCTCCAAAGAAAATTGCACTTGGGCTTCATGTGAATCCCTTGGTGCAAATGACATGGTCAAAACATTTCTCTTCAAAAGTTATGCACCCCAGCTTGCCACCTAAGCATACCATAAGGATTTCAGATAAGGGCATATCTTCAAACTCCATAAATCATTGCAAAAACAAAATACAGGACTTATCACCAAAATTTGCCACCCGTGCATATATATAGTTGTCATTAATAATCTTAACTAGCTGAGGGAGGTATTTCACAATTAATATTCACCATTATCCTTTGTAAACTTGCTAGAGAAGCCAAGTTTGTTCACCAGCTATCTTGTTTCTCAAAGTCCATTTGTTTTAGCTCGAAACTTGAGGTAGACTTGATTTATGTTCATAACTCACCTATTGACATAATTATGTCTACAAGATTTAATATTTGTATTTTCATTTTTTATTGTAGGATATTTATTATATAAAATATCAAAAGCACAAGGAATAGGAAAGCTACCTTAAAATGGGAAGTTGAAGAAAGTCCCAACCCTTGGAAAGATGCAGATCCAATGTTGCTCACGGATAGAAACCATTTAATTGGATTCCAAGATGACCTTGAGTTCCCTAATACATGTATAGAATGTTCGTCAATGAAGACTTTCATAAGGACCATGATGACTTAGAGGTTTTTGAAATATCAGAAAGCACATCCTTTACTTGATTGCTGCCAAACCAATAATATTACCATATAACGATGTTGTCAAATCGATATTCAGACACATTAATATTGGAATGAGATCAATCACAAGTGAAGGTAGGGTTTCCATAGCTTATTTACAACCCTATTCATTCAAAATAATGTTCAAGCTGAAGAAAATTCAAGTGCTATTGAACAAAACATTTTTGGATGAGTACAGAGCCAAGGAATTCAATCTAGTAAAAAAATTGAAAGATTGGTGGACTGAATATAAGGCCTTCTTAGAAAAGAATAATTGGATGTATTCTACACAATACTTGAGATACCCATATCGGTTTATGAAAACCATGATTTTTATGTTATATGGTGAGGAGGGATCCTCTCATGGCATGATTTCAATTGGGTGAGCATCTTGTGTGTTAATATATTGTGCTTCACTAGGGACATTAAAAAGGTATAAGGATACAAAAACCAGAGTTTTTACATGTTACATTACATATTAGATGCAGTTTGTTCCTATAATCCTTTTCCCAAAATGGGATGAGAGTGGAAACCTAGTCTTCTACCTATGCATGTATATTGTTGTGAATTGTGGTCCTCCAACTATAGGTTATATTTCTATAACAGAAATTAAAGCCTTGCAAAAATTAAAAGAGAAATGAAGGGTAAGCATACCAGTCATGATAAATTCCAATAAGGCCTCTTTCATATACCACACCAAGTGTATTCTTTTTTGCAATGGTTGGGACAACATTCATAACCCAAACTTTGTTGGATGTAAGTGTTGTTGCAAAGCCACCAAGACCTGCATTCATGTCCATAACATTGCGATATCTACTCTCCCCAATATATTTGTTCATTCTTTTGTAGCCTTTCACGTGCTTTCTTCACAACTGTGTATCAGCATTATATGTCTCAGCAGTAACACCTGATAATGAACCACTGAGAACTCTAGGAGGAACAGCATTCAGGCACTTTGGGAACTTCTCCAAAATCCCTCCAGGCACATCATTAGCATCACCAACTTTAGGCATTTGCGTAGTGCATCTTTGAATTCTCTTGTGCCTGGGGGGTCAGCAGATTTTATAGACATTATCTGATAAGCATAAAATTTCAATCATCTGAGTAAAACTAGGGCACTGTCAAAGCAAAATCTTCTTGTACTATAATGAAATATGAAGCCAATTATGCAAACATGCTTGAAAATTTTTAAGGTTTAGACAGTTAAACTTAAACATGTTTGCAGCACAAGATCAATTCATGCATGGCCATTAAAATGTAAAAGCAGATAGGAAAATTCAAAACTCACATAAAAATGATGAAATCAAAATGTATCTCTGACTTGTATTCAGGATATAAAGTTGATTTAGGATAAAAGTTGATAATCCCTTGAATCTTGTAGCATTCACAATTAAAATCACAAATTATAATAGGTCAATGGCCATTCTATCAATTGTTACAAAGCAGTTCTCCAGATTTCTACATGTCAGAAAATTATGACAAACAAACAGACCATGTACTTCAGCTTAATAGCAGTGCAAGTTTAAATTTTTCATAGTCAGCCACACTGACATTTTAGTTCAAAGGAATCCTACAACCACAATGCACTTTGTAACATATCCATTGCAAGATTGATATCCAATTTAGAATTAGGCATGATATTAGTCTTCTAAAGGAAAAAAAGGCAATAAAAGAATACTTACAAGGACAGGTGTTAAATGCTCGTTTAATAGAATAACAAATGTAGCCAATACCTGGAATTTAAAAGCACATTCTAGGAAGGACAAAAATAGGTTTTAACTGTCAAACCCCAGGAATGTCTTGGAGCCTAGATTTAAACTTAAGAATACCTACAGCACTGATCTTATGGTCCTCCTTAAGCACAAAAGTTCTTTTCCAGAGATAGCTAACTGGTAGCTGATGCACTCTTAGCTAATGCGCGGATAATGGGCAGTTTCTAACAGACAACTCATTTAACTAGAAGAAAGAAAAAACAAGTAACCGATAACTTATTCGTGACACTTAACTATGACCTATTGGTGTTCACCAGCCACAAGTTAAGTGGTTGTGCTAGTACACTAAGCAAATCAATGCAGTGATTTGTTTTTTATTAAATACAAAATTTCAATGCTTTGCCAATGCAAAGCATAAATGAATATCATGACCCTGATTATCGTGATATCATCATTTAAACTTAATATAAACATGCAATCCTTCACATCTGCACACAAAGACAACTAACCAATCCATATGAAGACACATTCTTGTAGAATCCCACAACTAGTGTCCCATATCTTGTTTACCATCCTCCCTGATTGCTAGATTCTTCTGCTTGTTTACTCTCTCCTAGATTTGAATTATTTCTACTGTTTGATAAGGAGAGACCCCCTTTAATCCTATCTCCTCTTAAAAGTTACTAAAAAGAGACAGAGTGACCCTCATTTTTCTGGTAGTGTTCAGTATTCCAACATAATATCCTGAGAACAAAGAACATCACAGGCAATCACCAGTCATCGGTGGCTTTCTTCTAAAACTTTGTCAATGAGTAAATTGTTCTTCTCCTACTCTGGGAGGAAAGGCTCTGATAGCCATTTTGAAAGAGTACAGGATGACTCCTTTCCTGTCAGATTTTAGACCCTTTGTCCCCATATGGAAACTAAACCAATTGCTCTTTAACAAGTTAATTACTGGGAGGAACTCTTCTTAGATTCCTAGTTTCTCTCTTTCTATCTAGACACAACTTGAAACCTTAGAGTAGTGCACTAAATTCAGCAAAGTTATTTGATGTTTTTCCAAGGGACAAACAATAGGTTATTATAGATTAATTGGTCCTATAAATAGTTCCTCCTCCCAAATTCCTAGCAGCTTCCATTGTACAAGAGAGATCATTTTTCTAGGAAGTTATCCTGTGATTTTTCCTTCTTCATTGATCTAGAGATCCGCATTCCATATTTGGCAGAGAATATGAAGTTAGTGTGGTCTTAAAAAGAAAATATTGAAAGCCAGCTCACACAGTAAATGGCCATACTGGGGGAAGCTATAACTCATAAAAATGCCATGGATGACAACTGGCTTTCTCATTATCCAGTGCCTTAATAGTACAAACTACATCTTGAAAACCATTTATAATGCGATGTGCCTTTAGCATCTAAAATGTGCAACCAAGACACAAAAATTGCCTCCTAGTTTGCGAATGTTTTAGCTTAAATTTGAAGCAAATACAATTTCTACCATACCATGTTGGGCTCCAAGATTTGGACAAATGAAGAAATAATTGGCAATTGAAAATAATGCCTGCATTTATTTAAGAAGAAAACTTCAGAGAAAATAATAGACTTAAAGTAACAGTCACACTGATACCAAGTGAAACAACTTGCTTTATAGATGGAATACATTCTACAGTTGCCGGAATCTTAATGTAGATATTGCAGCGATTGATTGTTTTGTGCACCCACTTAGCAGCTTCAACAGTCCCATCTATATCAAGCACAAGTCTGGGGGAGACTTGAAAAGAAACACAACCATATGCTCCTCCAGTTGCATTATAAATAGGTTCAAGTAGTGCATCTGGCTTCCATTAAACGCCATCTATGAAGAAGGAAAAGGCAATGCTCTAATGAAAGATCTGTACAAAGTCAATGCTTCAGATGGATTTGTATATGGCATTTCATGTCCTCCACCCCTGATGGTTGTGTAAGTTAAAATAATCTCTTGTTTTCCTTTCATTGTATGTCCATATGCTTGAGTCCATCCTACCACCTGCCCAATTTGAATCTTAATTAGTATTCTATGTGTGTGTGCGCGCGCATATAACCAATTCTTGGATAACAAAGACAAGATTTCACCTGTTTATGATCGTACCAAGGACCATATGGAATAACTATAGATAGGTTGAGCTCCTTGGCCAGGTTATTGGCAATGGTTCTTGTGGCTGTAAATGGCACCTTTGCATCTTGATCTCCACTATGGATTTCATTTGATTTTTTAGTCCATCCAATGTTGGAATATAATAGTATTATTAATAATTCTTTCAAAGATATGATTTACCTGCAAAGTGTTATGTGTAGACAAGCCTTAAGAAGATCAGATATAATTGGTATAACATTGACCCCCCTGTTCCTTTGATTATATTGGAGTTTCCTAATGCAATTTTAGTGTTAGCCATTACAAAATGCATTTATGGCAGTAATCAAAATCAATAGTTATACCTAAGAAATAAAAATTAAATACCACAAGACAGAGATGCTAATTTTCCTATAGGGAGGAGGAATCTCTGTAGTGGTCCTTTGCCCCTTGATACATCATTCTTGATGTGCATATTTATTGCATAGTAATGAAATAGAAAATGCCTATGCCAAAATACAAAAGCAAACAAATATACGAATACTATAAGACATACCGAGATCAGGGTTGCTAGTATAGTCTAGTGTTTGCATGAAGTGCCTTGTTTACCTCTTGCCTGTTTAGATATTGCTTTATTTTAATGTCTATGTAGAGGTCAATCTTATTGAATGTATGTTCAATCTGTCCAACAAAAATAGAGATTATTAGTTCTATTGATTTTTTACACAATCTATCTAACAACAACAGAGATTAATCCTGATGATATATGTGCAATTGCAACAACAGTGGTTGAAACCAATGCCATGACATATTGACTAATTAGTCTCAACTTTAAATTATTTTTATGATGAATAAATGACTTACTTTCTATTGAACTTTTCCTAGTTTTCCAGATCTCGTCGTCTGGGATCCTCCAACAATTGAACATGACCCCAAGGTAACATCCTCCAAATTTATGTTTCCAGTTTCACTTTTCACTTTGTTGAAAACATTATAGCAATTTTCAGTCAAATTGTCAAGCACATAAGATTCCATCCACCTTTTCGAATTATTGCAAATAGATTGTGTCAGTTGGTAAGTTTCATCTGAGATTAAACCATGTGACCATAAGAATTTGTCATTGTTTATGCTGATCTCTATGTCAACAAAGGGATTTCCCATCTACAATCAATTTTAAGGGAAAAGTAAATGTCATCACTACAAAGGATTAGACCCTTGTAGATAAACACAAAGATTAGACTTGACTCTTGGGATATAACAAAAAACCCATGAGAATAACTCGTTGTTTCAATCTGAAATGCCCAATCTCTCAACAAAAAGTTAATTTACGTTTCAACAAATAAATGATTAGAATTGAAAACAATTATCTATTTGAAGTCATGGGTGAATTTTGTTGAAAAGATTACCCTTCACTAGAAAGTATTCCAATAATCAATGATTAAGATTATTACCCATGATATAAAACCTCACAAGGTTAACATGAAATAGATCATGCTTGACCTTTTGTAGTTAATGAATGTCACAATTACATAAACTTTAGGTAAACAAAGTCTCTAAACCTTTGAAAGAATCCAAATAGTGGAAGAAGAGACATATAGCAATTCCTTTCAGTTGAATGGGCTTTATGTTCATCTTTTTGTTGTGATTCAGCACAAGAGTTGCTAATTGAGGCACATAGTGTCCTGCGATATTACAGCAAACCAACATGGGTAGTCTTCAACAAAATTACATCAATCAACATGGATAGCCTTACACAGTTTAAATGAACAAGTGGGAACAGTGGGTCATACCTCCATAACTTTGCCCTGTTATGTAAAAGTCTACACCTTTGTACTCTGGAAATTTCTCAAACCAATTCAAGAAGAAATCTAGGTTGTCTTGAGTTGCATTATATGGCACTTCTTTCTCAGTTTTAATCTTATTCAATATTGCCAAGAAACCACAGTCCCATGATCAATCTTAAGGATATATTCAGTTGCAGCAATCTGAAAGAAATATGGAAAATAATATACCAGTTATTGCATCATCATAATACAGGTAGTCTGAACTACTGTAGGAATAAGAAAATCCAACACCAAATGGGCTCTCTAGATATAGCATGTTTGTTTCTGTCATCAATAAGATCACAGGTTAGAAGCAATAAGATTTCACATGGTAATTATGACATTGAAGAACAAAAATTGAAAAGGGACTGCCCAAGCCACCATGAGAAAAAAGCAAGGATCTCTACATCATGGGTGGGCCAAGAAAACTAGCCGACATCCATCTTGACCCTGATTTAGTAAACATCTTTGTTAAGGTTCTTCAAAGTTTTCGATCTGCATGAGAGCTTGTAATAAATCATGCATATAGTTAGTAAGCATCTAGTTGTGTTTGAGCCCTCAGGGTGGCCAAATGCAATAATAATCAATCCAAGAATAAAACCCTCAGGTTGAAAGGCGGAATGCAGAAGCAAAGGAAAAACTTTCATGGTGAAACCTTTAGAGCAAGAAGATAATAAAGGAGAAGTGGTAACAGATCCAGACCATTCAAAATCCATGATGATGAATAGACAGCAGGAGGATGACGAGTGGGAGAGGCTTTTTATAACTCGTTTTTGAGTAGGAAAACAGCCTGTACATTTGATTTTTGATAATGGTATAATTTTTTTATATCTGCAAAATTAAAAAGATGAATCTGAAAAGCCATAATACTAATCAATACAAGAAAAAACATATATTGGATAGAACTATTACCCATATTCCAAGAGTATTTATTTGTCCACAAAAGTTCTCCATTAGGTTCCGCAGGTTTGAAAGGACCATGCTCCATAAATGATCCATACCCAAGTGATGAGCATCCAGGCCCTGCATTGTCCTCCATATCCATATCCAATTTAAAATTTGGCAAATATCATAAACTATGAACATTATATACAGTTATAGTTAGATACCCAAAACAGTAAATGTAAATTGTCCACCTATATCCCACAGCAGTTGTACCTACATTTAAGAAATGCCGTATACAAAAGTGTTACCAATCAGGTATTAAATTTTGACCTCCATACTCAATTGGCACAGATGCAGAAATGATAATGAAATATATTTTCTTTCTTATTGACAAGCACACCACAGGCAATTGATTGAAGAAAACTCATAATAAACCTTTAAAGACAGCTTTGATTTTATAGAAAGAAAAAACAAAAAAGAATTGTGGGGAGGAGAAAGGGTGATGAACAAGAAATAGTAAAATGATCTTGTTAAAGTTGTCTTAGGAATCTGAAACTACAAATGATCTCTCACTGATCTAGCAAAGGAAGCCAACAATCAACATGACCATCTCCAAATGCAGAGGCAGCATAAGCCCAGTCAACATGACATGTTAGCATAGCTACCTAACAATAGATGGGTAGTGGACCCACAATTTTACTGGCCAAGGGAGAAACGTAGGGTGAAAAGAAAAGAGACCATTCTTCTCCCAACAAAAAAAGAAAAATAGAGTAATTCATAGCTGAAACATTGTAGCATACTCTAGACCATTAGTATGCAGTCACAGTATCCAAATGCACTATGAATCTGAGATAGAGAGCTTTGTAATCAATAATCTACTTTAATACAGAAGAGTATCAGTTTCCCAAAGAATATTTTATTTCCGAAGAGGGTTTTCTCCATGTAAATGCTAGTGTTACTGTGTGCATGCTTTCTTTTCTGTGTTCATTATCATTTCATTTATATTCAGCAGACTCTTGAATGCAAGCATTGCTACTTCTGTTCATTGTAATTCCAGAGTTCAGTGTATATGCCTGTCAGAAGCTCCGTTATTTGCTCACTATGTTCTGTGCTTATATTTTCCTGTTAGACCTGCCAAATACATTGATGGCAGGCATTGAAGGCATGAAATTCTGCGGAGATTAAGTTAGTACAGCAATGCAGCCTTAAAAAAGCTTGCAGCTAATATGAAGTGTTTCATCACTGAAATTCAGTTTCTGCTGAATACATTGATGACAGGCATTTAAGGCATGAAATATTGCAGAGATTACATCAGTGCAGCAATGCAGCATTAGAAAAACTTGTATCCAATATGAAGTGATCACCAAAATTCAGTCTCTGTAATTTCAGATCAAGTTGGTATCAAGGCCACGTTCAAAATTACTTGGAAATAAATCCTGTATAGTAAATCCAGGAGTGGGTATGAAAAGAGCATAGAACCACTTCAGAAAAAGTTGGAAGACACGAACAACAAAAAATGAAGGGTCTCCCCATTTAAGGCAATGCCAAGAGGACCCAGAGGTCAGGTTTCCTTGTTGGAGTGAAGTATTGTTGTGCTAAGACCCAAGAGAGATGATGACCTATCTCATGAAGACAATGGCCAAGAAAGAGGAACTGTTGCAGCCTCCAGGAATGAAGAAGAGAATCCTGACCAGGAGGACACCAAAGGTAAGAGGCATGAGACCTCCATTAATGGCATGGATTCTTCTTAACCTTCTATTGCACCATTCAAAGTAGAAGCCAAGATCAATATACCAACCTACAATGGACACGTTGGTGCTGAAAATCTCAATGATTCATTCAGGAAAATAGAGGTATATTTGATATTTCAGTATCCAAGGATACAAAGACAAGAAAAAATCATACTTTCCTATGCTGAAAAAGACTACCCATGCATTAGTATGGTGGGAGAGCTACATGTAGCCCTCAAAACAACAAAAGAAATCCCCATTGGCTTCTTAGGACGAGTTCAAAGCACTCCTGAAAAAACAGTTTTATCCCATTGGCTATCAAGAGGAACAGCTGATTGAATGGCAATAGTAAATAATTCTACCAAAGAGATGGTCAAAATGTCCAAGACTATACCACCAAATTCAGGAAGCAATCCATTATGTTAAGCCTCCAGCTGGAAGATTAGCACTTATTGATGAAACACCAAGGAGTCTTGTGTGGCTAAATCAAAAGGAAACTAGCCCTCTTTGAGGGAAAGAAACTTGATGATCCCTTTAAGAAGGGACAGAAAACCAGCACATAATGGAGCAATAGGAAACACAAAGTATGGTTCCCAACAACATGACAGGAGGATGACCTACAAAGCTACGCAGTGGAAGGACAGTGGTGAGAATCATTGCTATTTGCAATTATTGTAGTATAGATGGCCATACCAAGACAAAATGCTGGAAATTGCATCCTAGAAATCGGAAGAAAGCATCGAAGCAAGCTCTCACCAATATTTAGGGACAAGAATTAGAATGTGACTCCAAACTATATGGGAAGATCACTTGTATGAGCATACAAAATTGAAAAACCACCAGCTAATGAGGATGAGTTGAAAAAACTCAGTGCCATGAGAGAACAGTTGTTCAACATCAAGATTCAAATGAAGATGTTGAAGAGGTCACTGCATTGTTTGGCCAGTGAAGTCAGAAGAATCCAATCTCATAGGTTTTAGTGCAGAACTTGGGATTAAATACCAACAAGCATCCAGAACATCATTCATTGCAATGGCTCTGCCAGACAATGGGAGATCAAATTTGGCATATAAGTTCATTTCATTGATGAAATGGATTGTGATGTACTCCCATTAGATGTCTGCAACATAACCTTTGACATCACTTATTTGTGGGATCACATGGCCATATAACCTCAAATTACAGCATAAATATAGATTGATTGAAGATGGAAATCCATTTCTAGTTAATGCTTGTATAGATGAGCCAAAAAAATTTGGTTTCATCCAATGAAGCCAAGATATCAATCAATGCAATAACTTGTAATCGCACTTACAAACTGCAGGTGCAGGATCCATACCCTGGAGAAAGCAAGGCGTAGTGGCTAACAGGGATTCTATGGTGAATGGACCGGAGCTGTGGAATGAGATCGGATAGACCCTGTAGATTCAAGGGATGCAGTGGTTGATGAGGATTCCTTGGGGAATGGACCGTAGCTGCAGAAATAAGACCTAGGAAACCAAACTATAAAGGAGCATATGCGAGGAGACAAGACATTGCTGAGTATGTTGGGAATGAATGACCTCTTGCTCTGTGAGCACTCTGTGAAGTGTTAGGAAAGAGTTGAGAGAAATACTTGCTGCGTGAGCACTCTGAGAAGTGTTAGGAAAGTGATTTCTATTTGGAAACTGAACTGAGGTTAGCTGTCTCTGCTCTTAGCATGCATAGTGAGGTCGGGGGTGATTGAGGACAGAGCATATATGTGCCTAATCTATAGTTGGGTGGAACGCGGTTGTCCCCCTTTCATTGCTACTCGACTTACCAATAGGTTCCATTACTGAGTTTTGTTTATGAAAACTATCAATCTCAAGGTATGTTGTATATGTGTAAACATGTGTTTCATTGTCAATAGAATGACAATAGAAGCTTTGGATTTATTAATGGGAATGATGCTTATGAATGGATGTACTCATACACTATTTTGCATGATTGTGCCTTGCATTTGGTAAGATGGTAACTCAGATGGTGTACTATTGTTTATATAGAGTTACATGTATGTTGTGTGAACTCCTGTGATTGATGAACTCAAGCCATGTCTGTGTGCATGTGACTGTATGTTTCAATGTTGTAGAGATGATAAAGGAAGCTTTAAGTTTGTTGATGAAAGAATTGATCATGACTTGGTGTATGCTCAAATGACTGTGTTTCATTTGTTATGTAGTGCACTAAGGGTGTGATACCTTGCTCTGTTAAGAGTGGCTATGACTGCATTGGACGCATAGATCACTGAAAAAGTAATGTACCTACTATGTTTGATCAACCATAATTTGTATGCTGATACAGTCCCCTTAAGGAAACACACAGTAGAATAGTGTAAATATTCAAGTAGATTTTATTGCTATTATACTCTCATGCATTTTACATCTACATATGCATTTTGGTTTCCCATGCATTTTGCTTAAGTTCCTGAAGGCTAGAAGCATGGTTACAGAGTCATAATGCATCCGACTTAAGCATGTCCACACCCTGGAATTCACGTGCGGAATGTGGAAGGTGAGAGGTGGAAAGAGAAGTTAAAATAAGGTAAAAAGTGGATTTCCACACCCCTGAGCCCATTGTGGGAGGCAGGAGGCAAAAATCAGAAAATAGAAAAGAAATAAGGTAAACATGTTGGTTTTTCACATATCAAACTCCGCCCACAGAATGTAGAAGGTAGAAAGTGGAAATTGGGAACAAAAAATAAAGGTAATATATATTTTGGGTTTTTTTCACTACCCAGATTCCTCCCGTACAATGCACAAGGCAGAAGATGGAAAGCGGAAGGTGAATAATTGACCATAAGGCAATTTGGGTTTTTCGCTACCCAGGGTCCATTGTGGAAAGGGAAAGACGGAAAGCAGAAAATGAACAAAGGAATCCATTGTATTTTGTGTTTCCACTACCCGAAGGTCGTCATGGAAAGCAGAAGGCAAAAAGTGAAAAGAAATATAGCGTGAATCTAGGAGTTTTTGCCTACCGCAATCTGCATAGCGAAATGTGGAAGGAGGAAATAGAAAAGGAAAACTATAAAATATTAAGGTTTCCATGACCCGCAGACCGCAATGGCGGAATGCACAAGGCGGAAGGAAAAAATCCTAAAAATATTTTAATTGCAGAAAGGTCTGTTGTAGGAACAATTAAGCATAGGAATGAATGATTAAAAGAAATATTCATGGCCATGCCTTGTACACAAGAATTTTTTTTTGTGCATGTTAGCAGGTTATTTGGGTATGTTACAAAACATGCCCTCAAACCACCACACTAAGATTTCTTTGGTCTAAAATTTCTAAACAACTTCAAGGAAGGTAAGCAGATCCCTTTATGCGCTAGACAAGGCTTATCAAAATCATGGGCTATCTACAACGACATGTAGTCGCACCTTTGTAGGATGGATGTCATTATAATGGTTAAGAACCATGGATGGGTCATTGAGACTTGGCCATGATCAATGAATGAAAAAAGAGAATTTTGACGTTTTTGTAATGTCCTCTTCTACTTAACCACCAAAATAACTGCTAACCTATTTAATTCCCATAGGGTCGAGCATGTACTACATGAAAATGAAATTGACTCAGGACATTTGATAGCTAGAGAAAAATAGAGAATTCATGCAATATTAAGTTATGTGTATGGTAAAGAAATCCTTATTTCTTTAGGCTTAAAGTCAACGAGAAATTAGAATCACATGTATGCAAAAAGTAAAGAGAAAACCCTAAAAGTACATGCTAAGCTATATAAGAAGGGTCGTTGAACCAAACGGATTATCTATGATTATTATAATTGAGTTTGGTTTCTAGAGTAGCGGTAAGAGGCATCGCAATAGCAAGTTGTGGTTGAAGACAAAGATCTTTATCTAACAAGGAGTTTCGATACTGAAATCTATCTTCCCTAATCACTTGAGGATAGATCATCGAGTTCTATCACCATTTATTCATCATATTCATTCTTCTTCACCAATCTAGTATACAAAGAGAGATTTATTGCACATTTTGTTTTACAGCTGGGGAACAATTGGAAATATTTAGAGTAATTTGTTGGGACCCTAAATCTCAGTTTTCTTCCCGCATATCATCACTATCCTTCTCAGCATACTCTCTACACTCTACTTGGTGAATATCAGTTCATTGTTTGCATATTCGAAGCACCCAGCATCATATTTGTTGAAGAAGGTAGACGTCATGTAGTACCCCCTCAATTAATAATTTATTATCAATTCTGTTGGAAAAATACTTTCATTATTATTTTTGACAAAAAAGTCAAGAATAAAACATTTTGTAATAAAATACTTTTATTTAATAAAATATGTCAAAAGGGGGACAAAAGTGGATATAGTTGTTAAAGAGTGTTTGCTAACCCACAAGAGGAAAATACATGTGGCAGAAGCCACTAAGAGAGAACTCAAGATGCAGGAAGTATCATCTCCAAAAGTTAGGTCACATCTCCTAGTTGAGTACTAAAGAGGAGGAGGCTCATAAATGACCAAGTCCTAGGAAAAATACTATATATTAGTATGTCCATAAGCAGCAAGGGGATATCATTGGACAAGGATTAAAATATGTGAATGCAAGAGATGACACATCGAAGGATTTTTCTCTTGTGGTTCAACGAACGAGATTAGGGGTTCTGGAGAAAGTAACGTGGTTGTTCTAGGAGTTGATTGGGAGGAACAACTTCTCCACTTTTGTTTTCCCAGCATTGGTGCCAGGTTGATATTTTATGTTTAAGTGATTGCAGAATGTGTTTTAAATTCTAGATCTAAGGAGATTAATGTAGAACCCAGTCTGTATCAGTTATCCTAATGTTGCTATGCTTGAATGTTAGAATTCTAATTCATGTCAAAATTTGAATTCTGCACATAATGGATTTGGAATCGTCAATTTCTAAATTGTATCATGTATTCCTACATTTAATCGTTTATTTCCTATGTGTGTCAATTATTCCTAAATTCTTCCTTAGTTTGTATTTACTAAATTTAGATGTAGTCTCGATATCTAATCATGCTAGAATGTATCTACTTTTATCTATTTTTAACCATAGTAAGGTTCCATAAAAACTTATAAGTATATACAGTTAGGATATCATCCTAATTCCTACACGAATATCAATATCAGGTTATAATCTATTGTTCATCATATAGGTCTGCAGTACTTAGTATATACATTGGAATCAACTTAAATAATATTAATATTCTTACAACTCATAAGATTCAAATCAAAGTATTCGAATCGAATAAGATCTACACATATAATCGTAAAAAAGAAATGATACTATCTTGAGTATACATACACATAAATAATTAACTTAAATCCTAAACAAAAGCCTTAATTAAGTTAACTCCTAAATAATCCACTTAGTAAGATGACATACATTGGGAATAGAATCTCTTTAAGGTTTTCACTTAATAGTCCTTTGACAAAATAAATCAAAATTTTATAAAAATACAACTATGAAATCTCTGTTCATGCTAGTTTCGATGAAACTAAACATACGAATTGAAGATCTTATTTCATTAAATATCCACCAAGCATGTGCAAGATAATATTTTAGTGACTGATGTATAACTACAACCATGACGGTGAAATAACTACAACCATGACGGTGAAAGCATAATCACAAAACTAGCATCGTTACCATTGAGAGCCTAGTTTTAACACAAAGATATTAATTTCCGTTAAGATATCACAAAACCTATGGGTCGTATTCAAGTAAACACGACAATAATTCCCATGCCCATATTCTGCTCCACCTGTGAACAAACAGCCCATAGTATTAACATGTATGTTTGATCGAAGTCTAAAGACTGATAAAATAAATTTTTGTGTTAAGTTCGAGAAAGATGTTACGTGGGTGTTTGGAAATGTAGGCCTAGGAAGAGGTGACATTGTTACCTCCCTCTCTAGTTCCAAGAACTTGCAAATTTCCCATTTGCAGTTAGTTAACATCACATTGTAATTTTATTTTAAAACCCAATAATAAACTTAAAGAGGTTTTAATATTACCTTGGAATTTGGAAACGAGGGCCAGGGGTCGGCTCCTCCGAGCACCCTTATCCCTCCATAGCCTGAATTCACCGAACAACATATCAATAAAAGAAACTAAAAATATCCATTACAAACTAAGTAAAATGCTCAGGGAAAATAACAAGCTCTACTCACTTGTTGAAGTAGACTGGTCGCATGGAAGAAAACGTTGGCTGGCTCATCCAAGCTCCGGCTTTGAGAGGTAGATGGTTGAATAATCCTTTGAAAGAATTTACCTTAGACAAATCCATTAACGCAGTAATAATGGAGCAAGCCAATGCCATTAACATAGTAAACCAGGGCAAGTTTTCATACAGAGTAGAGCTCAGGTTCAATCGACTTTCGACCAAACCACATCACCAAATCAGGGATACAAACAGGTTAAATGATATTTTACAAAACCCTATGAGACTGTGTGATCTCACCTTCTAGGTGTAGGGCAGAGATCAAATCCTCATGCCAAATCAGAGCCTGGCTTCGTTGACAACTCGCATCCAGGACAGTTCATTAAGTCATCCATGTACCATATTAAAATCACGGTTATAACATTTTAAACAAAATCATTGCATACCATTCAAATCATGGGACACAGATAAGAACACCCAATCATATATTCCACCATAGAAACCCTAACTTATATGTTTATAACCATCTCTATAATAAAACCCAAGGTTAAATCTTAAAAACATTATTGTATGCACTAAACATTCATGGTGATAGGACTGTCATACAATGCCTTCGCGGTTACACCAAGGTCCATACCCCATCCATCATAACCATAGTATATATTTATATAATAACAAGATCACCAATTCATACTATCACTTTAGTGCTAGGTTAAGAGAAGGTGATCGAAATATTTATAATCATAGCATATAACTATGTGTTAAAAACATTAAAACTATGTTGCAAGCATAGTTTGGGTTTATGTATTGTAATTCATAAATCATTCTTAAAACCATTATATATAGAATTTACACCATGAACATCAAGGACCATAAAGAAATGCATTAAGCTAAAAACATGCCAACCATAAGTATGTAAACCCTCACTTTGTATTAATAACAAGAGGTCACCATATGGAGAACCATACTCTTACAAACCCTAAGCTTCTCATGCTTATGGGAATATCTTTACACACATAGTATAAAGTATGGTAGGCCACGACCTTGAAAATATAATGCAATTGATGGGTTGGGGTCAAGTCCATGAAGAGTCTCCCATGCCTTATGCTAGTTTATCCTAACATAAATATAAATAAGTAAAAAAAATGTATCAATAAAGTTACATCACCTATGTGGACATGTCTGAATGCTCCATAAGGAAATAGCCATCGTAATCATCAACAAAACCTGTCGTAACTAGTATGACAAAGATATTAAAAATAGCAAAAGAAAAACATAGAAATATGTTAAGTAAATGTAAAAGTAATGCATATATATTTTTTCTTTTTACAATTTTTAAGTGTGTTACACATCACCATCCAGAGCATATCAATTCGCTAGGTGGCTTAATGGAGGAAAAAACTTTGCATGTGTCTTCTTACCTTTCACAGAGGCCTTGGCCATCACTCCTACAAAGTTTCAGTAGTAACATACTACTCCTCCCTGAAAAATTCAATATCATGAGAAGGAGGGAAGTCTTGTAGGTGGGCGTCAACTTCAGGAGAGGAGCATGACTATCTTATCTTTCCAGCATAATTTGCATGCAACTTATCTATTGGCGGACTATCAGCAGTATTATTAGTGGTATGTGTACACCTTCTTACTAAAATTCTTTGTCCTATTATCTCTCTAGATTAGCTATTTTTTAGGGCCATTTGGCACGACTCTTTTTTCATGCACATTTTATTCATCTTTCTAGCACATCTTGAGTGTCTGAACAACAAACATAGTAGCAAAGTACATTAGAATATCAGTTGGGATATTACCATTTTTTAATTTTTGAGGATCCTTTTATTGGTGGTTTCTATACTTTGATGTTCATACGAGAGCCATGAGTACGATTTATGTAAAAAAAATGGGTGTTGAGGCATAAACATGGTAAATATGGAAACACTATCCATATTCTCTAATTACACATTTTTTGTATGGATCATTGTCAACAAAGCCTCTAAACCATGATACAATCCCTCTTTATGGTGCCTTGGCATTTGAGTTGAATTGATGTTCCATTGTGAGATATTTGGCACTATAGATGACTCTTGAATCGATGAACATACTATTGGAAGCATAAGAAGAGAATTAAACCCCAACCTTTACTTCGTAGGATTACAGAGAAAAATCCTCAAACCACCAATTTTGAACTGTGTATGGTATTAGTCTCCTTGAATTGGGACATGAGCACAACGATTAGGTTATTTGTGGAATGATAATATTCCTAAAGGTATAATGAAGATCATGGTATAATGGGAAATTTTCAAAATTGCATTGTGTTTATTTATATTTCTTTTGTGTTATACTTGGTTTATGTACTGAAAATGTAATTAATCACAATTATTATTAACTTAAAGAATTTATCACTAATATAAGGAACATCTAAAAGTTTCACGAACACTTAAGGACACCTAGTTTTTGTCTTGCATAAGATTACCATTAATAATTATAACAAATGAATTCCCTTCAATAATGGATTTAGGGATGCAAGCAACCTTGGTTTCAAACTTAATTTTTTCATGACATGCACATAAAAGTATTTTTGTCCATTGATTCTTGAATGTATATTTCAAACATTAACATTCATAAAACCCTTATTGGGGAAGGAAGTTCCTAGTTTTTCTATTCTCTTGTTCTTGTGTGGTTTTATTTTATAATCACTCCTTCGAGGCAATCTAAAATAATTCCAAGTGAAGTTAGTAATCTTGAGCCTATTATAAATATCTAAGGAAAATGAAATGCCTTCGACTAGTTTGAAATCCTTGTGATTTCCTCTCATTTAGATACTAAATCATATTTCCACGACAATCATGATTTGTCCTTCACATACGTGGGCTATTTTTGAGTTGTTTATTACTTAATCCTCAACTTTAATTGTTATTCATAAGTGTAGTCAATTTACTCCTACAACAATGCTCGATAATTGTGAAAAGGTAATCAAGCAACTTTGTACATTTCAATATGAGATGGTTGTTGATGCCACAACATAGCATGTATCCTTTCTTCTAAATAGTGTGTCAACTATTCCTCATTTACATAAAATCAAAACCCACTTTCTCGAGTTTTTTGAAGATGGCATTACTATCACGTAGTTGCTTTCTCAAATGCATGTAATGATATGTGAATGAGACCTTTTGTAACTTTATTAAAAGCTAGTATTGTTGAGTTTTGAACTCCTTGATAAGATCCTTTCCATCTAGTTTGAGTTAACTTATTGGTTTAACTCCTATTCTTGGTTACATGGAAAATTTTGTTGAATACACAAGAAATTACAATAATCCAACTTTCAAAAATGATGAAACCTTTAGACTTTCAATCTATGGTTTATAAAGTTGGTCAATAAGGATCCACAAGGTTATTATCCTAACTCACCAAGCAACTCTTGTAAGTTGTCATAATATTTTTCCATGTGCTTATTGAAATAGGTTAGAAGAGAATATCGTAAGATAATTTAGGGTTTGATATATAAACTTGCCTTGAATTTGAAGGGAAAAACCTTAGAACATGTTGTTTTCCTCTTAAGAAACCAAGTAAAATCAACATGTTTTCTATATTGTAGCTCATTCAAGATATGAATAGCACAATGATCGCATTTGAATAAGTTGTTTGTTGATTTCAAACCCCCTACCCCTCATCCATTGCAAATGATGACAAGGCCTATTAATGTTCAACAAATCATTGTGACTTATGCATGGTGTAATTAATATGAGACACATAATCCTAAGACATGAATCACTATTGATTCCCAAAGAACATGTTGTTGGGATATTATAAACCCACTCCATACTTAGGATAACAATATTTAATTATTTTTGATTAATTTCCTATCCATTAGCCTAGATAGTTGCATCCACTTGCACCACTTGGTCAAGACTTGCCATACATACCCCAAGAGTGCCTTTTTCATGATTTTGGTTAGATCCTACCCACTTTATTGACTACCATATTTAGTAACTGCGTCTTCCTACAAATTATGTTTGTATCTTGCTTTATTCCTTCCTTTCAGTGGATAAGGCAAAGCTAGTCAACTAGGAAACTGCTATCTTTTGTTGCCAACCCATTCTCCATGATTTTCTCTCCAGATTCCAGGATTATCATGCTTTTCCATCACTCATGAGAACTCGTTCATTCTTTATCTAATTTGTGAGGTCTTTAATAGAGTTAGAAAGTGCTTTAGTCACATATGGGGGTTGATCATATTTAGTAAGCCTGATTTTTTAGATAGCATGAGTTGTCTTATAACAACTCATTTTTCCTTTATAAGGATGTATTACTATTGCAATAATCATCAATTAATTTGATCAATAATAATTGGAAATATATTGGATCACTTATGTTGTATTTAGACTCTTCATTCTTCTCTCTATTTTCCTTATATGTTGGCCACTTTTCCTAATTCGCGAGACCTAGGTTCTGTGTAACCTGTTAACCCAACAAACACCCAAGATATTGGCCCGATAGAGCAAGCCCCATCGACAACACCTATGAAGCAGGCACAGTCTCACCCCAGATATCTCTTCGATGGGTAACCGCCGAAACCATTTTTCCATGATTGTTGAGGGATTATAGTCCCTTGGCGCGCAACTAAGGAGCTCAACGAAGTAAATGGGATGGATGGACGATGGACTGATTCTTACATAACCGAGCACAATAATATGTAAGAGCACACAGTCCTATCCTTGTTCCCAACCTCATAATTGGTGCAACTTGTGCAACGCAGCTGACTCATACTAATAGACTGTCTACGACTTACGTTGTGAATTGAGACATAAACACACAGGCCTATATATATAGATATATAGATATATATTTCAACGATGCTTCCTTAATCATTCATCAACTAATTACAGTACAACATCAGGCATTTAATCAATATTTCATCACAATACATGAAGCAAATAACAACCATTCACATAAACATTCATAGCATTAGTCATCCATTCAAACACAAGAGATAATGTGGAAACCCATATGGGAAAAACAACCAAGGTGCTCTTCATCTCGCATGAGAAAAGGGTATAGCACCTTGCAGTCTACACGATGCAGACTGATCTTATGATATATCTTTATGACTCAGACTTCAGGTTCGCATGCTCTCTAGTTTGTTCTTCTACCCTACTTCTAATCCTAGCGATCTACGCACACAGTAGCCAGATCCATGGCTCAACAGCCTCCTATCACCACTAGACTCTTCCTGAGTCTTCTCTTCTTCTAATCTCTACAACATTATAGAAAAATGGCATCCTTCACTATGGATCACCAATGAACAACCAAAACAATAGCCATTACAAACCATTGATCAACCAGTACCAAACTTAGGACCAACCTTCTAAGTACTGAAAAAAAACCAACTAAAAAGCAACCACAACCAACCTTCAAACCATTGAATCCCTCCTATTTATACTATTTTAAATGACCATGGAGGGTCAAATGCATATAGGTATTCTGTTAACTATCACCATCAGTCGCCCCTGAGGCTACAGCTGTGGTGATTATGACTCAACATGAGGCAATATCAGTGTGACTTACAAATATTCCATCATACATGTGTTGTTGTAGGCTTATTCCGCTTTAAATGGCCATGATATGCACTTGTCCCTTTCTGGCCATTATCAGCTGGACGCTCATGCGATCGCCTTTCCTTTGTTGCGCTCCTCTCCATGCTTCCCACATTGGCCCTTTGCTTCCTTTGTGACCTTCCTTTCTTTCTTTCACGCGCGTGGCGCACCTTCTTTTGTTTACACATGAACTTCTTTCTTGTCCTCCTTTGCTAGGACAACAGGCCCCCAACACTCACATGTGGCTCGTCCCGAGCCATGAAGCAATGGGCATAGGAGGAGGCACAATCTGTGTGGCTATCTCTTTGCTAAAAAAAAATTCCTTGCACACTTTCTCCTGCTTCCTTGCACACTTTTTGGCGGTGTTTCCTGCACTACGGGTGCCTCATCCTATACTTGGAAGAATTTTTAGATTACAAAACTTTAGTTACTTTAGTATTACGATTTCTTCCTCGTCATCATCTAAATACTCTTAATGGTGAGTTCCACTTCTAAATTTCACCAGGGTTGTTAGTGTCCCATTTTGACACAACAATCCAATTCTTATTGTCATTCTCAGGCTCCTGGGGTTTTCCTTGTGCTTGTTGTAGCTTGTCTTTTTGCTGTTCTTCTCGGTCCTCTTCATCCTCCTTTTCCTCTTCTTATTCTGCAGAGCTGGACAGGAAGTTCCCAATGGATGATCGATGTGTCGGAGATATGAAATTTGAAGAATGAAGCATTGTCCATATTGAAAACCAGAAAATATTGGAATTCAAGGGAGTGATCAGAGGAGAATGATTCCCAACTTTGACGAATTTCACCTCAACATTACATCTACATATGCATTTTTTAGTTTCCCATGCATTTTGCTTAAGTTCATGGAGGCTAGAAGCATGGTTACAGAGTCATAATGCATTTGAATTAAGCATGTCCATATCCTGGAATTCTCTTGCGGAATGTGGAAGGCGAGAAGTTGAAAGAGAAGCTAAAATAAGGTAAAAAGTGGATTTTTGTACCCCTAAGCCTGTCATGGGAGGCAGGAGGCGAAAATCAGAAAATAGAAAAGAAACAAACCTTAAACATGTTGGTTTTTCGCATCCTGGACTCTGCCCATGGAATGGAGAAGAGAGAAAGAAGAAATTGGGAACAAAAAATAAAGGTAATATATTTTGGGTTTTTTGCTACCTATAGTCCTCCCGCAGAATGCGGAAGGCGGAAGACGAAAAGCGGAAGGTGAACAATTGACAATAAGGAAATTTGGATTTTTTGCTACCTAGGGTCTGTTGTGGAAAGTGGAAGGAAGAGAGAAGAAAATGAACAAAGGACTACATCATATTTTGTGTTTCTGCTACTCGAAGGCCATCGTGGAAGTGGAAGGAGAAAAGTGAAAAGAAATATAGGGCTAATCTAGGAGTTTTCGCCTACCGCAATCTACATAGCGAAATGTGGAAGGAGAAAATAGAAAAGGAAAATTGTAAAATATTAAGGTTTCCGTGACTCACAGACCGTAATGGTAGAATGCGGAAGGTGGAAGGAATAAATCCTAAAAATATTTTAATTGCGAAAAGGTCTGTTGTAGGAACAATTAAGCATAGGAATGAATGATTAAAGGAAATATTCATGGGCATGCCTTGTCCACAAGAATTTTTTTTTATGCATGCTGGCAAGTTGTTTGGGTATGCTACAGAACATGCCCTCAAACCACCACACTAAGATTTCTTTGGTCTAAAATTTCTAAACAACTTCAAGCAAGGTAAGCAGATCCCTTTATGTGCTAGACAAGGCTTATCAAAATCATGGGCATTCTACAACAACATGTAGTCGCACCTTTGTAGGATGGATGTCATTATAATGGTTAAGAACCATGGATGGGTCATTGAGACTTTGCTATCATCAAATAATGAAAAAGTGATTTTTGAGGTCCTCTTCTACTTAATCACTAAAACAACCGCTAACCTATTTAATTCCCATAGGGTCGAGTAGGTACTACATGAAAATGAAATTGACTGAGAACATTTGATACCTAGAGAAGAACATAGAATTCATGTAGTATTAAGCTATGAGTATTGTAAAGAAAGCCTTATTTCTTTAGGCTTAAAGTCAACAAGAAATTAGAATCACATGTATGCAAAAAGTAAAGAGCAAACCCTAAAAGTACATGATAAGCTATATAAGAAGGGTTTTTGAACCAAATTGATTATCTATGATTATTATTATTGAGTTTGGTTTCTAGAGTAGCAGCAACAGGCATCGGAGTAGCAAGTTGTGGTTGAAGACAAATATCTTTATCTAACAAGGGGTTTTGATAGTGAAATATATCTTCCCTAATCACTTCACGATAGATCATCTAGTTCTATCACCATTTATTCATCATATTCATTTTTCTTCAGCAATCCAGTATACAAAGAGAGATTTATTGCACATTTTGTTTTGCAGTTGGGGTACAACTGGAATCTTCAGACCCTAAATCTCAGTTTTCTTCTCGCATGTCATCACTATCCTTCTCAGCAGACTCTCTACACTCTACTTGGTGATTATCAGTTCATTGTTCGCATATCCAAAGCATCCAGCATCATATTCATTGAAGAAGGTAG
The DNA here is from genome assembly GCA_001517045.1 of Pseudotsuga menziesii. Lineage (NCBI taxonomy): Eukaryota > Viridiplantae > Streptophyta > Pinopsida > Pinales > Pinaceae > Pseudotsuga > Pseudotsuga menziesii. The sequence goes on from LPNX010799154.1 coordinate 61,165, forward strand.
ACGTAATGTAGTACCCCCTGAATTAATAATTTATTATTAATTTTGCTAGAAAAATACTTTCATTATTATTTTTGACAAAAAAAGTCAAGAATAAAGCATTTTGTAATAAAATACTTTTATTTAATAAAATATGTTGAAAGGGGTACAAAAGTGGATATAGTTGTTAAAGAGTGTTTGCTGACCCACAAGAGGAAAATACATGTGGCAGAAGCCACCGAGTGAGAACTCAAGATGCAAGAGGTATCATCTCCAAAAATTAGGTCACATCTCCTAGTTGAGTACTAAAGAGAAAGAGGCTCATAAATGCCCAAGTCCTAGGCAAAATACTATATATTAGTATGTCCATAAGCAGCAAGGGGATATCATTGGACAAGGATTAAAATATGTGAATGCAAGAGATGACACATTGAAGGATTTTTCTCTTGTGGTTCAACGAATAGGATGAGGGGTTCTGGAGAAAGTAACCTAGCTGCTCTGGGAGTTGGTTGGGAGGAACAACATCTCCACTTTTGTTTTCCCAGCGTTGGTGCCAGGTTCATATTTTATGTTTAAGTGATTGCAGAATGTGTTTTAAATTCTAGATCTAAGGATATTAATGTAGAACCCAGTCTGTATCAGTTATCATAATGTTGCTATGCTTGAATGTTAGAATTCAGACTCCTGTCGAAATTTGAATTCTGCACATAATGGATTTGGAATCGTCAATTTCTAAATTGTATCATGTATTCTTACATTTAATCGTTTATTTCCTGTGTGTGTCGATTATTCCTAAATTCTTCCTTAGTCTGTATTTACTAAATTTAGATGTAGACTGGATATCTAATCATGCTAGAATGTATCTACTTTTATCCATTTTTAACCACAGTAAGGTTCCATAAAAAATTATAAGTATATATAGTTAGGATATCATCCTAATTCCTACATGAATATCATTATTAAGTTATAATCTATTGTTCATCATATAGGATTGCAGTACTTAGTATCTACATTGGAATCAACTTAAATAATATTAATATTATTACAACTCATAAGATTCAAATCAAAGTATTCGAATCGAATAAGATCTACCCATATAATCGTAAAAAACAATGATACTATCTTGAGTATACATACACGTAAATAATTAACTTAAGTCCTAAAAAAAACCCTTAATCAAGTTAACTCCTAAATAATCCACTTAGTAAGATGACATACATCGGGAATAGAATCTATTTAAGGTTTTTACTTAATAGTCCTATGATAAAATAAAACAAAATTTTATAAAAATACAACTATTAAATCTTTGTTCATGCTAGTTTCGATGAAACTAAACATACGAATCAAAGATCTTATTTCATTAAACATCCACCAAGCATGTGCAAGAAAATAGGAAAACTGAATCAAATATTTTATTGACTGATGTATAACTACAACCATGACGGTGAAATCATAATCACAAAACTGGAATCATTACCATCAAGATCCTATTTTTAACACACAGAGATATTAACTTCCGTTAACATATCATAGAACCTATGGGTCATATTCAAATAAACAGAACAAGAATTACCATTCCCATATTTGGCTCCACCTGTGAACAAACAGACTAGAGTATTAACATGTATGTTTGACCAAAGTCTAAAGACTGATAAAAGGAATTTTTGTGTTAAGTTCAAGAAGGATGTTACCTGGGTGTTTGGAAACATGGGCCTAGGAGGAGGTGACACTATTGCCTCCTTCTCTAGTGCCAAAAACCTACAAATTTCCCATTTTCAGTTAGTTAACATTACATTGTAATTTTATTTTAAAACCCAATAATAAACTTAAAGAGGTTTTAAGATTACCATGGAATTTGGAAACAAGGGCTAGGGGTTGGCTCCCTCGAGCACCCTTATCCCTCCATATCTTGAACTCACCTAACAACATATAAATAAAAGAAACTAAAACTATCCATTACAAACCAAGTAAAATGCTCACAGAAAATAACAAGCTTTACTCACCTATTGAAGCAGACTGGTCACATGGAAGAAAATGTTGGCTAGCTCGTCCAAGCTTCGGGATTGAGAGGTATATGGTTGAATAATCCTTTGAAATAATTTACCTCAGACAATTCCATTAATGCAGTAAGAATGGAGCAAGCCAATGCCATTAACATAGTAAACTAGGGCAAGTTTTCATACATAGTAGAGCTCAGTCTCAACCAACTTTAAACCAAACAACATCACCAAATGAGGGATACAAACAGGTTAAATGAGAATTTATGAAAATCTACGAGACTATGTGATCTCACCATCTAGGTGTAGGGCAGAGATCAAATCCTCATGCCAAATCAAAGCCTAGCTTCGCTAACAACTCACATCCATGACAGTTCATTAAGTCAACCATGTACCATATTAAAATCATGGTCATAACATTTTAAACAAAATATTTGCATACCATTCGAAACATGGGACACAGATAAGAACACCCAATCATATATTCCACCATTGAAACCCTAACTTATATATTTATAACCATCTCTATAATAAAACCCACGATTAAATCTTATAAACATTATTGTATGCACTAAACATTCGTGGTGATAGGACCAACATACAATGCCTTCGCGGTTACACCAAGGTCCATACCCCTTCCATCATAACCATAGTATATATTTATATAATAACAAGATCACCAATTCATACTATCACCTTAGCGCTAGGTTAAGCCAAGGTCATCAAAATATTTATAATCATAGCATATAACTATGTGTTGAAAACATTAAAGCTATGTTGCAAGCATAGTTTGGGTTTATGTATTGTAATCCATAAATCATTGTTAAAACCATATGATATAGAATTTACACCATGAACATCAAGGACCATAAAGAAATGCATTAAGGCTAAAAACATGCCAACCATAAGTATGTAAACCCTCACTTTGTATTAATAAGAAGAGGTCACCATATGGAGAACATTACTCTTACAAACCCTAAGCTTCTCATGCTTAGGGGAATATCTTTACACACATAGTATAAAGTATGGTAGGCCACGACCTTGAAAACATAATGCAATTGATGGGTTGGGGTCAAGTCCATGAATATTATCCCATGCCTTAGGCTAGTTCATCCTAACATAAATATAAATAAATAAAAAACATGTATAAATAAAGTTACATCACATGTGTGGACATGTCTGAAGGTTCCGGAAGGAAATAGCCATGGTAATCATCAGGGAAACCTGTCGTAACCAGCAAGACAAAGATATTAAAAATAGCAGAAGTAAAACATAGAAATCTATTAAGTAAATGTAAATGTAATGCATATATATTTTTTTCCTTTTACAATTTTTAGGTGTGTTACCCGTCACCATCGAGAGCATATCAATTCACTAGGTTCCTTAATAGAGGAAAAAACTCTGTATGTTTCTTCTTACCATTCAGGGAAGCCTAGGTCATCACTCCTACAAAGTTTCAGTAGTAACATACTACTCCTCCCTGAAAAAGTCAATATCATCAGAAGGAGGGCACTCTTGTGGGTGGGCATCAACTTCAATAGAGTAGCACGACTATATTATATTTCCAACATAACCTGCATGCATCTTATCTATTGGCGGATTATTAACAGTATTATCAGTGGTATGTGTACATCTTCTTACTAAAATTCTTTGTGCTATTATCTCTCCAGATTAGCTATTTTTGAGGGCCATTTGGCATGACACTTTTTTCATGCACATTTTATTCATCTTTCTAGCACATCTTGAGTGTCTGAACAACAAACATAGTAGCAAAGTACATTAGAATATGAGTTGGGATATTACCATTTTTTAATTTTCGAGGATCCTTTTATTGGTGGTTTCTCTACTTTGATGTTCATATGAGAGCCATGAGTACGATTTATGTAAAAAAAAATTGGTGTTGAGGCACAAACATGGTAAATAGGGAAACACTATCCATATTCTCTAATTACACATTTTGTGTATGGATCATTGTTAGCAAAGCCTCTAAACCATGATACAATCCCTCTTTACGGTGCCTTGGAATTTGAGTTGAATTGATGTTCCATTATGGGATATTTGGCACTATAGAGGCCTCTTGACTCCATGAACATTCTATTCGAATCATAAAAAGATAATTAAACCCCAACCTTTACTTCGTAGGATTACAGAGAAAAATCCTCAAACCACTACATTTGAATCATGTATGGTATTAGTCACCTTGAATTGGGACATGGGCACAATGATTAGGTTATTTGTGGAATGATAATATTCCTAAAGGTATAATGAAGATCATGGTATAATGGGAAATTTTCAAAATTGAACTGTGTTTATTTATATTTCTTTTGTGTTATACTTGGTTTATGTACTCAAAATCTAATTAATCACAATTATTATCAACTTAAAGAATTTATCACTATTATAAGGAACATCTAAAAGTTTCGCGAACACTTAAAGGACACCTAGTTTTTTTATTGGAGAAAAGTACCATTAATAATTATAACAAATGAATTCCCTTCAATATTGGCTTTAGGGCTTCAAGCAACCTTGGTTTCAGACTTATTTTTTTCATGACATGCACATAAAAGTATTTTTTTCCATTGATTCTTGAATGTATATTTCAAACATTAACATTCATAAAAACCTCATTGGGGAAGGAAGTTCGTAGTTTTTCTATTATCTTGTTCTTGTGTGATTTTATTTTATGATCGCTAATTTGTGGCAATCTCAAACAATTCTAGGCAAAGTTAGTAATCTTGAGCCTATTATAAATATCTAAGGAAAATGAAATTCCTTCGACTAGTTTGAAATCCTTTTGATTTCCTCTCATTTAGATACTAAATCATATTTCCACGACAATCATGATTTGTCCCTCACATAAGTGGGCTATTTTTGAGTCGTCTATTGCTTAATCCTCAACTTCAATTGCTATTCACAAGTGTAGTCAATATACTCCTACAACAATGCGCAATGATTGTGAAAAGGTAATAAAGCCACTTGATACATTTCAATATGAGATGGTTGTTGATGCCACACCAAGGCATGTATCCTTTCTTCTAAACAGTGTGTCAACTATTCCTCATTTACATAAAATCAAAACCCACTTACTGTATTTTTGAAGATGGCATTACTATCACGTAGTTTCTTTCTCAAATGCATGTGATGATATGTGAATGAGACCTTTTTTAAGTTTATGAAAAGCTATTATTGTTGAGTTCTGAACTCCTTGATAAGATCCTTTCCATCTGGTTTGAGTTAAATTTTTGGTTTAACTCCTATTCTTCGTTATATGGAAATTTTGCTTGAATACACGAGAAATTACAACAATTTATCTTTCAAAAATGATGAAACCTTTAGACTTTCAATCTATGGTTTATAAAGGTGCTCAATAAGGATCCACAAGGTTATTATTCTAACTCACCAAGCAACTTTGGTAAGTTGTTATAATATTTTTCCATATGCTTATTGAAATAGGTTAGAAGAGAATATTGTAAGATAATTTAGGGTTTCATATATAAACTTGCCTTGAATTTGAAGGGAAAAACCTTAGAACATGTTGTTCTCCTCTTAACAATCCAAGTAAAATCAACATGTTTGCTATACTGTAGTTCATTCAAGATATGAATAGCACAATGATCTCATTTGAATAAGTTGTTTGTTGATTTCAAACCCCCTACCCCTCATCCATTGCAAACGATGACAAGGCTTAATAATGTTCAAGAAATCATTGTGACTCATGCATGGTGTAATTAATATGAGAAACATGATCCTAAGACATGAATCACTCTAGATTTCCAAAGAACATGTTGTTGGGATATTATAAACCCACTCCATACTTAGGATAACAATATTTAATTATTTCTGATTAATTTCCTATCCATTAGCCTAGATAGTTGCATCCACTTGCACCACTTGGTCAACACTTTCCATATATACCCTAGGAGTGCCTTTTTCATGATTTTGGTTAGATCCTACCTACTTTATTGACTGCCATATTTAGTAACTACATCTTCCTACAAATTATGTTTGTATCATGCTTTATTCCTTCCTTTTAGTGGATAAGGTAAAGCTAGTCAACTAGGAAACTGCTATCTTTTGTTGCCAACCCGTCCTCCATGATTTTCTCAGATTCTAGGATTAATATGTTTTTACATCACTCATGACAACTCACTCGTTCTTTATCTAATTTGTGAGGTCCTTAACAGAGTTGGAAAGTGCTTTAGTCACATATGGGGGTTTATCATATTTAGTAAGCCCGATTTATGAGCTAGCATGAGTTGTCTTATAACAACTCATTTTTCCTTTATAAGGATGTATTACTATTATAATAATCATCAATTAATTTGATCAATAATACATGGAAATATATTGGATCACTTATGTTGTATTCAGTCTCTTTATTCTTCTCTCTATTTTCCTTACTCGTGCGACCTAGGTTCTGTGCAGCCCATCAACCCAACAAACACCCAAGATACCGACGCAACAGAATAATTTTCATCGACAACACCTGCGAAGCAGGCGCAGTCTCACTCATGATATATCTTCAATGGGTAACTGCTGAAACCATGTTTCCACAACTATTGAGGGATTATAGTCCCTTGGCATGAAGCCAAGGCGCTCAATGAAGGCAATGGGATGGCTGGACGGTGGAATCATTCTTGTTTGACTAAGAACAACAATATATCAGTGCACATAGTCCTATCCTTGTTCCCAACCTCACAACTGGTGCAACTTGTGAGGCGAAGCTGACTCGTACTAACAGACCGTCTGTGACTTACATTGTGACTTAAGACATAAACACATAGGAAAATATATACATATATTACAATGACGTTACCTAATCATTCATCTACTGATTACAGTACAACATCGGGTATTTAATCAATATTTCATCACCATACAAGAAGCAAATAACAACCATTCACATAAACATTCACAACATTAGTAATCCATTCAAACACAAGAGATAACATGGAAACCCATATGGGAAAAAACACCAAGGTGCTCTTCATCTGGCATGAGAAAAGGTTATAGAACCTTGCAGTATGCACGATGCAAACTGATATTATGATATATCTTTATGACTCAGACTTCTAGTTCGTGTGGTCTCTAGTTTGTTTGTCTAGCGTACTTCTAATCCTAGTGGTTTGTGCACATAGCAACCAGATCAGCAGCTCAGCAGCCTCCTATCACTACCAGACTCTTCCTAAGTCTTATCTTCCTCTAATATCTACAACATTACAACAAAATGGCATCCTTCACTATGGATCGCCAATGAATAGCCAAAACAATAGCCATTACAAACCATTGATCAACCAGTACTGAACTCAGGACCAACCTTCTAACTACTAAAAAAAAACCAACTAAAAATCAATCACAACCAACCTTATAAACATTGAATCCCTCCTATTTATACTATTTTACAATACCATGCAAGGTTGACTGCATATAGGTAGTTTGTTAACTATCACCATCAACCTCCCCTCAGGATACAGTTATGGTGATTACGACTCGACATGAGGAAATATTAACCTGACTTACAAATATTCCCTCGTATGTGTGTTGCTGCAAGCTTATGCCACTTTAAATGACCATGATATGCACTTGTCGTTTTTTGATAGTTATCACATGCACACTCATGCACTCACCTTTCCTTCATCGTGCTCCTCTCCATTCTTCCTATGCTGACCCTTTGCTTGCTTCACGACCTTCCTTTCTTTCTTTCACGCGTGCGGCACACCTTCTTTTGCTTGCATGTAAACTTATTTCTTGTGCTCCTTTCCTAGGCCAACATGCCCCCAACACTTACATGTGGGTCGGCCCAAGCCACGAAGCAATGGTCATAGGAGGAGGCGCAATCTGCGTGGCTATCTCTTTGCTAAACTTTTTTTTTCCTGGCGCACCTTCTCCTACTTCCCACCTTGCACACTTTGTTCCTTATGTTTTTTTTTGGTAGTGTTTCTTGCACCACAGCCTCATCCCATACTTGGAAGAATTTTTAGATTACAAAACTTTAGTTACTTAATTCTTACAATTTATTCCATGGCATCATCTGAAAACTATTAATGGCGAGTTCCACTTCTGAATTTCAGTGTCCCATTCTGACACAACAATCCAATTCTTATTATCATTCTCAGGCTCCTGAGGTTTTCCTTGTGCTTGTTGCAGCTTGTCTTTATGCTGTTCTTCTCAGTCCTCTTCGTCCTCCTTTTCCTCTTCATGTTCTGCAGAGCTAGACGGGAAGTGCCCAACTAATGATTGATGTGCCAGAGATATGAACTTTGAAGAATGAAGCATTGTCCATATTGAAAACTAGAAAATATTGAAATTCAAGGGAGTGATTAGAGGCAAATGATTCCCAACTTTTACAGATTTCAGCTAAGTATCACGATCTACAAGCCATATTTAGCCATGTAGCACTTCTCTGGTCCTTCCCCACATGGAGGCCTCACTTGAACTACCAAAATTTGGGCCTTCTCGCTAGCCCTGCAGGCTTAGTGAAGTGGCACAAAAACTCGGATCCCCACCAGGTTCCTTCCAGGTGCCATAGTTAGGGCTCCTAACCAACTGAAAAATAAATAGCCAAGGACGACTTTGCCAAAGACTTCTAGCTGGGTAGAAATAACTTACAGACTATTAACTTCTTTATTATTCCCATCGTCAGAGATAACCCACACACTGAAGGTTGCGGCAACTACTTTATATATCCAGTAAGGCTGCTCGCCATGCCACACCCCAACCCATATGTAATTGGTGCTCAAGAAACACGACCAAGTGATGTTTTCTCTAGGTGTGCCCTTATTTTATAAGAGGAGGATCGGGTCACATGCCATCTAGGATTATTCAAGTGCATCATTAGGACAAGACCTTCCTCTGGCGCACTAAATCTACCTCTCATATTTGCTATGATTAATCATGTCGTCATTCTCCCATACTAACAGTTGTGATCGAGTATTGATGAGTTAGGCGTTCTACCAAGGGCAATGTCTTTTTCGTGAGTGCCAAATCTTTGTTGAATCCTCATGCATTTAACGGTCCACCAGTGCCTATGAATTGTCTGCGACCTATGGCCAATTGTCTCTTAGCTGGTTTGTTGGCGGGTTTATAGCACAACATTCTTTCCATGCAACTTTGTCTTTTCGTGCAAGCTACACTCGGGATGCCTCCCTCGCTACTTTTTTTTTGCTGCACGCCTCGGCCTTATTTCCTTGCATAGTTTTAAGTTGTTGGTGCTAGCTCAAGTTGTGAAGCAGGTCGAACCTTGTCTTGGAATGCCTTCACCATCTATTGAACCTTAGCGACTTCCTCTGTAACTTCCTCTGCTTGTGTTGCCAACTACTGAACACGGTCGGAATGGACATGTTCCAATGATTCTGCCTCTATTTATTGTAGTAGGCCTTGAAGCTTTTGCTGCACAAGATGAATAAGGTGTGTGATTCACTCTACTGTCGACTGATGTTTCTCTACCTCAGCTTTCCTAAACTTTTCTTGTTCATGAAGGGTCTGCACTTCTTGATGTAGTCTCTTGATCTCTGCATTTTTTATGACCTTATGCTGGAGAGGTAGCTTCCTCATTTTCACCTTTGCAGTAATGATTTTCTCATCCGCCTCTTATGCACTCTGCCTGATTTCCTTAGTTGTTTCATCTTCGAGCAGCACTCCCCAAATGGTAGCTACAACATTTGTAGCCTTTGCGCAGAGTGCTTTTCCTTCTCTGATTTCCTCGACAGCTTCAGACCCTGCTCTTCTTCTTTCCTCAAGCACCTCTAGGGGTTTTCTTAGCATCTTCCTAGCTTGCAACTCCTCCATTTGCTGCCGAAGATCCTGCGCGATCTTTGCGAGCCTAGTTACTTTAGCCAGGGAGTCTTCATCTTCTTGTCTCGATTCTAGCAGGAATGCTACGATGGCATTCCTGATGGAGTCCACAAATGTTATGCAAATTTGTCCATGTGCTAGTATTTCCTGTTCTTTTTCAACAAGAAGGCTGATGCGCCCCTGCAATTCTTTCTCTTTCTCCTTCAACATGGCCTTGCGTAGCTTTTCCTTCCACTGCTATTTTGTTTCCTGATAAGCAACAACATTTTCCCTTGGCCGAATTTCGGACGCAACCGCCTGCTGAATGCTATAGAATTCCTCCAGGGATATCTTGGAGAAGGCTATCTAGAAACTATTGTCATCAGGACCTACAATTGTCTCTGCGTCTGCCTCAAGTGCCTGCCTCTTAATCACCACTTTGATTGGTGACACTAATGCTGGTGTAACTAGTGGAATAGTGGGATTAACACCATATGTCTCAGCCTCCACAGTGTCTTTGATATCCTGGATGGCCTCTATCAACTTATTGAGATGGCCCTCGACTTGGGTAGCAATGTTTAATTGCTGTGTCCTCAGACTAGTAAGGTTATCTTGTGTGACCTTAGAAACAACATTGACAAGTTCTTGCAGATCATATTTAGTCAATGTGTTCATGTTCATTGTTCTATCGACTTTCTACTTCTTATGGGATGAGTGGCCCTTTTCTTGCTGTGTTTGCATCCATGTCTGCACATGCTCTTGACTTGGTGGGCGCTTAGATGCATGATGGTTTGAGTCATCAATATTATCATCGTCCTCATTGTGTTCCTGCAACAGATCATCTTGGTTGACGTTGCCTTCATGCTCTTCGCCATTAACTTGGTGAAGCGGCGATTCCTCTAGATTCTACTCTTTAGGAAGTGACTTTGCTAGTGGGCCATGCCATTCCTCCAACTAAAGATTGATAATTTCATACACATCCTTGTTTGTCACCATGAAGTCTGCATGGTGCACTTGCTTGATTGGGTCCTTTGTTGGCAACAAGGTTATATTATGTGCTTTAGCTTGAAACTTGATTAATGCAGCGTACTTGTGTATCATAGCAGCGCAGATTCTGTGGGATTGGCAGACAACATCACACAACACCTCTGCATGTAAAAATAATGCAATGTTTTTATTCTTCTATCGATTTCTGTCCACCTTGTCTTCCCACAAATTTTGGTACCTTGCACCAAGGAAAGGTAGTGGTATATCCATCTGGACGTAGTCTGGCGGGTTACCCCACATAGTGAACAAAATCAAGATCAGTAGCCTGGAATAGTTGAATTTGTAACTATCCTTGTGCTGAGACTGCATCACATCATCTATGAGTTCGTTCAGTAGGTTCCGCAACCAATTGAATACTCCCCCTACCGCGCATAAATCTGTGACTTCCACCACCATTGTCGAACATTGATTAGGTATCATGTTGTGGAGCATCTTATAAGATAGGATATTTGCGGTGATGTGCACACTTTTGACCTAGATGGGCCCAATCAAGAATCCCTGACAATATCGCTGAAGTTTATGCTTCATCTTGATAGGGTTAACGTATTTCTTGGCCAAGTATGGCGCATGATTGTCACCTTCGTTCAAGAGGCTAGTGATCCTTGAAATTAACTCAGCGTTGATCGGATATGGCTGATCCAGCCATAGGCATCCTCTGTGGAAGCAGACCAGTAACTACTTCACATACATATTGACTTGTATGCTATGGCCAAAGTAAGGAATGAACAACATGTTTGTCAAACCTACGCAGGCAAGTCCCTCGGCCTAGTCCATTGGCTTGAGCACCTGGGCGTCACCTGTAGTGGACTAGTCTGCAACCATGGAATCTGTTATCTATAGTCATTCCTATTGTTGAGTGTCAAAGTCCTGGAACTTCAACCTACACAACTCAGGTAGGATATCCTTTAGCAAGGGAATGTCGATAGGAATTCATAGTGCTACCAAAGTAGTCACCGCCTTCTTCGGGAGAGCCTTCTCCTCTGCATCAATTCTCCTTAGCTGAATGTAATGTGGGAAATTAGGATCAAGTTGCTATGCCTCTGGCTCTCTTTGTGGTAGCACGTATTTGTCCATGACATCTTGTGCTCCTTCGCCAATAGGTTCCTTTCCTCATGAATCCATCACAGTCATAGCCTTGCTTTTTCTCTACTATGGTGGTGGTGTTTTGGGAACCTCTCCTGGTTGTGTCTCATTGGGCTGCCTTGGCTCTTTTTCAGGTGCTACAGCTACTTCTAGTTTATGCGTTCTTTCCATGGGGTCAATCTCTGGTTGCTGTTACGGTTGTTGTACCTTGGGAAACTATATTTCTTCTTCCTCATCAATGGGGAAACCAGAGATAACAGTGGCGTCTGATGCCTCACTCTCACTAGGGATGTTAATTACCATGGATGTTGGAGTAATCAAACAAGCATGGCAGGGTTTAGCTCTATAATCGTGTGGCTCTAATTTTCTTAGGTATCAGTGTGCGTAACAGAATGCTTGATGGGGAGGCTGAATATTTATATGGCCCTCTGCGTCCTGCACTCATTACTTGATAGGAGGTCGAGGTCTAATCGATATCTTGGGTTACTTTTGCAGACACATTCTTCATTAACTTTTGTAACTCACTTTCTGGGTTGTACATGTTAGGATAGTTATGGTATTTATACCAAGGATGGGTGATGGGACTAAAAAGTACGCCACCCTGTTCATCTTAGTGCGTCAAATTAATGTCACTTAGTTGTCACAACTACCAGGATATTTGTTAGAGATTCGTAGTTTAATGCTGGCCAGCCTGTCATTCTCGCTTTTTTCATCCTTTTGCCACTTTTTGCTTTGTCCCGTGTGCTAATGGATTTTTTCTTTGGTTTCCTTTTCCGTGCAAGTGACATCCTTTTTGTGCATATTCCTGCTGTGCCGATTTCCTCTTTCATGCAGCATTCTTGGTCCATGCAGATTCCTTCCCTACCTGCCGCGCGCTTCCTTTTCCTTGATTGAGTTTGCGTGGTGACTTGATTCTTGCGTGCTTCTTTGCTTGTGCTTATCTCTTGTGCTTTTATGTTGGTTCTGTCATAGTCTTGCGATAGAGTAGGTTACATCCTCTAGCCTCTCATCATTTTTTTACACATTTTAACCCAGGATGTTATGCGTGTTGTAGTATGGCTTCGGGAAACTACCGTTCACCATACCTGCAACATCGGTAGCATCTAAATTCTAGAGTTTTACTGCACCTGCATCACTGATGTACACGATCTTATATGGCCCTAGCCAATGTGTCTTCAGCTTGACCGAGTGCTTGGACAATTTGTTGCCATACCATAAGATGAGTACTCCCTTGATTGGCTTAATCCTAATATTTCAATCATGCAATGCCTTTTGTCGCTGCTTACTTGGTTTAGCATCTAGTCGTAGGGGTATTTTCATCTCCCCTAAGTCTCCCATAATTCGCCTCACTTTTGATAGGTTGGTAGGGAATAGGTTATGATACTCATGCAGTAGATTCGTGATCTTTGCAACTACTTCCTCGTCCCAATAATCTTTGATATTGGAGAACTTTGGGTTCTTTGGTGATCTGATATGTACTTCTTTGATTTTCAAGGGTTGGAGGAACTGATCAGTTGAAATGCTACTTCCTTCTACTTTTTGTGTGCCCTCTGATTTTGGTCTGCTGATATTAGTTGGATCATCATCTGGGTCTCTGGTTAGACTGTAATTCTGAAAGGTTGCGCTGCATTGTGAGAATTAGCCTCTTAGATAGGGATCTTAGCAACTATATTCCCCTTTATCGTCTAAATCACAACATTAATTGTAGTGTGCTTATCAACAAATTCAAATGTATGCGCACACTGCTTAGCGATTCTCTCGCAATCTTGGGTTCCTTGTCGCAGCTCCATAGAGGTATACTAGGTTTTAGGTGTCATTTCCAATGTGTATCTGAAACCGTCATAGGTGTGTAGATCCCTTGACTCATTCTCTACCAGTCGCACAGACCTTGTAACTCTTGCACACCTTCTCATACAGACTTTGTGTATTCTATTTGTCCAACCCTCTAAAGCCTCACCTGAGTCAGATGTACATGAACTCACACATATCCAACTAAGGTTTCCATATTCTTTCAGATTCGTATAATCCTCCTACATAGCTGTGACATTGTGGATCTGGTCAAGATAGTCACCCTGTCCCTCATTATAGACAGGCTCAATGTATCTTTTTCCTTCTAATGGATCGATGGGTTATACTACCCTCATTTCCTCATCTTTAAATGAGAGAGAATCCTTTTCTTGAAATCTATGATGGTCTGATTATCTATGGCCCAATCTATTCTTAGCAGAGTGGGGTATGGGTTCGTGTCATCAATAATGTTAATGACTTCAAAGTCTGCAAATGTGCACAATCCTTCAACATCAACGGAGACATTGCTCAACCAGACAATGGGTAGAACCATTGCCTGATTAGCAACTCACAACTGGATAGGAGACCAGTCCAAGTGCAGATTTCCCATACTTTCCCAAGTTTGTCGCATCAAAATATTGACATCTGAGCCTAGATCTAAGATGATATAATCCATGTCGTAGTCACCTATCTGTGCATTCATCCTTAACTCCTGACCAGTTTTACATTTTTTCCATACTTGGTTAACTTTCTTTTTAGGTCGCAGCTCTACAAATATCTCTTCTATCATTGCTTGTAGTTTTGCAATGGCATCTTTATCTTGCATTAGCATTAAACAACTTGACAGAAAGGTTCTTAGCTTACTAACCTTTGGTGGAACCTTCTTCTGGAATATGCATTGAAATCGTTGAGGCATTTCCTTGACTTCTACAAAAGTCAATGGTACTTCTGGGCTTATGAATTTTGATTTTACGTCCTAGAATACTTCTTTCTATTTCTGGACATTCAGTGGCTCCTTTTTCTACGTCGCTGGCCTTACTTGTGGCTGTGGTTGTTCTTGTGGTTTATCCTAGTCTTCTCTAGTCGTCGCACCTACTCAAGTTACAACAGCGATGTTTAGGTCTCATGGTTCTACCGCAATAATTTGAAAATTCACATTCAGATTCAGGTTCAGATTCTGTGCAGGTTTAGGTCCTGCAAAGTTCCTTGCTTGCCACTTTGCGATCAGCTGAGGAAATTGTTCGACATTATGGTCGTATCCCTTACAGTATGAACATGTCTTTGCAGGCTCTAAATAATATATAGCATAGTGACCCGGTTGTCCATAGTTATAGAACGTAACTTAACCTCTTCCTCTACCAAATCATCCTCCTCCACCTCTTCCTCTGATGTTTTCACCACCCCTTCCCTAGGGGTGTGGTTGTTGTGGTGGGAACTGGTTCTGCTGGTAGTGTGGCTGATAGGGGTTTTGTTGCGCGTATGGATGCTGAGGTGTGTACTGTGGTTGGTATTGATTAGGTGGGAACTACATAGGATTATACGAGGTTTGCATCTGTTTATCCTAAGCAAACCCTTCATTTTTCATTAACTAGGTGTTGACAGTCTTTTCTTTCAAGAGTTGGTATTCTCTACAATATTTCTCATCATGTCTTATTGATTTACAAAATTTATAGAATAGGTTTGTTTGGGTACTTACAACTTTTTGCATATATAAACATTCTTCGTCGCGATGGCCTCTTGACTGGCATATGCAACACCATGGTATCCCATGGCCATTTAATGGGTTGGGTGCACCTAATGTGACATAGTTTAGGAAGGTCGGAAAATTATCTTTAGTATGTCCATTTGTCCTACATTTTGTGCACCATAAATATTTTGATGCGTCTTTACCCTTCTTGATGTCTTGAAGTTGTATCGTCAGATTGTCCAACTGCGACCAGATCTGCACCATTCTTGTGGCACTGTCGCCAATGGGTGAGGCCTCTAACTTCATTTCCATTTCCAGTGCTTATGTCTGCGATTCAATATTCTGTTGCATTAATGACCCTCGGATGTGTGGTAACAACGCAACAATAAACTAATATTTATGTTGCACATCGAACATTTGGAAGCTTACCTTAGCCATCAGTGTTTTAAGCCGTTGGTCAAAATCCTATACTGTTTATATCAGTGCTTGTTTGATTTCTTTGATCTCAGTAATATATTGCGACTCTGATTTAGGTTTCCTGAATTCAGAGATCATTGCAGCTCGGATCTCTTCCAGGGTCTTTTGCACTGTTTCGATTGGTGTGGCACAGAACTTCATGAACTAATCCCAAGGGACTATACCCTCCACTGAATTGGGAATCCCTTCAACTATCATGAATGGAAAGCCAAAATTGACATTCTATTGTGCAGTAAGGGACTATACAGAGTTACTTTGGATTTGGAGAAAGAGCATAATGCTATTGTTGAGAAATCTAAGTGGCATAATAAGTTGAATGAAGCCTATGGATTGCTTTTCCTCTTTATTTATCCTAACCTAATATTTGATCTAGATGGTTTTACCACTCCAAACAAGTTATGGAACAAACTTGAGTCTCTCTTTGGAGTACAAGATGGGATAAGAGCGCATCAGTCGGAGAATGAGTTATTCTCATTGAGTCCAAGCAGTTTCGATTCCATTAAAGTATTCTTCACCAAATTCAAGTCAATCCTTCTATTGATAAAGTAATGTGGGATTGAGAAGAAGGAATATCTATTGATTCTTTCCATTTTATCGAAATTGGGTCCTGAATACTCATTTTTTGTGTCAACTTTTCATGCTACTAGGATTTCTATTTCGAATTGGAAAATTGCCTTCTTTGAGTACATTCTTTGATTCACTAACAAAGGAGAAAGATAAATTGATCCATATGAGTGCTCTTAGATCCTCCATGCAAAATTATCATGTTCTTATAGTTCAAGGAATTAAGAATTCCAAATCAAAATAGAAGTAAATTGTGAAAGAGAAGAAGCCAAAGTTAGATAGTGAAGATGAAAGTTCGAAGCGTACTTATGAAGGTTCAATGAAGAAATCCAAGAAGAAAGGGAGCACATCCAAGTGTTCTTATTGCTGCAAGCGATTTCATATTGAGAAGAAATGTTTCAATAATAAGATGGACATCATGTCTCAAATACTTGAGAATCATAATATTGAATTTCCATATGAGCTAGAGAAGCCAGTTGAATCCTCAATACACTATCATAGTGTGTAGTCCTAAAGTAATATAAACTATGCCTTGAGTTCCAGAGCTAAATCCTTTCTTCATATCTCTGATATATATTCATATTATGATATATCAAAATTATAAATCTTAGTTTCTTTCTTGAATTATCCATCTATCAGTCTACTAGATTCATCTACCAATACTTGTGAATTTTCACTAGATCCTTACTTGTCTTCAAGCAACCCTTAGTCACTCCATTCAAATGATTATAATTATGATTTAGAAGCATGTTTTCAGGTTGATACATCTATATTTCTTATTATTTCAGACATATAATCATAAATCTAGACTTAAAGGGGGGTGTTGGAATATTATAAACCCACTCCATACTTAAGATAACAATATTTAATAATTTCTGATTAATTTCCTATTTAGTAGCCTAGATAGTTGGTATCCACTTGCACCACTTTGTAAAAACTTGCCATATATAACCCAGGAGCACCTTTTTCCTGATTTTGGCTAGATATTGCCCACTTTATTGACTATCAGATTTAGTAACTGCACCTTTCTACAGATTCTGTCTTTATCATGCTTTATTCCCGCCTTTTAGTGGATAAGGTAAAGTTATTCAACTAGGAAACTCCTATCTTTTCTTGCCAACCCATCCTCCATAATTTTCTCTCTAGATTCTAGGATTAGCATGGTTTTTCATCACTCATGACAACTCACTCATTCTTTAGCTAATTCGTGAGGTCCTTGAGAGTGTTGGAAAGTGCTTTAGTCACCTATGGGGGTTTATCATATTAGTAAGCTTGATTTATGAGCTAGCATGAGTTATCTTATAACAACTCAATTTTCCTTTATAAGGATGTATTACTATTGTAATAACCATCAATTCATTTGATCAATAATACATGGACAGATATCGGATCAATTCTCTTGTATTCAGTCTCTTTATTCTTCTCTTTATTTTCCGTGTACATGCTTGTGATAATTATCTTGTGGCTAGATCTACATCTTGTGCTTCTTCTTAGCATCACGGATCTCCTTCTTCATGGTATAAGAGTTTCTATTTATACACATGTTAAAGGTTAAAATAATCTTCTACCATAGTTTTCATTGGAAAAAGAAGTGCATGAAGAAGTGACAAAGATGGTAATTGATAATAGACATGAGCCTAAATATCCCCTTTTTGTGTTTCAATGAAAACAGTGGGTAAGATCATTTACTCTTGTTTATTGACTGTGGCTCACGGTCAAATCTCATGTCTAAAATCATTATGAGGTGACTTGGCCTTTCTTGTATATATAAAGTTGAAAGTATGCTTACATTTAATAAGAAGGTACAATTAGCCATTGACCAAATAAAGGATCTTATATATTATAGCCATGTGCACATTTTGAACTTGCACTATATTTAATTTTTAGGTAAGCCAATATAGATTTAGGGATTTATTCCATTATTTTGGAACATGAATGACAACATTTCGCTAGTGGTTATATTGGTTTAGATGGATTTCATATTATAATTTCTCAATATCATAATATTATCATTGTTTTAAGGGAACATAGAACAATCACATATATTAAAGGTATCCATAATTCCAATATCAAATAGTTTGAAACTAAAAGAAGTACTACTTGTGAAAATTTGTCTGAAATAACACTTGAAATATCACCTTAGTCGTGAGGTTTCGTACATCTATTCCCTATGAACTTCAGCCCTGTTGATTTAAACAATTAAACTAGAAAAGTAATATTTCACTTATTTTCAACCTAATTTCACATGAAAACCCCAAATAATGAATACTATACAAGTGTACTTCAATTTCATAATGCTTCAACCCTTAGGGTGCACTTTTCTAGGCATATAAAATATTTGAATTCTCTTATTCCAACAAATTATAACAACAATAAATATGCTCCTTTATCTTCAAGATATGTGTTAAAACACTCATTTAGTTCAAAAATATGTTATTTTGAATGCACATGAACAATAAATTATGGAATCTACTCAATCAAGAATATAACATAAGTTGAAATTTAGTTATGCAAATGCACAATATTCAGATCGTTGAAAACTACATATGCATACAAGAGATGAAATGCAAGTATATACCACAAGTTTATCTCAAAGCCTTAGCAAATCAATATTTCCAAACCTTAGTTATGGAAACCATAAAAATCCCTAGCCATTAACTCCTAGCTAGGCCCCCACTTCTAACCACGATGATCATTTCACCAAATATTTTCAACAAGCTAGTGCTAACACTCACAAGTCCTCCTTTCCAAGTACCGACACTTGCATGCCACATGTGTTCATGAGATATCCTCTTTTTCTCCACAACAAGCATAATAAGTAGCATTAAGGTTTCCAAATGCTACAAAACCACATTCTTCTTTCACAATAATTAAAAGAAATTCACATGTTTTGTAAATTCTTATGTTTTCCATTTTAGTATTTATCACAAACTCTACTCTTATTTTGTCACCTTAGGGTGAAACCCTGGCCCTTGTCTTCCCTTCAAATTCTTCCAAGAAAAAGAGAGAAAGTACAATGAAGAAGAGTACAAAATAGACTAGTAGACTCCACTGCTCACATTTCTATTAAAAGCGCATGATGAATGAATGAATGAATGAAAACAATTTCTTCCCCCATAATTTATAAGAGAGGTGAGGGATTCCAACAATAAAAAGTAGATATAGTCCACCACAAGAAACCTAACTCTACACAAAATAGGAACAGATGTGTAGCACTCCAACTCTATGTGACACATGCCAAGCCCAAGGATGGAACATCCAACAAGATGTTCGATTTTTATCATTTAAGAAGTATGATCTTAAGATCTTATCTGAGAGAATAATGTGCACAACAATCAATCAGAAGAGACAATACACACAAAGATTTATCCTCGGGGAAACCATAAAGGAAAAACCTCACAACTTCCTCAGAGATAGAATGAGCACCAATGGCAGCAGTAAAACCCAAATACATAAAAGATGATCTCCAACAACTGTTCTCTCTCTCACTTGTGTGAGCACTTCCTCTCTCACTCATGCGCCCCAGTTGAGTGAGTGTGTGTGACAAATAGAGAGGCTCAGTCTCTATTTATACAAATATCCAACTTGACAATTACTTACCAGGGCCGACATCTCTAGGAGATTCTAACAACCCTAGTTCCCCACAACTGTGGGAACTTTTCCCCTCGATCAACAAGGAGGGTTAACCTCAACTCAATTGTGGGGACTATTTCCCCGACTTACAACACAGGGTTAACCTCAATGAATTTACATGACTTTATTATATTAATGACTCTCCCGATAGGAACATCGAGGTACAATGAAATATAAATGATTGTACCGATAGGAACATCGGGGTACAATGTAAGATATACAAGTCAATACATTCTGAATTTATAAATACATCAACACTCCCTCTTAACTAGAAAGGTATTCTCTTGACTCAATTCATCAGCACAAGTCTTCTTCTATGGATCATCATTGGATCATCATCAAAATTGTATCATCACTGGATCATCATCAAAGATGGATCATCACTGGATCATCATCATCATCACTACTTCCACTATCTTGATCAAATGGTGCTATCTCTCAATTCTTCTTGTCATAGAAAGTTCTATAGAGCCAGCCCTTTTTCATGCTTGTTGTAGGCCTAGCCTCCATGCAGGTCTTCCTATATAGAGCCAGTCCTTTTTCATATTGGATGTAGGCCTCTACAGAGCCAGTCCTTTTTCATACTGGATGTACCTCCATAGAGCCAGTCATTTTTCATACTGAATGTGGGTCTCTATAGATCTAGTCTTTTTTCATACTAGACATAGGCCACTACATAGCCATCCCTTTTTCATGTTGGATGTACTTCCACACAGCCATTCCTTTTTCAAACTGGATGTGGGTCTCTACAGAGCCATTCCTTTTTCATACTGGATGTAGGCCACTATAGAGTCAACTCCTTTTCATGCTGGATGTACTTCCACATAGCCAATCCTTTTTCATACTAGATGTGGGTCTCTACAGAGCTAGCCCTTTTTCATATTGGATGTGGTCCACTACAGAGCTAGCCCTTTTTCATGCTAGATGTACTTCCACAGAGCCAGTCCTTTTTCATACTGGATGTGGGGCTCTATCGAGCCATTCCTTTTTCATACTAGATGTAGGTCACTATAGAGCCAACCCCTTTCATGGTAGATGTACTTCCACAGAGCCAGTCCTTTTTTATACTGGATGTGGGTCTCTACAGAGCCAGTCCTTTTTCATACTAGATGTATGTCACTAAACTTGTATTTGACCATGGGAGGCCCTGCCTATCACCATGTCAAAGGGGCACGAATCTTACATTTGACCATGGGAGGAACCAATCCTACCACCATGTTAGAAGGGCACAAAAATTACATCTGACCATGGGAGGCCCTACCTAGCACCACGTCAGAAGGGAATTGAGAGGAACCTGCAGCAAACAAGTAATCAAAACACATGATATAGCAGCAGAACTCAGAATCACTTTTATATTAATCGCAAGCCACTTCGAGGGGGCAACCTCCTTTGAGCAAGCTCAATAAAAAATAACTTCACCGTGCCTTCCTTGGCCTCAACACACACTTATATACTAAAAATAGGCACCAATACCATGGGTCAAAACCATGGGCCAATATAAACTATGGGCACCAATACTATGGGTCAAAACCATGGGCCAATGTAAACTATGGATCAACAAATACTACAGGTGGCTTACAAAGCATATGCGCCTCACAACAATAACACAAACTATGGATCAACAATTACTATGGGATGACTTACAAAGCATATGCGTCCAACAACAATATACTAACATAGTAAAGAGAAGGATTGACATGGGTTCCTAACATCCCCTCCCCCTTAGAAAAAGCTTTGTCCTCTAAGCTTTAGATGTGGAAATTGTCGCTGAATCTGAAGGAGTGGTTCCCACGTAGCATCCTCGGGCTGCATTCCGTGCCATTGAATTAAGACCTCTGTGATAGAGCGAGAGCGAAGATAACGAGTGCGCTTATTGAGGATAGCCTCCAGCTCCAAAAAGATGGATCTGTCATTATCCAGTTCTGGTAAAATAGTTTGGCCTTGGATGTTGGTGCCAAGAACTTTCTTCAGACAAGAGACATGAAATACTGGATGAATGCAGGAAGAAGGCGGAAGTTCATACATTTTGAGAGAACCAGAGTTCCCCACTGATGGAGACGCATGGATTTCATAGAAGATATCTTGTTGAAGAGCGGTGTTCTGGGGAAGCACCCGGCGACCCTTGTATCTCAGTGAAGCACCATCCCAAGAGTAATGTGGGACAGCAGAAGGGTTGTTGTTCAAGCATTGGATGATGAGAGATAATGAAGATTCATTGACATAATCTTGTTGAACTGATTGCAACCAATTTGGAACAGGCATAGAAATAGCGGAAAGAGAACCTTGGTCATCAAATGTGCGAGAAAGGGCATCCGCCACAATATTGTCCTTACCCTTCTTATAAGTGATCTCATAGTCATAACCCATGAGTTTGCTAACCCATTTCTGTTGTGCTGGGGAGGATACACGCTGTTCTAGGAAATATTTCAGACTTTGGTGATCAGTCTTGATGCAGAAATGATTCCCTAAGAGGTAGGGTCACCACTTTTGTACTGCATGCAAAATAGCCATCATTTCCTTCTCATATGTAGAGGCAACTAAATTCTTACCGAAAAGGGCTTTGCTGGTGAACGCAATGGGGTGTTCATCTTGAAGGAGAACAGCACCAAGTCCATCGCCGCAAGCATCACTCTCAATAGTGAAGGGCTTGGAAAAATCGGGCATAGCTAGAACAAGTGTAGTACACATAGCTTGTTTAAGCTTGTCAAATGCACACTCAGTAACATGTGTCCATGTAAAAGCATCCTTTTTCAACAGAGCAGTTAATGGAGATGCAAGCTTCCCATAATCCTTGACAAACTTGCGGTAGTAGCCAGTCAACCCCCAAAAACCATGAAGGCTCTTGAGTGTCTTAGGAGGTGGCCAATTGTTCATGGCAGTGATTTTGGCAGGATCCACACGAACCCCTTGTGCTGAGATAAAGTGCCCGAGATACTCAACTTCCTTTTGGCCAAAAACACATTTAGACTTTTTGGCATGGAGATGATGGTCAGAGAAAAGTTGCATGACAAGAGCCAGATGCTGGAGATGTTCAACCCATGTTTTACTGTAGATGAGGATATCATCAAAAAATACCAGAATGAATTTTCGCAAATAGGGTCGGAAGATTTGATTCATCAAGGCCTGGAATGTGGAAGGAGCATTAGTGAGACCAAAGGGAATGACCAAAAACTCATAGTGGCCATCATGTGTGCAGAAAGCTGTTTTAGGGATATCATCCTCATGAACCCGAATTTGATGATACCCAGAGTGAAGATCCAACTTGGAGAAAAATTGAGCACCATGAAGCTCATCAAGGAGCTCATCAACAACAGGAATTGGAAACTTATCCTTGATGGTGAGGTGATTAAGTGCTCGGAATTCAATGCAGAGGCGCCATGACCCATCTTTTTTGTGGACAAGAAGAACTGGTGAAGAAAAGGAACTTGTGCTTGGGCGAATAATACCTTGCTTCAGTAAGTCCCTAACGAGGAGTTCAATCTCTGTTTTTTGGTGAAATGGGTAGCGATAGGGCCTAATGTTGGGAGCAATGCTGCTAGGAAGGATCTGAATACGATGGTCCTCTGGTCGTGAAGGTGGAAGTCCCATTGGTTCAGCAAAAACACCTGTATATCGATCCATAATTTGTTGGAGATCCAAAGGAGTAGTGGGGGCCGCTGATGGTTACATTTGAATGGAATGGAGCTGAGCGATGATACCATGGGAACTCTTCTTAAGGAGTTTTTCCATGCGATATGAACTGATGATGCTGAGAGACCCTGGTTGTAATCCTTTCAATGTGTGCTTGTGTCCATCGGGGGAGAACTGCATCCAAAGTTTAGCAAAATCCCATAATATGGGGCCAAGTGTGGGCAGCCATTGAGCACCCAAAACCACATCACATCTGCCTAAGGGCAAGGCAAACATTTTAGATCGGAGTTTATAATGTCCCATAGAGATGCGCACATTACGACACTTCCCTTTGCAAGGTAAGGTGCCCCCATTGGAAACCATGACTTCAAAGTTGGAGCAAGGATGGATAAAACAATCAGCTTGTTTGGCGATTCGAGGGTCAATGAAATTATGAGTGCTGCCAGAATCAATGAGTATCGTAAGAGGGAGCTTCTTGAAGTAACCACGTACCCACATTGTTTGGGGGGCAGTGACTCCAGCTAAAGCATGGAGGGATATCTCGGGCTGGTCGTCCTGAGATGGAGGGTCAGTAGGCGACTCTTGAGTGTCAACCGGAGCATCCATTACATCAACAACTTCTTCACCAATTTCAGAGGCAGGTGGAGAATCCACATCCAAGAGATAGATATTTTGCCGAACACATCGAGGGCCCCAACTGAATTTCTCATCACAATTATAACAAAGCCCTTTTTCTCTGCATGCCTGCATCTCTATTTCAGACAAATGCTTGATTGGAGGTGAGCGAGGAGCTGGTGGAATGGGAGGTCGTTGAGAACCCATATTGCGGAAGGGAACAAAAGAGGATTTGGAGCGTTGTTGGGCTGCCATCTTGTCTTCTGCCAACTTAGCCAACCCAGGGCTTCCATCATTGTGTTGGGACTGAATATTTTGAACTTAGAGCGAATTGCATCCTTTAGACCACTGATAAAACAACTCCGGTAGAAGTCATCAGGTAATCCTTCAGTGTGATTAGCTAGTTTCTCAAATTCAGTTTGATACTCTTTCATAGTGCCAGTTTGGTGAAGTTTAGTGAGAGCTCCTGTGAAGTCATCAAAAGCACTCGGACCAAATCGGTGCAAAAGGAGCTGGCAAAAAGCAGGCCATTTTGGCTCTTCATGAGCCTTGATGTACCAACGATACCATTGAAGAGATTCATGTTCCAAATGAAAGGAGGCAAGTGGAACTTGGTGGACATCAAAAGTATTATGAAGGCTGAAATACTGTTCTGCACGATAGATCCATCCATTCAGATCAGTACCATTGAAGCATGGAAAATCTAGCTTCGAACCGTGAAAATTGCTGGAAGAAGAGAACCCATTGGTTGATGAAGACTCGGACTGTCGTCTGGTGTTCATAGCTGAATGCTCAAGATGGAGACTGAGAAATTTTTCATCCAATTCCTGGAGTTTGGCTTGGATGGCTGCAAGTGCTTCCTCCATGAGTTTTGCTCCTATGCGGGTGACAACCATAAGCAGGATATTTTTCAGGAAGGGATCTACAACGGCGTGGAAGTGATCGGCAATAGGTGGATCTGCAATGGAACGGAACTGACCGGCAACAGTTCTGGAGAGCGAAAATCTGCAATTATGAAATTGAAAATAGATATGGACCCCAGGTATGTGCGGCTTTCTATCGGTTCAAGGGATTCACTCGGCCACCAATGTTGTCTGATGGCTTGCGTATTGGGGAAGTACCCTCACTCCATGGCTCAAGTAAAAATAATAACCACTTGGCCACAAACAACAGCTCTTGGTTTACCTCACAGGTGGGAACTAGTCAATCAGGTAGGGGTCGTTGCCCTTTTCGCTGGAAGGTCCTCTCAATGGGCCAGCTACTTCAGGGTTCCTGTGGTAATCCTCACAATTAGTTTTAGGGCTTATTCCCAAGTACTTCCCATAGTTAAGTGGAGAAGGATTATTCCCAGATCCGAACCTGCAACAGAAAAAAAATTTAGGCAGAAATTCCACCCAATGCTCAAAAACCGGATCTATATTGCTCAGAATCGCTATTATAGCATTTTTCTGGAACTAGAACAACCACTCTGCTTCTACCCATGAAATCGGAATAGAAATCTAGGCACTCGGTCAGAATATTTTCACGCCGCAATTTCCGCGACCGTCACCGAAATTCTGAAAAATTGCGCATTTTAAATCCACGATATCTCCACTTTTAGAACTCCAAATGAGATGATTTTTTTTTTTGAAACTGCATATTTTTGAAAGAGGAATTCAGATATGCAATATGTTTCTTTTTATTTTGTGCAGAAAGTTTCAGATATTGATCTAAAAGTCGCCGCCCAAAAAAAAAATTCCCACGTGTGCTAAGGAAAGTGCTCTGATACCAAATGAGAGGAACCTGCAGCAAACAAGTAATCAAAACACATGATATAGTAGCAGAACTCAGAATCACTTTTATATTAATCGCAAGCCACTTCGAGGGGGAAACCTCCTTTGAGCAAGCTCAATACAAAATAACTTCACCGTGCCTTCCTTGGCCTCAACACACACTTATATACTAAAAATAGGCACCAATACCATGGGTCAAAACCATTGGCCAATATAAACTATGGGAACCAATACTATGGGTCAAAACCATGGGCCAATGTAAACTATGGATCAACAAATACTACAGGCGGCTTACAAAGCATATGCGCCTCACAACAATAACACAAACTATGGATCAACAATTACTATGGGATGACTTACAAAGCATATGCGTCCAACAACAATATACTAACATAGTAAAGAGAAGGATTGGCATGGGTTCCTAACAGGAATAACACTTACATTTGACCATGGGACACCCCACCTACCACCATGTCAGAAAGGAACATAGAATCATCACTTCCCCTTGGAAGGAACCTCAATCTAGAGAACACCAAGCTTCTCCCTGAAGTACTCAAACTTCACTCTGGGTGTTTCTAGCATAGAATCATATTAGGGCTGATTGCATCCAAGGATAACTTGCGAGCTTCACCAAGACCGATTACATCCGAGGAAAACCTAGAGGACTATTTATGTCTAAGCAACCTACGAGCTTCGCCGGGATTTTATGCTCCGACAACCTATCTCATCGGCTATGCTAGAACTCCCTCTTTCGAGATATATTGATCTGGATCACATATTGGAGCTTCACTTATCCTCTCTGCATCATACAAAAATGTAATTCAGATGAATCAAATCAAATATTAGTTTCCAAAAGAAACATACTACCTCCCAAATAGTCGAGCAAGTGGCAACATAGTTTTCCTCGACTGTACTCAACGCCATGCAAGACTCCTTCCTGCTAAACCAAGAGATCACACCTGATCTCATACTGAATTAGCAACTCAAAGTGCTCTTCCTATCAATGGTATTTCTTGCCCAATACGAATCCACTTAACCCGCCAGGTTAATCTTCTTATATGTATCATACTTGAGCCCATACTCAACTATACCCTTCAAGTACCTCACTGCATGCTTTTCAACCATCAGGTGAACATATCTCAGTGTGTTCACATCAAAGATAATATCTGGTATCGTATTCGTCAGGTACATTAAGGATTGACAATACATCGTGGCATCAACCATCTCTGATGAAGAATCACTCAATAGCTTTAGGTTCGATGCCATAGGTGTGGCCATGGCCTTGCAATCCATCATCCCAAACCTTTTCAGGATCTATATTGCATACTTCCCTTGTCCAAGGAAGATTCCATCCACACTCTACCACACCTCCATGCCTAGAAATTAGTGCATCATACTCAATTCCTTTATATTGAACACCACAGCAAGTATCCTTCTTGCATCTCTAATGAGTTCCTCTTTTCCTTTCAAGAACAAGTCATCGACATGTAACAGGAACATCACTAGTATTCCACCTTCAGCCTTGAATAAAAGGTTGGAATCTGCTTTACTCTCAGTAAATCCTAGAGCCATTAGTAAACTGTCCATCCTGTCATACCATGTCAAACCTCAGGAT
Organism: Pseudotsuga menziesii; assembly: GCA_001517045.1. Taxonomy (NCBI): domain Eukaryota; kingdom Viridiplantae; phylum Streptophyta; class Pinopsida; order Pinales; family Pinaceae; genus Pseudotsuga; species Pseudotsuga menziesii. The sequence goes on from LPNX010799154.1 coordinate 88,822, forward strand.
CTTCTGTAGTCACTCCCTCTGAAGTGGAGCACCATTCTCCCTATGCCTTTCATACTCTATGTATTGAAACATTCTGTATCGGAGGGACAAGTAGCTTTCTCTACTACTAATATTCTATGTATGCATCTAGGTTCAGTGGATACCAAGATCCTCTCTCTTGAAAATGTTATTCTCGCACCCATCTATGAGCTTGTCATCCTCTATGTGCTTTCATCTTCAACCTTGTAGCAAAGGTTAATATCTTCATCACTCTATGTGATATTCAATATCCTCATGTATGTGTTATCCCATGGCTTCCTTCTTAGCTCGTACAAGGCCTTCTTTCATTTGCACACATAATTATGCTTTTCATGTGTCTTATCTTCTAGTGGCTACAAATGTCTCTTTGTAGTCTATGCCTTCTTTCTGTGAGAAGCATCGTGCTACAAATCTTGCCTTGTATACCTCAATGTTGTCGTCTACCACATGCTTTATGTACTGACTTCCATTTAGGTCTCAATACTACATCCTAGACATCATTCTTCTTGAACAGGTACTCTCCTTCCCTTTCTTCTTGGATACTTCTTCATAGCTGGAAGGCTATACATCAATGATGTCGCTCAACAATGTCACATAACTGTACTGAGCCCTCTTGAAATCTCATCATACTATTCTTCATTTTGTATTATTTCTCGAACTTCCATCACTTGTTCTTTGAAACAAGTCTCCTCCTTCTTTTCTTGTAGGCGATTGTACATGATCTTTCCTACAAGTCAAATGCATTAGTTGTATGGTTAGAAAAATTTCATAAGGTATATTCATAATGAAAAAAATCTTTTTCATCAAGATATAATCATGCAAATATTTTATCCAATACAACATTCATCCATATCTTACGAAAACTTTCTAGATGCCTTCCATCTCTACCAGGATAACATTGAGATTGTGCACTAATCCAATATGTCAGCAAAGAGGTTTCATTCTAGATAACTAGCAATGAATATTTGTATAGAACCATGAGCTACTTACCCATCACATGCATATTAGTAGTATAATGTCATTAAGGAAAACATACTATCATGCATAATACATCAACTTAATATAAAAAAATGCATAACAAAACAATATCATGAAATGACAATTGAATACTTATCTTTATTTCTTTCATAAGTAGACTCCTTTCATCTTCATCATATTCTTCATTCATAACAGCATCATTTCTTATCCAAATGATTAAGATGGATAAGAGGTTCTTAAAGAATTGAGTTCTTCATCTTCCTCGTCGCTTGAGGGATCTTCTTTGAATCATGAGGGCTTGATCTTCAGTTGCTCCCATCTTCTCTTCTCTTATTATGGATTGAGCTTCATCTTGTGTGTGCTCTTCCAGAGTCTGATGAAAGTAATCACTTCCTTCTGGCACACATTCCTCGAATGAATGAATCCCATGATTCTAGGAGTCCATTCAAGGTGGTTACCACAACTTCTTCATTCTCCTACTTCAAGTTGTTCTTTAATTTGAGAGACCCTTGTAAAGTATGACTGTATGGTCTCTGCATTTTGGATCTTCACATTCTTTAACTAGTTCCTCAAATTCATCTTCTAATTTATGTTCTTCCCTTCAAATAGCTTGGTCAAGAACCAAACATCTCTTTCATTTTTTTTAGGGAATAAACTTGTGTTATAAGGTGCTCCTCTTGGCCTTGACCAATTTCTTCTTCTGTAAGGCTCTAGCCTCATCTCCCTCTGGAACTGGAACCTTTCCACTTATCTAGGTGTCTAATTCATTTTCTTCAAGAACTAGTGAGATCCAATACTTCTCTTCTTGGAAGTTGTCAGTTTCATCATGCTTGTCATCAAGCTAATGTGATTAGTCATTTTGAAATGAGAACCTTAAATGTAAATAGAAAAAGATTAGATCTTACCGATTTGAGGTGTCCGTTCTGGTTCCAGAGCTAGCTGATCTAGGGTTTGTTAGAGAAACCCTAATTTTCAAAACTTGGAATCTTTCTGATCTGATTGGATAGAAAGATGCGCCTCCTTAAGGTGAGATATGCAATATGCTCCTTTACTAAAAACATTGGAGGGAAGATCCCGAATCAGGAAGCCCTAGTTTTCCAATTTCTTTTGCATAAATTCCTGATATTGTTTCTGAGGTATCTCCAAAAGTACCACTTCTCTGTGTCTGAAACTCACTGAGGTAGCCTTACCTGTCCTCCTTCCAACACCATAGGTTTGAGCAGAATTCATTAGAGGAAATTTGGGGTCTAAAATGGGCCTTATAAGAAAACGTGCCAAAATAAGTTTTTGTGAGTTGGAATTCAAGAACCAATAGAATTTCAATAAAATAAGTCAACCATAATGGTTGAATTGACATATTTGTCATTAAAAAAAACTACTTTTTTTGTTCGTATTTTTGACATATCTCATTGTGTTTTTACTCAAATTTCAATCGGAAGAGCTTGTTGGATGCAGAATTTGATTCCGCATCCAATGAGTACCCACACTGCATACTTTTGACGGACCCCGCTACCCCAAAAACAAGAAATACATGAAAAAAACGTGATGATGACATTATCATCACATTTTTTCAAGTATTTCTTGTTTTTGGGGTAGCAGGGTCCATCAAAAGTATGCAGTGTGGGTACTCGTTGGATGCGAAATCAAATTCCACATCCAACGAGCTCTCCCGATCGAAATTTGAGTAAAAACACAAGGAGATATGTCAAAAATATGAACACAAAAAGTAGTTTTTTCTTTCTTCCTCCAAAATTAATCAATATTATTTTATTATTTTAACTATTATTTTATTATTTTAACTATTATTTTATTATTTTACTTAGGAGGCCCATTTTAGACCCCAAAATTCCTCTAATGGGTTTCTCCAATTGGGACTTATGAGATTTCTCCCACAATGACTTCTTTTAGGATTGTTCAGCATAACTAACTTGTATAGAATGCCATGTGTCACTGTTTCACCTTAGGGATCTGAACATTTTACCACATAAATTAAATTCCATGCCCTATTTAGAACATCTTTATAAATTTCATTTGGGCCTTCGTAGCCTGAGATATAGCAATTCTCCCTAGGTTTCTTGTTTAGGGATGAATCCTGGAAGGGGATGGAACCCTGATTTGGAAGAATTATATCTCTGAGAATATGGAAAATTTGAGGCAGAAAATTTTACACAGGGTACATAAGGAGTTTATCTTCATCTTGTGAAAATTTTGGCTCCTGAGCCTTCTTCAATCTCGAGATATAGAGAATGTACCAAAACTACCAGTTTTAGTATTTTAGGGTTTCTGAGGCCCGAGGTTAAACTAAGGTTTGAATTTCCTGGATTTTTACCCATCCAAAAATATCGACCTTGGTCTCTAAATTTTGATTTTGAGTAGGGGATAAATCATGTGCTAGGCTCACTCAAAAATTCCATTTCTGTGAAAATCCCTAATTTTCCGTTGCAGAAACTGAAAATGCCTGGAATCAAATTCTGCTTCGACACAAAGATGCACCCTTCAATGGAGAGTTAGCCTATCCTCCTTTTGTTGATGGATTATGGAGAGAGACCCAAAAAGTAAGAAGCTCTAGATTCTACAGCTGCATAGTGTCTTCTTATCAGGTTATCTCTGATACCATGTTAGATTTTTATCATTTAAGAAATATGATCTTAGGATCTTATCTCAGAGAATAACATGCATAGCAATCAATCACAAGAGACAATAGACAGAAAGATTTATCCTTAGGGAAACCATAAAAGGAAAAACCCCACAACTTCCTCAGAGATAGAATAAGCACCAATGGCAGCATTAAAACCCAAAGTAAGAAAAGATGATCTCCAATAGCTATTGTCTCTCTCACTTGTGTGAGCACTTCCTCTCTCACTCATGCACCCAGTTGAGTGTGTGTGTGTGACAAATAGAGAGGATCACTCTCTATTTATACTAATTTCCGACTTGACAATTACTTACCAGGGTCGACATCTCTAGGAGAGTCTAATAACCCTAGTGGCCCACAATTGTGGGAACTTTGTCCCCCAATCAACAAGGAGGGTTAACCTCAACCCAATTGTGGGGACCATTTCCCCGACTTACAATGGAGGGTTAACCTCAATGACTTTAAAACTTTATTATATTAATGACTCTCCCGATAGGAACATCGGGGTATAATGAAATATAAATGATTCTCCCAATAGGAACATTGGGGTACAATGTAAGATATACAAGTGAATACATTCCAAAGTTACAAATACATCAACACAAGAAAGGATCCAAGGTTGAAATCTCCTCAAGCAAGGTCCACCATTTCTCCTCCAAAGGTCTCTAAATCTTGAATGTTCCTCCTAATCCATATGCTTCTTCAATTCCTCCAAAACTACATGATCACTCCCCAACCGAGGTGTCCTCAAGTCAATTTCAAGCCTCCATGAAAACAACCAAGTGTCCCCATTCCATCTAGGGATTAATTCCTTCCTTTAATATTCCGAAGCACTTCTCCTCCAAAATAAATCTTCCTCCTAAGAAAACAAACATATTCCATCTACTACATCAATAAGTCATCAAGTTCCATTCGTGTACGACGTTGCTCCAAGAAAGAATGCTACAAAAGCATTAAGTCAAGGTCTAGCAATCCATTAACAAAATAATTTCAATGTGTATGTTCATTGTGAAATAACTAATATTCATTCATAAACCTTGTACCCTACATCATGTGAAGCACTTCCAAGCATAGTATAATTTTTTTTAGAGTAAGATTGAGAGTTAACACTCTATCTTGATACAGAAATTATGTTCAGCAACACTAGTCTACTCCTTTTGCAACTCAACTCAACATGTGATTTGCATAGATGAACCTATTTTAGTCTCATACTCGACCACTAGCTCCTAGAAATGCATTGTCCCTTGTACATCGTACTCCTCCATCAAGGCATTCCACCTCACCCACTCAAAACAACTAGAAGGAACACAAATAGAAGTAGCCAGTGCAATTTGGTTATCGTATCACCTATGAGGTGAACTCACCTTCATTGGAGAATGAGGTTCTCCTACATTCTTATGTGCATCTTGTAATGTTTGGGTGAGAAATATTAGCTTCATGCACACTAGAGTGGAAGGTTAAGGCATATCACCCACAATCTCAATTTTTCCACCCTTGAGTCTAACTAATCTCTAACCTATGAATCAAACTCTAATACAATAACCTCCACGCTCCCTTCAATCTATGAAGGAGATACCTATGAACAAGGGATCTCATATCCTCATAAATCTTCACATATAGTCTCACCAAATTATTCCATTGTGCTTGAATATGAATCATGTAAATTGTGGAAGTCTTAGGGTATCCAACAATACAAAAAACAATCACAACATCTCAAATGTCTAAGGAAACCTAACCACTTATAACCCTTGATCATAAGGCCCCCACCTAATACCATCATCCATCAATTCATGATCAAAAATCAAAATTTTAAATATAACTTTTAGTCATAAGTATATTTCCATGCATATTATAACCTTCGACCATTGAGGTATGAACCTCAATAAGATCACCTCTTTATTTTTAAGAGAATATTGAAGTAAGAGTAACACCAAGGCCATATCCCTCTCCCCAAGAGAATCCAAATCTATCCTTGTACCATAGAACATTTTCATCAACTGCAAGCCTAGAATCAATCATTAATTTAGTTTTAAACTCGTTTCCATGAAATCCTACTGTACATGCTTTGTATATGCCTCCTCAGGTCTAGAATGCCTTCCCGCGTAATGTAAAAGTGAAACATGATAAGTAAGCAACCTATAAAGGGAACCGTCTCACATGCATCTAACCAAAGTCCTCAAAATTTATAGACTATAATCATTAATAGTGAAAAATAATCCTTCAAATGCAACTTATATTGAAGCATTGTAATACAAGAAACTGAAAAAATATTTTTCTTTAAACCAAGAAAAAAACCATCACTATGACCAAGAACATCACTTGATGGTATCTAAAAGGAAATAGAGCATGTCCATTTTACAAGATAAAAGGAATCATCACCTAGATCCACTCTCACACTTCCCTCTTTCTCTTGAAACTTGTTGAAGAGTGCCATGTCATAAGTCCTACTTTTTGATGCCTGTTGGGCACCATTTTTACCTATTTTTGCCATCTAAATACCTTCCAGTTTTCTCCATAAACCATCATAATTGATCCATAAAACCTTAATTTCATCGAAAAAACTTTGGTCAAGGGTATAAATGTTGTTGCTTCTTAACAAATTGAATTATGATATTTTTAAGGCATTTAAATTAAGTTTTTATTCAAAATTACAGAATGTGCTAACTTCCCGTAATTTCTCTTAGGTTGGATTCTTGTAGGTGAGATAGGCGCAAATTGAGAGATGGGAGGAAGATCCTTGATGTACAAGGATGGTTAAACTTCTAATGAACAAATGATATGGTTTTCACAGGTGTCGAGTCAATGCTAGTCAAAGACGACCACCTGTGCTACCACTTAGCATAAAAACAAGACAGTTTCGATTTTGTCTATTTGGATGGATCTGATCGAGGATCTCGAGGGTCGCATATCATTATGAGTCTTTCAGATTTGTATCATTTCTAGTTTTTTTAAATGTTGTATAAGTATTTGATTTTACATAGGAAAAAAACCCTGGATCATAAAAGTATGGTTTTGAAATAAAGACTGTGGATTTGATAAATTACTATGTATGCCCAATTAGATATGGTGAATGCGATTAAAGTTTAGAGCTCTGTGATTTTCTCTATGTGTGTAAACGAAGCATTGGAGGGCCCCCTTTGCCAAGTCTGTACACACCTTTTTGTATCATTGCATGTGGTATGTTATATTAAATCCTGTAGAAGTCAATTTCTTCATTTTAATGACTCATACATTGCAGAACGAGTTAGATTGTTTGAACATGGTTAGGAACTCTGTTATTTAAATGTTTACATGATGTAGGAATGGTTTAGATTTCTTATTCAATATTTAATTGATGTGCATTGCTTATTCAATATCAAATTTCCGAGGATAGTTATACATTGCGAATGTCTTCTTGTAAAGGAAATCAATGATTGACTGCATTCAACAATAAGATAATAGGCAGTGTATTGTGATCTATTTTTAGGATTTAGGTTTAATTTTTTTTTATCTCTGAATATTTCACATATGAATTGCTATTTAAACTCAGAGATCAAATGAAGTTGCTTCTGTAAGGGAGGTTTTTCATTTCAAAGTCACAAGCATTATAGCATTCACTAGATTTGTTTCATAGGTAAACTAAATTTCCGTTTAGGTCTAGCTTTGAGTCTCTATATTTGGGATATGCCTCTAAGTCTACAAACTCTGGATTGACATAAAATTAAGGTCTAATTTACACTAGTGGATTGGAACCCAACATTTGGCATCATTGCCGGGGATGCATTTTAGAAGCAGACTTAGGAACTTTAGTTCTCTGATAAAAAGAAAATTTCAAGAAAAAAACACAGAGTAGATTTTAGTTTTATGTCAAGACAAAGAGACGAGAAAGGAATATTTATCAAAAACCCCCAAAAAATAGAAGTAATAGGAACTTCTTTATTTGATAAAAAAGGATTCATTACAACAGTTGATACTTTTAAAATGGCTGAGGAAGAAACATCAAAAGGGCCAACTGCAGAACAGAGAAGGGAGTATGAGAGAAGGTTAGAAATGGAAAATAAACTAAGACACGAGAGAAGGGAAGAAGAGAGGAGACATGATAGGGAAGAAGAGAGGAGACATGAAAGGGATGAAAGAGCAGAATAAGATGAGGAAGCCACCTTTAAATTCCCCATCTTGGACACTAGCATCATCCTAGGGGAAGAGATCAAGATTAAAAATATTCCACCATCTGTCCTACCAAATTTCTATGGTATGACTTCTAAAGATCTAGATTCTTCCCTATTCAAGTTTTATATCTTGTGTCGAACCTATGGATATACTGATGACACCCACAAAATTCGTATTTTCCCTGCTACTCTTAAAGCAGCTACCTTGTAATGGTTCATGGGATTAGGAGAGCATTATATAACTAGCTAGGATGAGATGAGGAAAATTTTTCTTAGAAAATATCAGGCATATTATAGATCAAAGGATTTAAAAGATGACATTTTTAGAATGTCTCAGCAGGAAGACGAAAGCTTGGAAGAGTATCTAGAAATATTCTCATACAACTTGCAGAAATCCAAATACAATTCCTTAACACCTGAGATCACTCGGACCATATTTTTAAAAGGAATAAGAGAAGAATATCTTGATATTTTGAATGTTATGGGAAAAGGTGACATCTCCTACTTACCCTTTGATGAGATACAGGACTTATGTCAGAAGTATTCAAGAGGAAATGCTAGAAATGGGAAGAGGGATGTAACTTCCAATGTAACTAAACCTGCAACCAATGGCATATCCAGAGCTGAACTTGGGAATATGTTAGAATATTTTAAGACTGATCTATTGAGTACCTTAGGAACACAGGTCGAAACATCAAGAACTAGGAAAAGGAAAGAACAACAAGACCAACAAGATCAAGCCCTATCTATTTTCTTCCCTAAATGTAGAAAGAAACACCCATTAAAAGAATGTCCTTTAAATACTATTCAAATTTGTGGCTTATGTACTGCAAATCATAAAATTGATGATTGCCCCAGATTGAAATAATTGCAGGCAGCTCGAATGGAGGAGAATTAAAGCATGGAGTCTCTTTATTTCATGGGACAACAAAGACCGTGGTAGCCATGTTTTTCAGGTATGTCTCAAGATCCTATGCGGCAGTTTCATTCAAATTATCAAACTCTTGTTGAGAATTCATGGAGTGCACCCATGCCCTGGAAAACTTGGTCTCCTCAATTAGCCCAATCTGCTCCAAATTGGAAAGGGTATACTCATGGTAACCAGACATATCAACAGGCCTATCTATAGCCCTATCAACAACCTTCTGTATATCTCCAATAACAACATAATCAAGCCCCATTTTTCCAACAACCCAATCTTGCTCCTCAACTAGGCCAATAGCCTCAACAGCTTCAATTTCCATCCAATCAGCCTCCACCTCGGCCAACACAATTGCCAGCCCAGCCAATCCCAAATACTAATAATAAAATGGATAAACCCATGTATAATGTTGATGATGGAATGGCACTCCCCTACTCAATCCTCCCACTTCAAAACATCAACTTAAGATCTGGAAAAAAATTTACAAAAAGAATCTCCTGTTATTTTAGAAGAAAAAGCAGAAAATGAGAAAACTCCAAAAAAAGTAAATATAGAAAAGTCACAGTAAAAAAGGTCACGCTCAGAAAATCACAATAAAAAAGGGAAAACATTAGTACCTTATATACCTCCCTTTCCAGAAAGGTTGGTCAAAGAAAAACTTTCAATCTCCCTACCTAATTTTGATGTTTTGAATGATTTAACCAATGTATGTGTCAAAATTACCCTACTGCAGGCTATAAAGGATATTCCAATCTATACTAAAGAAGTTAGGGAATTATGTCTTAATAAAAGAAGGAAGGATCCATCAAAAATTCATGTGGTAGGAAAATTAGCAGGATTAATGTCTAACATTGTTTTTATTGAAAAGTATGTAGATCCTGGAATCCCAATGGTCACAATCACTGTTAACAATTTTTCAATTCCAAAAACACTGATTGATCTAGGTGCTACCATTAATGTCATGACACTAGAGACAATGGAATACCTTCACTTGAAAAATCTTAGACCAACCACTACAGTTTTGGAACTAGCTGACATATCTAAAATCACACCTGAAGGGATCTTAGAAGATATCATTGTTTCTTTAGACTCCTGGGATTATCCTGTAGACTTTATAGTGCTGCAACCAAAGTCTAATCTAGGAGGGCATCCATTGATTCTTGGTAGACCTTGGTTGGCAATAGCTGATGCTTTCATAGGGTGTAGATCAGGAAGTATGCTCATTTCACATGGGAAAAAGAGAAAACAAATTACACTTTATCCTTCTGCCCAGCAACCTTCTGTATTAGATCAGTTATCATGGATTAATGAGACCAAAGAATAGGAAGAAGAAGTGATTTAGACTGTCCTAAGTATCAATCAGTTCTTTCATTTTCAAGAAGAAAACAATGAAGATTTGCTAGATTACTTCATTGCTGAACCTGATATTTCTGAAGAATTAAGAGACATGCGGTATACTATAGCAGATCAAGTTTTGGGACAGAATTTTTAGGAAAATTGCATAGTACATTCTCTAGCATTGGAACTTCATAAAAATTTTAATGTTCATTCAATCACTGATGTCCAAAGAAAAACAGTTGAAATCAGTCCAGGAAAAAAATTGAATATCAGTGCACATCTTACTACATCACAGGAAGAACAGTTGATTGCCTTACGAAATAAATATTCCCATGCATTTTCTTGGGAAAACACTAACATGCCAGGCATTCATCATGAAACATGCACTCACCACATTTACACAGATGATAAAATCAGACCTCTTAGACAACTTCAACGTAGAATGAACCCCATACTAAAAGAGAAAGTTAAGAAGGAATTGCAGAAGTTATTAAAGGTAGGATTTATCTACCCTATCTCTAACAACCAATGGGTTTCTCCCTTGGTTGTTTTTCCTAAGAAAAATGGCAGATGGTGGATATGTGTATATTACAGGGAGTTAAACAAGGCAACACTAAAATATTATTTCCCATTTCCCTTTATTGATCAAGTGTTAGATGCCTTAGTTGGAAAAGAATATTTTTCATTTCTAGATGGTTTCAGTGGATATAATCAAATTATCCTTGCAAAAGAGGACCAAGACAAAACTACCTTTACATGTCTCTAGGGCACATATGCCTACAAGGCTTTACCTTTTGGATTATGTAATTCCCTAGCTACCTTTCAGAGAGCAATCTTGGCCATTTTTGCAAATCTAAATCATGAATCTGTTGAAGTCTATTTGGACAATTTTTCTGTGCATGGAAGTGCCTTTAAGGATTCCTTAGCAAACCTGGAGAAATTTTTTAAAAAGTATGTTGACTCAAATCTTTCCCTTAGCAATGAAAAGTGTTTTATGATGATGACTAAAGGGATAGTTTTAGGACATCACATTTCTTCATCTGGAATAAAAGTAGATCCTACTAAAATTCAAATCATTGTAAATCTATCTGAACCAACAACTCAAATAGATGTAAGAAGATTTTTAGGGTATGCAAGCTATTATTGTAGATTTATTGCAAATTTCAGTAAGATAGCTCTGCCATTGTTTAAATCAATTTCAAAGAACGTACATTTCAAATGGGATACTAACTGTCAATCTGCATTTCAGACACTTAAAGAGAAGCTCTCAACTACTCCCATTTTAAGGGGACGAAATTGGACATTGCCCTTCCATATTTCTACTGATGCATCTGATACTGCAATAGGGGCCTCTTTGGCACAAAAAGAGCATACCATGACTTATTCTATTTATTTTATCACTAAAAATCTAACACCTGCAGAATTGAATTATACAGTCACTGAAAAGGAGATGTTGGAAGTAGTTCATGTTGTGAACAAATTTTGTCATTACATTACTGGCTACAAATTTTTTGTCCCCACAGATCATTCCGCTTTACGATTGTTAGAATAATCAACCCATAGTTAGCTACCTTAGACATTAATTAATCCATTTTTGTCTTATTTGCCTAGTTTCCATGTTCCACCTTATGCAAGTTGTCATCTACATATCCATAGTGGTCAAACTTGTCAATTTTGAGTCATGGAGTGCTTGGGAAACCTCCTGGAATCAAATCTACTTTATTCGTGGCCTCCCTAGCGCATGTATGTTTTTTGTACTTTATTGCCTGCTTTTCATTGTTTTAAGGAAATTGGGAAAGTTTGACTAGGTGAGGTTAACTTGATTTTTGTCCTCCACATCCTCCACTCTTTTCTCCTATGAAAAGCATGTTTGAGTTGTCCTTCCACACACTATTATCTTGCCTAATTGATTTTTCCAATTTGTGAGCTCCTAGACAGTTTTGGAAATTGCTTTATGCACCTATGGAGGATTTGCTTAGATTTAGTAACCTTGCTTTTGACTAGATTCGAATGGAATATTCATGCATTCAAATCCCTCATGTAATTATTTATTGTGGCAACCTATGACTTCACAGGGTTGGCTATTGTACACTTATTCAATACAGTTTAGTGTTCAGCTCCATATTCAGTCTCTTTTGTGAGTAATTTTGCATGTACAATTGATAATTGTTGTGAGTGTAATTGTCACGTCCCCATGCCTCCGACCGGTGAAGAGGACATGACCCATGGCGTTAACCATGCGGGCTAAGAGCCCCATGAACATGTACAGGAATTAAAATTTCATAAACAGAATGCGGAAACTTGTATATTGAACTAGAATATGCACACATGAATATTTTTCATGCACAGATGCAATCATCTATCAGACATAGCGAAAACATCATACATTCAAACAAGCATTCATTCAACATGCTCATCATTTTCATTAATAGAATTTTTAGTTGCAGAAGTAAAATGGACAGATCACTTATCTTATAAAAACTTCGCTCCGCAACCAGCTACGTCGCTGCAAGGTTCCACCCAACCACAGGCCAGCGTGCTCATCAATCACTCAGCAGTGCTGCCACCCCTGAGATAGGAATGATTCTCCAAGGAATAAGGGAACTAGCAGGCTTACACATAGCCAAGGATACACAAAACACAGCCAATCCAACACAGTTGGGTTTATCAGGCCATCCAGGAGTTGGGAAAGGCTCAATGCTAAGCTGGTGAGCTCATTATAGAGCCAAGAACACCTACACCAGAACTAGCCTGACCTCTAAGACACCCAAACACACCCAACACAAGGAATTAGTCCCCCAGGCCCTCCATTCCCTTCCAGTGCTATTCAGGGGTGATGGAGAAGAAGGCCAACCCTCTAGTTCTGTCTGTGTGGTTTCTAGCCACCAGGTTTATCAAGAAAAACTAAGCCCCTATCCCTGATCCTTATAGAGTCTGAAGACCAACCATTGCACACACATGAAATCAAATCAGCTGTCATAGCCTAATAGGGAAACGATTCCTGATTCATTCTTGGCCCTATCGTGGCCAGAATGACTCCCAAGTGAATTACAGCAAATTCCCAAACGCAACAGCAAACACAATTACAACAGGGGGAAAACTAGAAGTCCGTCCAGGGTAATGAAGCAAGCAGAAAAAGAATTACACAGACCCCGCACCATTCTTAAACATGAAAATGACTTCCTACAGGAAATCGTGGGTGATAGTGGAAAAACGACTCCCATCTTGCTGCGCGTGAGACCAAAACAAGACAAAATCCTATGCATGGAAGACAATCCGACCCTGTGAGGAATGAACAGACAATGGTGGTCCTGCATGAGGAAAAACAGCTCCGTTTTTGTTCGTGGATGAACAAACAACAGGAAGGACGCGAATTGGAAGTGCGTGGATGTTCAACAATCTCGTGGAGGGAAGAAGAATGTCTGCGTGAGGGATGAACAGCAAAATCATGGAGAGAAGAATGGTATTTCCTGCGTGAGTGAAGTAAACCATGGTGGAGTGTGCATGATGTGGGTGGGGACTGACAGTCCTACCACCCCCACTTCCAAAACAATTAACTGTTTCAACCACCAGCAGCCTTTCTTAATGAAAGTGGTTGGAATAAAACAAAGAAAGAAGACACATGGGTAATTTCTCTCATTGGCCAAGGTTGACAATTTCTCCTACCCTTATCCTTGTGAAAATCATGCCCCTTTCGATTTAGTTGCCACGATCGTAGCTGGTCGGGTTCATTTTAATTATAGATGCATATTTACATGATGATAGCTTAGAACGTATACCGCATGCCCCGATATACAATCAGTGACAAACTTAAATACAAAACATAGCATAACTGATCGATGGCGGGGCCTTGGCCTTTAACTCCACACATGATCATTACAATATATACATCATGTACAATTAATGCAATGGGGTCAAAACCGGGGTGTTACAGTAATTGTTCTATCACTGGGTTCAATTTCCACATGGTATTAGAGCCTTTGTATATCGATTTCTCTCCTTCCAATTTGTTTTGCAGGTTCGACATCATTGACTGGGAGCATTCTACAGACTGCCAGTACAATTTTTGAGCTATGGATCAATCTCAGAAGATCATCTTGACTCCATTTAATTTATTTGAATGGAAAGCCAAGATGGAGATACTGTTGAGAGCAAAAGGTCTCTACAGAGTGACTATGGCAACAGAAGCAGAGCCCAATGCAGCTGCAGAGAAAATTAAATGGCACAACAGGAGGGATGAGGCCTATGGTCTCCTGTGTCTGATTATATCCAGAGACCTCCTTTTCCATCTTGATGGATTGACATCACTGAATAAAGTATAGGAGAAGCTTACTAATCTTTTTGGAAAGACAGATGAGATGAGGGGACATCAAATCGAAAATGAACTGATCTCCCTGAGTCCCAATAGCTTTGAATCCCTGCAACTCTATTTCTCCAAGTTCAAAGCACTTGTTTTGCAGCTAAAACAATGTGGGATTTAAAATAAGGATGATTATCTGGTCTTAGCCATACTCTCAAAGCTTGGCCCTGACTATTCAATGTTTTTTTCGACCTTCTATGCCACAAAGTTGACAGCTCGAGCTTGGAAGATGCTTAGTTTTCCTGATTTCATGGAATCTCTCACACAAGAACAAGATAAATTGGTGATGATGGGAACCATCAAACCTTCCAAAGACCAAGTTTTGGTTGCTAGAGATTCAAGGGTGGATTCAAAAAGCAAAAATAAAGCTAAGAAGCCACCTGAGCAAAAGAAAGACAAGAACAAGTCTCTGGAGGAGCCTCAAGGTTCCAAGAAGAACTACCAGAAGAAGAAGAACAAAGGAGAAATGAGCAAGTGCGCATACTACAGTAAGGACAATCATCCTGAAAGCTCCTGCATGAAGAAACAAATAGAAATGTTGACCCAACTCCTGGAGAAGAATGGCATCTCCCTTCTAGACAACTCAAAGAAGAGGAATGGAGGATCAAATTCAGAAGACAGAGAGAGAGTTCATGCATTGGTTGCTAGCACATCAAGCTCACCTAGTTTCATCATTGATTCTGGAGTTTCAAGACATATGATTTCGACCAAGAAGGCATTCACCTCACTTGACATGTCGAAAGGTCCACCAATAGTACTCGGAGATGACTCTCTCACTGAAATTTTGGGCAAACGGAGGATTGATCTTGATCGTGGTAAGTTCAGCAATGTGTTGTATGTTCCAGGTCTTGCCTCTAACCTCTTATTAGTGTATTAGATGAACCACATAGGGTATCCAAAGAAGGTCATATTCTTCCCTGCTGAAGTTGAGATCACATAGATCTCAAGTGGTAAAGTCATTGCAAAAGGAGTTGCAAATCATACTTCGAAGGTATACATGTTCTCACACTTCCTACCCTACTCAAACCCCTCTGCTCTTCTGATTCATGCTAATGAGGCAAGCAAGCTTTGGCATGAAATATTTGGCCATCTAAATTACAAGTATCTTTTTGATCTTAGTGAAAAAGAAATGGTCATATGGTTACCAAAGATTAAATTTTCCAAAGGTGTCTGTCAAGGTTGTATCCTAGGAAAACACCCAGAGCATAAATTTGAGAGAGCTAGTCATGAGAGAACCTCTGCACCTCTTGAGTTGATCCATAGTGATGTTTCTGTCCCATTCCCTCATATGTACATGAGTCAGGCCAAATATGCATTGAATTTCATAGATGACTTTTCCAGGTATTGTTGGGTTTACTTCCTGAAACACAAGTCTGAAGTTTTTGGCCTCTTCAAAGTCTTTAAGGCTTTGGTTGAAAACCAGTCTGGAAGGAAACTCAAGGTCCTTAGATCTGACAATGGTGGTGAGTATGTCAAGTCTGAGTTTATTCAATATTGTGTATATGCAGGTATTCAGATGCAGCATTCTATCCCTTACACACCACAACAAAATGGTGTTGCTGAGAGGAAGAACATATCACTGAAAGAGATGGCAACCTGCATGATGGAGGCTAAGAATTTGCCACCAAAGTACTAGGCCTAAGCTATAAACTATGCAGCCTATATCCAAAATAGGGTGCCTCATAAACAACTTTATGGTATGACTCCTTTCAAAGCATAGAGTGGGCACAAGCGAGATGTGACCCATTTCAGGATTTTTGGCTCAAGGGCTTGGGCTAGAATTCCAACAAAAAAAAAACGCTTTGCAGTCCCAAATCCAAGAGTGTCTATTTGTTGGGTACTCTAAAGATTCAAAAGGGTACAAGCTGATAAATTTGAGCACAAACAAAGCCTTCATTGAAATTTGTGTTCAGTTTCAAGAAGAACCCCTAGCAGCAGTGGAAGTTGGAGAAGCCTCTTCACCACCAGAACCTCTGAATGTAAGAGAAGAGATAGTTGAACATGCTGATTCTGATATGTGTGATAGTGATGATTTTATTTAATATCCTAACAGCCCTACAAGGACAAAATGGGAAGCCAAGACCATTCATGTAGCTGGAGAGCTAGCTGGAAATCCTAATGGCCCTAGGAGGACTAGATCTCAATTTGAGAGTGCTCTGTGCATGAAAGAACCTATGTTTGCTGAGAAATGCTATCTGATGGTGGAATTAGATCCTTAGACATATGAATATGTATTAGAAGATCCAATATGGCAAGTATCCATGAAGGAAGAGTTCAGCTCACTCCAGAAGAGCAACACTTGGGAGCTGGTTGATCTTCCCCCAGGGAGGAAGCTAGTTCAATGTAAGTGGGTGTACAAGACCAAATTTGCTACTGATGGTTCAAATCTGAAGTACAAGGCTAGATTGGTATCCAAGGGATACTCATAGGTTTATGGCATAGACTACAATGATACTTTTGCACCAATGGCAAAGATGGACTCCATCAGGCTAGGCTTAGCCATTGCAGCTTCAAAGCAATGGGAAGTACATCACATGGATGTGAAGTGTGATTTCCTGAATGGAGATCTCACTAAAGAGATATACATGCAGCAGCCTCAAGGATTTTCTACTAACCCATCTCTTGTGTGCAGGCTAAAGAAGTCATTGTATGGGCTTAAGCAAGCCCCCAGGGCTTGGTATGCTAAGATTGATAGCTTTCTGCTATCACTAAATTTTTTTCAATGCAAATCACATACAAATGTCCATTTGAAGCTGATTAATGGTTTATTAATGATCACTTTTTTATATGTTTATGACCTTCTCATTACATGAAGCTCAAAGGATGAAATTGCTTCCTTGAAGGGTGTAATGAACCAAGCCTTCTCCATGACAGATTTGGGGCTCTCAAGCCAATTCTTGGGGCTTGAGATTGCTCAAACCAAAGATGGAATCAAGGAGCACCAGTCCAAGTATGCCTTGGATTTGCTGAACAAATTCAAAATGAAGGATTGCAAGCCAAGCAAGACTCCTTTCCTTTCAGGAGTGAAGCTTGAAGAAGATGATTCTTCACCTATGGTAAACAATACATTGTATAGGCAATTGATTGGATGTTTGCTGTATATTACACATACTAGACCTGATATTTATTATGCAATAAGTGTGGCTTCTAGATACATGGATCAGCCTCATGAGATCCATTGGAAAGTAGCCAAAGGGATCCTTAACTTTGTTCAGGGAACAAGGACACATGGGATCTTCTAAAAAGCTAAATCTGATCTTGATTTGATTGGGTTTACTGACAGTGATTGGGCAGGTGATAGCACAGATTGAAAGTCAACATCAGGATATGTGTTCATGCTTATAGAAGGGCCAATCAACTGGTCAAGCAAGAAGTAGAGTGCCATTGCACTCTCATCTATAGAAGCAGAGTACAGAGGAGTTGTAAATGCAACAGCTCAATGTATATGGTTGCAAGGGTTACTTGGAGAATGTGGCTTCGAATCAGAAAACTGAATTACTATCTACTATGATAATCAGAGTACAATTCAAATATGCAATGATCCAGTTCAGAAACAGAGAACCAAACACATTGAGATCCATATGCACTACATCAGACAGCTTGTGCATGATGGCACCATTCACCTACTCTTCTGTTCATCTTCAGAACAAGTAGCTGATATCTTCACCAAATATTTTTGTGAGAAGACATTCAGCAATATCAAATCACTACTGGGGATTGCTGATCATGCTGTGAAGCATGAGTGATGACAATATTTCCAAATTTTGTTTTACAGTCCATGTTTAAGGGAGGGTTTTCCCACTGGGTTTTTGCCTCTTTCCTTGGTTAAATGGACATGCAGTATGTAAAGGGTGACTAAGCCTTGTTGCTAGGCCCTATAATTTTTTGATATATTACTCATAGGTCAGGATTAAGGGGGGGTGTTAGAATAATCAACCCATAGTTAGCTACCTTAGACATTAATTAATCCATTTTTGTCTTATTTGCCTAGTTTCCATGTTCCACTTTATGCAAGTTGTCATATACACATCCATGGTCGTAAAAATTGCCAATTTTGAGTCATGGAGCACTTGGTAAACCTCTTGGAATCAAATCTACTTTATTCCTGGCTTCCCTAGCGCATGTCTGCTTTTTCTTCTTTATTGCCTGCTTTTTCAGTGTTTTAAGGCAATTGGGAAAGTTTGACTAGGTGAGGTTAACTTATTTTTTGTCCTCCACATCCTCCACTCTTTTCTCCTATGAAAAGCATGTATGATTTGTCCTTCCACACACTATTACCTTGCCTAATTTATTTTTTCAATTCGTGAGCTCCTAGACAGTTTTGGAAACTGCTTTATGCACCTATGGGGGATTTTCTTAGATTTAGTAAGCCTACTTTTGACTAGATTCGAATGGAATATTCATGCATTCAAATCCCTCATGTAATTATTTATTGTGGCAGCCTATGACTTCATAGGGTTGGCTATTGTACACTTATTCAATACAGTTTAGTGTTCAGCTCCATATTCAATCTCTTTTGTGAGTAATTTTGCATGTACAATTGATAATTGTTGTGAGTGTAATTGTTCTATCACTGGGTTCAATTTCCACAATAATATTTGATGAATAATTCTATTACTAATGATCAGATAACCATATGGTTACTATTAATGCAGGAATTCAATATCACTATTTTATATCGGCCTGGATGAGAAAATCAAGTGGCATATTTCTTGTCTTAGTTACACAATACTGGAGAGGTTGTTCCTGTTTTAGATAGTTTTCCTGATGAACACTTGATTTCAATTTCTGTTATCGCTCCTTGGTATGCTGATATTGCCAACTATTTATCATCAAGACAACTACATCCATCTATGTCATCTAAAGAAAAGAAAAATATTATTAAACAAAGTGCTAGACATATATGTGTCAATGATGATCTCTTTTACACATGATATGATCTAATTATTAGGAGATGTGTATGACAAGATGAAGTTTTAGATATTTTGAAAGCATGTCATGATGAACTGTGTGGTGGCCATTTTGCAGAGAAAAGAACAACATAGAAGATACTCAATTTGGGGTATTACTGGCCTTCTATTTTCAAGGATTCTAAAAAGTATGTTAGGAGCTATGATACTTGTCAATGGATGGGATGGCCAGTCCAATATGATGAAATGCCACTCCAACCACAAATCCTCATATAACCATTTGAAAAGTGGGCTCTTGATTTCATTGGTCCGATTCATCCACCATCACAAGGAAAGAAGTACATTTTAGTATGTACCGACTATGTTACAATGTGGGTGGAAGCCAAACCATTACCAAGAGCCACAGAACATATAGTGGTAAACTTTCTTTTTGAAGAGATATTTTTCAGATTTGGGGTTCCTAGAGAGATTGTCACTAATCAGGGTGCACAATTTACTTCTAAACTAGTGCAAGAGATAGCAGCAAAGTACAAGATTAAGCACTACACCTTACCATCCACAAGCCAATGGCCAGGTGGAATCTACAAATAAGACTTTGGAAGGAATCATCACCAAAACTGTCTAGATGCATAGGAAGGATTGGTCAGCTAAGCTTACTGAAGCTTTATGGGCATAGCGAATTACTTGGAAAAATAGTATTGGTTTTTCTCCTTATCAGCTTGTTTATGGTAAGCAAGTCCTCTTGCCGATAGAATTTCAAATTCATACCTTCAAGTTAGCAGCAAATTTGGGGATGAATCTTTCTGAAGCACAGCAAGAAAGGACACTACAATTGAATCAACTAGATGAGATGAGACAGGCTGCAATACAACACAATATTTTGATACAACAACAGAGAGCCCAATGGCATGACAAGTTTATCAAAAAGAAACAATTTCACATCAGTGACTGAGCCCTATTGTTTGATTCAAAATTCAAAGACTTCAAGGCCAAGTTCACAACTCATTGGCTTGGTCCATATGAGATTGTAGAAGTATATGACAGTGGCTCAGTCAAACTCCAAACAATCGATGATGAAGCACGTACATTTGTGGTCAATGGCCATCGACTCAAACTCTACACCAAGCCTATCAACAAAGAATATTTCATACAGCAGATTTCATAGCAATGGGAGATGGAAGTGCTGGATAAACACATAGGTGTTTCTCCTTCACTTTCTTCTTAGCCATTTTTCTGATCTGATAAAAAAATAAAAACAACAAAAAATAAAACTAAAAACAAAACAAAACACAAAGAAAAAAAAAACAAGAAACAAAAAAAGAGGAGTTTAGTTATGAAAACCAGGCAACTCGAACAACATAAACTCAAATTTTCCTTGGAAAACCAGGTTTTCTTGGGCATTGAAAATTCACAAAAATATTTTCACTTTCTGGCATTAGAAATTTCATGCCTCATAGGCAGTTTTTTATTTTGGATACTAAAGATATTGATTGACTTGAGGACAAGTCAATAAATAGGCCTGTGATGGGGATGCGCATTTCATGCTTTCTATTTTTCTTCTTTCTTGGAATCCTCCAAGAATTTTTCAAATGCAGAGGGACCTAACTTCCAGCAAAGCAGAAGGAATCTGAGATAGTCCCAAGCCTTTTTCCAAATGCAGAGGGACCTAACTTCCATTTTAGCAGAAGGGACCTGAGATGGCAGACATTTTTAAAATTAGACATCATAATTACATATGTGAATCAGAAACAAATTGCAAACCATCTACATCAAGCAGCAAGCACAACACAAAGGGATATCAAGCAAAGTCTGTAAGGATTTTAATTTTTATGCTTTAAAAGTTGCATGATTCTTTGTTTTTAAGTAATGACATATCTACCTATCCTCATAAGCCTGATTGTCTACTCTATCACCTTCACAATCCATGCCAACATTTTATTTACTTCTCATTATCCTACCCTAGGTGTC
This sequence comes from Pseudotsuga menziesii, assembly GCA_001517045.1. NCBI lineage: Eukaryota > Viridiplantae > Streptophyta > Pinopsida > Pinales > Pinaceae > Pseudotsuga > Pseudotsuga menziesii. The sequence continues at coordinate 110,099 of LPNX010799154.1, forward strand.
AAAATGGTGGTCAGAATCAATCCCGAAAGCAAATTTCAAATTTTCAAAACCTAAACTGCATTCTATAGGCAAGATTTCCTTCTCAACAGGAAGTGAAATGTTAAAAAAAAAATTGGAATTCAAATGTTTTTATATTTTCATACTCCAAATATTAGTGCATTATGCATTAAGTTAAAAATATATTTGGAATATAGAACATCCGATATAAGGAATGGCTGTGTGTATTTCCAAAAGGCAAAAGAGTCCACTCCAAGTAAAGAAATTCCTTCCTTGTAACTCATTAATCAAACACTGGGGTATGCAAGGGAACTGGAGCGCGTTGTATAGAGATGGAATGGTTCTAACCTTACCTTTAATCTTTCTCCTTGAGAAATTTGTACCTAAACGAGTGATTTGATTAAAAAAGAGGCATGTTCAGATATTGATTATAAAAGATGTGGGAATCACAGTTGTATGCTCCCACGAAAATATATATGTCCGTGGAAAATCGCATTGCAAACTTGTGACATTGGGATTGCATATCGAAATGGTCATTCCTCTTTGATCATTTCTCAAACTTCACTCTTCCATCTGCAGACCCGATTGGTGTATAATGCAAAGGCATACAGGGATAATATTTCATAGTGAAAAGAGGCGTGTATCACAGAGGAAGGATGCAGGCACTAGCTTTCTAAAGAATGCATATGTGCAGGAGAAATTTTGAAGTAATAATGCTAGAGGAAAGGTAAAACTTGAATCTTTTGCCAAAATAATTTGATAGATCATTAGCAATTCTAGTTTCAGAGTATCATTTTGAAATAGGAAAACGTTTACAGAGTTGCAAAGCTGGGGTTTTTTGCTGCATATTTTTTTCTTGTTAAAATTACAAAATGGTATCTAGATTGGAACCAAAGAAATTCGATTCCGCTGCTATTCATGAGAAATGTATGGAAATTTTTGAGAAGAAACAGTGGGTGACTTTTTTTGAAAAGTTTGATGGGCACAATGACAATGTTAGCCTAGCCTTTGATGACTCGTTTGATGGAGAAAGGGCTACAGTGGGAAATTTGAATTTCAGACTGTCTGAAGACATCTTGGAACAAATTGTTGGCTTACCACAGCAAGGAGAGAGATTCTTTAAAACCAAACAATTCAAGGAGAAGGGATGGATACCCTTTGTGTGCATGTCAAGGACAGGATTAGTGAACTGGAAGAAGGGAATACCAAGGAGCTGGTTGGTCCATCCCTGGGACTAAATAGTCTATATCATCCAAAGATTCATCACCTGTGAAGGACGATTTAGTATTTTATATTTTTATCATATCAAGCTATTGCAGCATCTAAGGGGTTAATGTGAGATTAACATGCCCTATTTCTTATTTCAAAGTCTTTCCAAGATGGCTAAGGCTGTTCAAAAGTGTACAGAAGATAAATTAACAAGCCTTTTCCACTGTGGGCTCATCAAAATAATCATTACATATGAGTTACAGAAGGAAAACCTGACATGGCAAGAATTTCTAATTCATAATCAGTTTGAAGGACAAGAAGAGCTGTCTGAAGAAGGTTTGAAAGACGAAAAACTTTTGATGATAACATACCCCAAGGATGGAGAACAGAACCCTGAAGCAACAAGCTCAGAATTGCTTAAGGGGAAAAAGAAAGAAAGAGAGGTGTTGATGATCACAGATGATGAAGACAACTCTGAGGCAGCAAGCTCAAAATATCCTGAGAGAAGGATACGAACCAGGAGTGTGATGAAAGAAGAAAGACAATTTCAAAAGCAAGATCAAATCTTCACCACTTATAAGAAAAAGCCAAGGAAGCATCAGCAAGCTCGAAATAAGTCAGCACCAGAAGAAGATGATGAAAGCCAGCAGAAACAATATGAATACATACAATCCTTGGAAATTCAAGAAGAAAGTCTAACAGGTGAGATTGGGAAGGTCCATGAAAAAAAATATACCCAAGAAACTGAAAAGATTTTAGATGAAGTGACAAAGCAGACTAAAAAAATTAATCTCTTCTTGGAGGAGCAAGAAAAAGAAGAGAAAAAGCATCTAAGACAAGAAAGATTGAATGATCCAACTTCTCCGTTCTTAGAGCAACAAACTATAGAAAAATAAAATAAGGGAGATTCAGTACAAGAGAATGAATAATTGGGGATGGACACTAATCCTATGGAGCCTCCATTGAAGATGGAAAAGAAGAAAACTTCCAAAAATAGTAAAAATATTAAGAGATTGAAACTGGAAGTAAGGGAATTAGAACTGAGGAATGAAAAGTTAAAAGAAAGGAATAGGAATCTTAAAGTTCAAAGGGTACAAATCTCCAAGCATGCATATCGATGGTATAAACAAAAGAAGACTTACAAAACCAAGTATGAGAAACTGAAAGTCCTTTATGCATCTCGAACTTCTATAGATGCATCATCTCAGACAGGAGATTAAAAGCAGAGGGTGAGCAACAAAATTTTGGTCATGATATAAGCAGGGTCAAATTTTTGAGATACTTTTTGTGCATGAGGACATGCAACAGCTTCCTCTTGGGGGAGATGTTGAGCACCATTTTTACCTATTTTTGCCATCTAAATACCTTCCAGTTTTCTCCATAAACCTTCGTACTTGATCAATAAAACCTTAATTTCATCCAGAAAACTTTGGTCAAAGGTATAAATGTTGTTGCTTCTTAACAAATTGAATTATGATATTTTTAAGTCATTTAAATTTAGGTTTTATTCAAAATTAAAGAATGTGCTAACTTCCCATAATTTCTCCTAGGTTGGATACTTGCAGGCCAGCTAGGCGTAAATTGAAAGATGGGAGGAAGATCCTCAATGTCCAAGGATGGTTAAACTTCTAACAAATAGATGATATGGTTTTCATAGGTGTCAAGTCAATGCCGGTCAAAGATGACCACCTATGCTACCACTTAGCATAAAAATAGGACAGTTTCGATTTTGTCTATTTTGATGGATCTAATGGAGAATATCGAGGGTCGCATATCATTATGAGTCTTCCAGATTTGTAGCATTTCCTATTTTTTTAAAGATTGTATAAGTATCTGATTTTACATATGAAAAAAACCCTGGATCATAAACGTATGGTTTTGAAATAAAGACCGTGGATTTGATAAATTACTGTGTATGCCCAATTCAATATGGTGAATGCGATTGAAGTTTAGAGCTCTGTGATTTTCTCTGTGTGTGTAAATGAAGCATTGAAGGGCCCCCTTTTCCAAGTCTGCACACATCTTTCTATATCATTGCGTGTGGTATGTTTTATTAAATCTTGTAGAAGTCAATTTCTTCATTTTAATTACTCATACATTGCAGAGCAAGTTAGATTGTTTGAACATGGTTAGGAACTCTGTTATTTAGATGTTTACATGCTGTAGAAATGGTTTAGATTTCTTATTCAATATCGAATTGGTGTGCATTGCTTATTCAATATCAAATTGTTGAGGATAGTTATACATTGCGAATGTCTTCTTGTAAAGGAAATCAATTATTGACTGCTTTCAACAATAAGATAATAGGCAGTGTATTGTGATCTATTTTTAGGATTTAGTTTTAATTTTTTTTATCTTAGAATATTTCACATATGAATTTTAAACTCAGAGATCAAATGAAGTTGCTTCTGTAAGGTAGGTTTTGCATTTCAAAGTCACAAGCGTTCTAGCATTCACTAGATTTGTTTCATAGGTAAACTTAATTTCCAGTTAGGTCCAGCTTTGAGTCTCTATATTTGGGATATGCCTCTAAGTCTACAAACTCTGGATTGATATAAACTTAAGTTCTAATTTACACTAGTGGATTGGAACCCAACCATGCGCCACTACCAACATACCATCCAAAAATTGACATTATGTTAGAAGAAAAACAAGAGAACACATAGAATACAATCTCAAACGTGGATGATCCCTCATCCACTTCTATTAAAGTCACTATACTCACTATAATTTGGGTATACTTGGTATTCCCTTCATCTTCTCTAGACATTGGTTGCCATAATGTCCCTTCTACTGACACATAAAACATTTCACCTTGAATATTTCTTACCTTTGATTGAATCTTCCTTCTTACCCGTGTATCATTTCTTGTTTCCCTTCCTTATCTTCCAAAATATCACTGGGTTTTCTACTTCATTTTTTCTTTGAACATGACTCCAAGCTAATCTCTTCATGCACAAGGTTATCCTAAGGATTTTCAAAGCTATGAAAATGCTCACAGCCACTACCACAACCAAATTGAACAAAATTTTTCCAAGATGGAAAAATCCCATTAATGGAACTTGATACCAACTCCATATTATCCACTTTGTTTTCCCTTTGCTAGCAAATTGATCTCTTAATTCTATGACTCTATCCAAGTAGCTCACCATTTTATTGTTAGAAATCATTGATGTCAAAGACAAGGCATTAGGGGAATTTTGAGGTAAAAAATGGGCCTCAAACCAAAAAATGTACTATCAAAATCCATTTTAAAAGAACCAATCACATTCTAGAGGATGACATCATCTAGAATAGTTGAGGTGGCATTGGTTGAGTTAAGGATGCTTATTTTTCAAATTGTAAATGGTGAGTGAAACCGATAGTTAACTATATCAATGTTGTAAGTAAAGTACTCATTATGAAAATAGTACTCAGATTATTTGTGAATATAATATAAATATACTAAAGTACTCTTAGAGTACTTAGAAATAAAAGTACTCTTTATATTTCAATATAAAATAAATTACAAATACCAAAAAATAACTTGTCTATTCAAAATTAAAATTATGTAATTAATTTTTCAATATTTAAAATGTATATGTCAAATCTTTCTTTAAAATCAAAATCACTTAACATCTTATAATAAAAACAATTTGATCTTATAATAAAAACAATTTGATGATTAATAGTTTTTGTTATGTCCTCAACGGGGGACATATATATTTGGTGAAGTTGGATTAGTTTGTTTTTAATTTTTAAAATATACATTTGTTTTTACAATGTTTTTATATTTGTATTTTTTTTAATTGTCATTTTGTCATTTGTTATTGGCTAGAAGCAGCTGACCTCACCATCTCGGGAAACCGCTTCATGCGTAGGCGGCAGGCTCACGTTAGCAGCATTAACTTGATTTTTTGGTGGATCGTGCTAGTTATTATTAATATTAGTTAGTATAGAATGTACACTTCTGTAAAAGCTAATATGGAATTATTATAAAGATTGATTTTTTATGGATTGGTTGGAAGCTCTTAAAAACCTTGTTGGTTTCGAGTTATATCATTCACCATCTCAGAGTCACTTCTGTGCCCTAATTTCAGAGTGAGTGGGATGATGTGTAACCCGTTCACATCCTCTATCTACATGACTGTTCTTAAATTTCACTTACAATGGTAGCTGGGACATCTGCAACGTGAAGCTAAGTGAATTCAACACAACTACTCATGGCACCTCTACCACTACAATGACAAATAAGGTATCTTGGATTTTTATTAATGGCATTTATTGAACTATCATTCAAATTCATGGGACCTAATTTAACAACTCACCGAACCATTCAACTGCTTCTACACTCTAACTCATCTTTGAAGAACCACTCTCCAACAATTATTTTAAATAGGAAAACATAGAATATAAAGCTGCAAAATTAACCATCAATGGTGGCCTCCTGGAAGCTTGAATTTCGTTGCGACTACTTTCATCTTACTGTGTTTTTGTTAAATATCAAGTTCAGAGGTGATTCAAGGTCAACGCACACCACAATTTCTTAATTGTGTTAGTAGACTCTACTCTTGAAGATGGCAACAACAATAACATCAATACACCAACAAAGTGCAACTTCCTGCCTTACAATAGAGATTTTCCTAGTGGGATACCTACTCGACGCTTCTCTAATGGAAATATTTCTTCATATTTCTTGGCTATAACCTCTGAATACTAAACATTTATATTTCTATATACATTCCAAGGATTGAATATTTTTTCTCAGTCTCAAGTCTGTATATTTTGAACTACAGCTTCAGCCTTGGGTATGAAAGAAAAAATCCCTACATACCTCGTCCCACAACTAACGTCGGACGATTTAATCACCGGAGTCACATTCTCCTTGGCTAACTCTGGATACGACAATGCTACTTCAGAGAGTTGAGTAAGTAAAAAGCCATGGCCAATTTAGGCGTTCATGGGAATTGTACTTACTTTGGTTGGTTCCTGTACTGAAAGTGATGGCATTTTACATGTTTTTTGTAGAATGTAATACATTTTGAGCAACATATGCAATATCTGAGGGAATACCAGTCACAATTATGAGGTATCGTAGGACTGCAAAAAGCATCCAGAATTATTTGCAAGTCCCTGTATTACATTGGTACAGGAAATGCTGATTTCAGCGTGAGTTAATTTAATTTCAACCCCCAAAACCTTCGATTTAACCGCATGCAACTCAATTTACTCTCTCTCAGTATGTATATTATCTCATTAGTCTTGGTTCTAAATATATATAGGCTACAACCTTACTTTAGTTATTCTTCTGTCATTTCGAGATTCATATTCATGGGATTAAATATTGGAAGTCTAGTGTTTTAGGAATTATTTGAATGTAGTTTTTACAGTTTAGGGAAGAAAAATGTAGTTTACTATAATTTACAGTTAAGGTTAGGATTGAAGAGATTATAATTAAGTTTAGATCTATGAAAAGGAAGTGCAAAACATTGTAATAACAATGTACATGTTCGGGTATACAGGGTGCTCCCAAAAGACCAAACACCTTGAGCAACCGCTTCACACAAATAGATCACAGATCAACACACCGGTGTTTGTCACATGGTTAAAACCCTTGAGAGGGAAACATCCCATGGCCCCAACCAAATATATATTTGGACCAATTTATTATGGAAAAGAAGGAAAGTTACATATGAGCTTCTCATAATCGATCAACTAGCCAAGGACCCTCCATGCTCTTTAAATATAGATCATGGACCAATTGTGTGTTAAGCCACAGATCAATGGTAGGTATGATCTGACAGAAGTTGAACTGTCGGATCACTTTATGTCTAGAGCATATCGTGACCATTGGATTAGAATATTTACAAATGCATACTAATGCATACTAAAGAAACACACTTTACCTAACAGATATATTACACAAGTTTATCTTAACTAACTCCTAAGTGTCTAAATATCCTAACATCCCCCCTTAAGAACAACTTGGGATTGGATTGAAGGATTTACAAAAGTGACACTATTAGGAGAAGGAAAAAGGCATTAGATCCTATCCCCCCTTAAGGACACATTCTTGAACTCCTAACCTAGTTCAAAGTTTAGAAAACTTTGCTTCTGTAAGAGACTTGGTGAAGATGTTTGCAACTTGATCATCTGTAGGGCAATAGAGCATTTCAAGAACACGTTCATGAACAATATTTCTGATGAAGTTCATGTGTAGCTCAATGTGTTTGCTTCATTAATGTAGAACTAGATCTTTAGCAAGCTTGATGGCACTTTGATTGTCACACCGAAGTGGAGTAGGCTGTTGCTGCTCAAATCCAAACTCTAAAAGGATATGTCGAATCCATAAAGCTTCCTGACTGGCATTAACTACGTCTCGGTATTTTGCTTCTGCAGAAGCAAGAGCAAGAGCTTGTTGTTTCTTACAACCCCAAGTGATAGGTCAAGATCCTAGACTGAAAACATAACTGCAATAGGCTTTCGATCATCAGGACTGCTGGCTCAATATGAATTAGGAAAACCAACCAACAAAGGTTACCCCCCTGTACTGTAATGAATCCCAAATTGAATTTTACCTCCAATATATTGAAGTATTATTTTTGTTGCTTTCCAGTGACTTTCATGAAGAGTTTGCATATAACGGGAAACACGACCAATGGCAAAGGAAATATCAGGACGGGAATGAGTCAAGTATAAAACACTACCAACAACTTGATGATACAAGGTACCATCTACTTCAGGGGAAGTACAAGTGGCAGAAATTTTTTCTCCAGACTGGAAGGGAGAAGGGACTGGTTTACAATCTTCCTTGTGAAAGTGATGAAGAAGGTCACATGCCTACTTAGACTGGGAAAGAAATATTCCTTCTTTGGTTTGCAAGACTTGGAGACCAACAAAATAATGCAAATGTCCTAAGACTGACATTTCAATTTTTTCTTAAGACTGGATTTCACATGGGTTAAAAGTTTAGGGTCACTACTAGTAAGGATAAGATCATCAACATAAAGAACAAGTATGATGAGATGGTTTCCTAGTTTCTTGGTATAGACATTGGGGTCAGAATGGCATCTAAAAAAACCAGTGTCAAGGAGAAAGCTATCCATTTTGGCATACCAAGCTCTAGGAGCTTGCTTATGGCCATATAAGGATTTCTTAAGGAGACAGACAAGGCTAGAGTTATCTTGAACATATCTAGGAGGTTGTTCCATGTAAATTTCCTCCTATAAATAACCATGTAAAAAGGCATACTTGACATCCATTTGATGGAATTCCCAGTTATGTAAGGCTGCAAAAGAAAGAACAAGGCGGATGGAATTCATTTTTGTGACAAGAGAAAAGGTTTCATTGTAGTCAATACCTTCAACTTGGGAAAAACCTTTGGCAACTAACCTTGCCTTAAGTCTTTCAAAACTTCCATATGATGCATACTTAGTTTTGTAGACCCATTTTCATTTGGCAAGTTTTCTTCCTTTTGGAAGAGGAACAAGATAGTAGGTATTGTTCGACATTAAGGAACGATATTCTTCATCCATAGGTACATCCCAATCTGAATTTCCTGAAGCTTATGCAAAATTTTATGGATCATGATTCTTGGAAACTTGAGCCAAAAGAGAACAAGATCGTTAAAACTGAGAACGTGTTCGACGTTGATCTCTAGGATCATCGGCAAGATCACCTGTTGCTTCACATGTTGAACAGACCCATCGAGGAAGCAATGGTGCTGGTGCAACTAAAGGAACATGAGTAGGAAGAGGTGGATTTTCATCCTCACTGTCATCATCAGAAACTAGAATTGGAAACTTGTCAAGGAATTTGGAAGAATAAGTAGAAGGCACAATCGCTAAATCAGAATCGTAGGCCAAAGATGGCACACCCACCAAGTTAGGCTTGTAGGCCAAGAGATTTTCATCAAATTTAACATCTATTCTAATGATTACATCATGAGAATGTGGTTGAAGAAGTTTATAACCTTTTACATCTTCTGAATATCCTACAAATATGAACTTTTCACTTTTAGGCTGTAATGCTTTCTGGTTTTCATTAGGAACGTGAGCCCATGCTTCACAACCAAACACACGAAAGTGACTTACATCTGGTTTAATTTTACTCCATGCTTATTCCAGTGTTATAACTTGTAAAAATTTAGTGGGTGTGCAATTAAATATGTAATTTGCACAATTTATGGCCTCAGCCCAATATTGAAGACTGAGTCCCTTAGATTGGATCATACAATTAGCCATTTCTTTTAAAGTGCAGTTTTTGTCGTTCATCTACACCATTTTATTGTGGTGTGTATGGAACAGTGTGTTATTGTTGGATTCTTTGTTCAATGCAAAAAGTAGTGAAATTGTTGTTAACGTATTCTCCTAAATTGTCAGATCTTAACTTAATAATTTGATGACCATATTGTTTTTCAACAAGGGCCTTGTAGGCCAAGAACATGTTAAATACTTCGCTCTTAAATTTTAGGAAGTAAACCCAAGTGCTTCTGGAGTAGTCATCAATGAAATTTAAGAAATATTTGAAACCAGAAAAGGAAGTAGATGGAAGAGGGCCACACAAGTCACTATGCACCAGCTCCAAGGGAACCGAGGTGTGCCACGAGGCATGTTTGTCAAAATTGTCCCAATGATGTTTTTCAAGTACACAACCGGAACAAACACCATCCTTGCAAGATACCATCGGAAGACCAATCACCATATTTTATTTACATAGTTGTTTCAATGAGTGATAATTTAAGTGACCAAATCGCTCATGCCAAAGTTTGCTCAAGCTATCACTATGAGCAATAAAAACTGAAGGAAAGTGTGATGACCCAAAGTTGTTAAATTTGTACAACCTGGTAATATCATCAACAGTTCCATTAGCAAGGAAATTTTGAGGATTTTTAAAATCCTTGATTACTGCAACTTGGTGAGGGGTGAATGTCACAGTTTTACCTTCACTCGAATGAGTAATTTGATAGACTGATAAAAAATTGCAGGAAATTTTTGGAACACATAGGACATCACTGAAATGACCAGTTTCTACTGGAACTGTTCCATATCCTACAACACTTAGAGATCTATCATCACCAACAAATATTTTCTTGGTGTTACATTCATCCATAGTAGAAAAGATGGCTTGATCCTTAGCTAGATGATAAGATCCTCTAGAATCAATGAGTCATTCATTTGAAGTAGAAGAAGAAGATGCAGTATAAGAGTAACCAGAAGCACAAAGTGCATGTCCATGAGAGGTAGATTCTCAAGACGAATCTAAGCTGATGTGGTGCTTCTTCATTGCTGCTTCCAAGGCTTCCATCTTCTTGAAATACTTAGATTCATCATGATTATCTCTTCCACAAAAATTGCAATGACGCTAAGTATTCTTTCTTTTTGGCTTCGATCCTTTGTCATTTTTTAAAGAAGGAGCCGAATGAGAGGGTTTGGGACCCTTGTTGTTTGGCTTATTATTGAGAAAATTTTATTTCTTGGGAATCTTAAACTTTTCTTTCTGTTGGGACAATAAGGCTTTCCTAGATGTATCTGCATTGTTAATTATTCCAAGATGAATGAGCTTATCTTGCTCTCTAATTAAGGAATCACAAAAGGATTCAAGACTAGGCTCTTGATAGCTAGCTGAAATCAAGTATTCTTTCATGGAGTATAATGTAGATACAAAAACATAATATGCAGGTCCAAGTTTGGAAAGAATATGATAAATACATTGTTTGTCTTCTTTCTTAATCTTGCATTCTTTACATAAGAGTCTAATATTTTTATACTTAGATAAATAGTCTTGAATGCATGAAAAGTCACTTGGATTAAAATAAATCAACTCATTCTCAAGTTGATGACCTCAAATTTCAGTATGTTTACCAAACACAAATTCCAACTTTTCCCAAGCTTTATGAGGTTCATCAATTCCAGATATGTGGAATCACAAATCAGTAGAGATTGACATCCCAATCAATCCATGAGCTTCATTGCATCTATTTTCCCCTTTAATTTTCTTATCATGATCAGTGGGTTTTGTTTCTTTCCCTGAGGTTATCCTGAAAAGTCCCCTACTTCGTAGAACATCCTCCATATGAGATTTCCATGACAAATAGTTAGAACTTGTAAGTATAATATCACAAGGGGTGACCATACTATAAAATAATGGACGAAAGAATAGAAATTGAATATCTGGACGCAAAGAGCTCGAAAAAATATGCGGTTTAAAAAAAAACGGCACTGAAAATTGATTCTGGATGATGAAGCTATGCTTGACTAAAGAAAATGTTGAAGATGTCCCCAATAGTGACGTGGCAGATATTAACTTGACCAACTAAAAAAAATAAACCCCTCTTCCCAAGACCAACCTTTGACAATTACTTTACAATAAACTTGCTTTTAAGTGAATCATTTTTGTAGAATAAGCGATGTTCATTTTTACAATAATGTTACTTTAAATAGTGCGGCAATAAATTAAAAGACTTAAGTGAATCACTTTTTATTTTATTTGATTCAAGCGAGATGCACTTTTACAATAAAGTAACTTGAAAATAGAAATTGCATGCACTAAAATGTAGGTTAATAAGACTTAAACTCAAGACCTATTAAGGAATAAATCAACTTTGGACCAAGTGAGCTAAGTTTAAAAGGCACGTAAAAGAATGGAAAGAGGAATGGGTCTTTTTTTTTCACTCTTCTCTCTCGTTCTTCGTGGTTGCCTTTTTTCCTGCAAATCACAAAAAAAACAAAAAACAAAAACAAAAAAAACTTTTTCCACACAATGGGGTTAGATATTAGTTAGCTTACCTGAAAAGTCTACGTTTTGAAGTTTTCTCATTGGTTTTGATTTGCCGTGATCACACAAGGTGCATGACAAAGAGCATATGTATCCGAGAAGACAAGAAAAAAACTTTCCCTTTCTGTTTCTGATTCACCGTGATCGCACAAGGTGCACGGAAAAGAGCATATGCAGCCACGGAAGGCAAAATCCAGAGACTAAAACAATAAATATCTAATTAAATCTAAAAAAATATGAGATATTTGAAAGAAAATTTAAACAAATCCATCAGTGTAACATTATACCTTCAGATTTACCAAAATGGGTGTTTCTGGATGAAACGGAAACGGATTTTGGAGAAACGAAAACTATTTCCCAATGGAAACGACACTTCAGATGCAATGGAATAGCTCGCATAGGGCAAAAATACACAAAAACTATAGAACCAAAAACCCTTTCAAAGTTTCGTCAACACCGGTTCTAGATCTTGATCAAAACCGAAAGCAGCTCTTCATAAACGCTGTGATACCATGTTCATGTACAAATGGTACTCCCAAAAGACTGAACATATTGAGAAACCAATTCACACAAATAGATCACAGATCAACACACTGATGTTTGTCACATGGTTAAAATCCTCAAGAGGGAAATGGTCCATGGCCCAAGCTAAATAGCTACTTGGAGAAATTTATTATGCAGAAAAAAGAAAGTTACATATGAGCTTCTCATAATCGATCAACTGGCCAAGGAATCTCCATGCTCTTTAAATATAGATCATGGACCAATCGGGTGTTAAGACACAGATCAATGGTAGGTATGATCTAAGAGAAGTTGAACTGTCATATCACTTTATATCTAAAGCAGATCATGACCATCGGATTAGAATATTTACAAATGCATACTAATGCATACTAAAGAAACAAACTTTACCTAATGGATATATTACACAAGTTGATCTTAACTAACTCCTAAGTGTCTAAATATCCTAACAGTACACTCATTTTATAGCCATTAATGGATGTTTGTAGTTAGGAATATTAATATTGATAGGAGTTTGTGACAGGATGTATACAATATAGGGGCTTGAAAAATGCTGGTGGCGGGTCTATCTATATTGGGGTGTTCGCCTTCAGAGAGAACATACTTATCTTTTACTAGAAGGCTAAAAGGCCATGTAACAAGAGAATAAATGCTGCAAACCTCGGTCTTTGGGGGAGAAACCCATGTGTTGCCACCTTGTTTTGTTTTGCCACCTTCCCTGGTCTCATCCAACCTCTTCCAACCTCTTAATTGTTTTGCTGAGGTAGTTGGGGTAGTTATGTGGAGTATTGGAGTGTGGCAGGCTGTCAGCCTTTTCCCACGCGTACACTCAACCAGGGAGTTGACCTCACATTGGGGAGAGCGACCTCTTCCATTCTCACCATCCTCTCCACGACGCCACTCCTTTTGGGGGCGTCAGTTCACTGTCTGTTCGTCTTCCTCATGGGCCTGGCCTTCAACTCCACCGCCATATTCTTCATGGTATGTTTCCTGCTTGCGCGCAAGGTCATGGTCTATTCATGCTCATGCATAGGGACTCTGCGTTGGTTCTGCTCACGTCGGGAGTAAGAGAAATCGTGGCTGTCACTTGGGATTCTTGGGTGCAGGAGCTATTTTGCGCTCAGGGACTGTGTGTAAGTTTCCTTACTGATTTGTGGCCGTGCATTTGTTTTCCTCTGTGTGTTGCGGTTTGGTGCAAGTTGCACTCACGCATAGACTATTTGGGGCGTTTTTCCCATGTTGTGAGCCGTGCTCACTGATTATGTTTCGAGGCTGTTGTCTTTCCCCTTTTTTGTTAGCTGTGAGTTGTGTTTTCTCACGTGGCTGCTGTTGGTAAAGGCGTGACTATTGGCTTCTTCTTTGTTTTGTGGACTGTGTAATGTTGCCATCATCCATTGTGAGTTTGGGCTGCTGAAGTACCCTGGTTTGGGTGTTGTTGTTGAGTTGTTTTGGCCACGCTAGGGCCAAGAACAACTCTGAGTTGCCTTATGGGATGAGCTTTTCTCATCGTTTGTTCGGGATTATCCCTGGGTGTCTTGCCTTCATCACAGAGCTGTGAACCTCTTGTTATGCTGTGGGTATGCAGTTGTTGGTCTTCGGATTGTGCTGGCTTGGCCGATGGTGGAAGGCCTGGCAAACCCAGCGGTATTGGTTTGGCTGATTGTGTCCCCTGGCTATGTGTAAGCCTGCCTTGACCCCTATCCTTGGAGGAATCATGCCCAGCTCAGGGGTGGCAGCATTGCTGAGAGATTGATGAGCACGCTGGCCTACAGTTGGGTGGAACGTTGCAATGACATAGCTGGTTGCGGACGAGTTCTTCATTGAAAGATAAGTGATGCTGGTTACTTCATCTCTGCAATTTATATACTGTTTCGTGAGAAATGATGAACATGATTAATGTTGGAACGTATGTTTGCTTCTGCTGTATGATTAAAGATTTATACATTGAGTAACTGTGCATGTAAAATGATGGATTGTGCATCCTATTATGCATCATGTTAAGATTTTAATTTCAACATTGATCTATTTTGTTTATGTTCATGGGGTTGTTTTCCCGTATGCTTGGTGTTGGTCGCGTCCTCTTCGCCGGTCTGAGAGATGGGGATGTGATAGTAGGGAGGTTGCCACCTGCAATAGTTGGAAGTCATTTGAGGATGCTGCCGCATGTCTGTTTTCTCTCCACCCAGTCTCCTCCACCAATTTGACTAGTAAACACTCTTTTAACAACTCTCCTAAGCTATTGTCTCCTCCTTTATTTATTTATAGTTAAAATATTCAAAATTACATTAAACATCCTTGACTCTCATGAGTCATCAATTACAACTTACCATAAAATTTAACATATTGTTCTCAAATAATAATAGATAATATAACATTGTTTTTGAAAAATTGGGGGATGTGACATACACACCCCGTTAAAGTATAACATTGTCCTCGATGTTATTTATTCTTCGTCCTCAGAATTCCCCTAGAACAGAATTGGATATGCACTCACATATTACTTTCCAATTCCCAGGTGGCTTCTTCTGGACTAAGGTGCTTCCATTGCACCTTAACCTGACCAATGGTGTGGTTCTGAAGTGTGATCTCCCTACGCCCGAGGATACAATCCGGTTCCACCAGAAAATCTCCTTCTGGTTCCACCTGCACATTACTCCAATTAACAACATGAGTAGCATGATGAACATATTTCTTTAATACGGAAATGTGAAAAATATTATGTACTCTTAAATTTGGTGGTAATGCTAATTGATAAGCTACTTGTCCAATCTTGGATAGTATTTTAAATGGACCACAGTAACGAGGTGCTAGTTTTGCACAACTGCCCAATCCCAGAGAGCTCTTTTTGGGCCTCACCTTGATGAACACATCTTCAACTACCTGAAACTCCTTTGGAGTTCTTTTAAGGTCCGCTTGACTTTTCTGCCGATCTTGCACAACTTTTAGATTACCTTGTACCTGCTTTACAATTTATTCCATTTCCTTTAATAGTTCAGAACCTAATACTAGTATATCCACTGGATTACTCAAAGAGATAGGAGTATTACATTTTATTCCATACAAGATTTTGAAAGGACTAAATATGGCTGATACCTGATAATTATTATTATAAGCAAATTCTACCAGATGCAAATAATCCTCCCATTTACCTGGCTAGTCTTTCACATACATTCTTAATAAATCTTCCAATACTTGATTTACTCTCTCATTCTATCCATCTGTTTGAGGATGGAACGAAGTACTAAAATTTAATGTAGTTTTTAATCCTTTAAACAAAGACTTCCAAAAGTTACCTGTAAATTTAGGATCCCTATCTGAGATTATAACTTTCGGTATTCTATGCAGTCGAAAAATCTGTTTTAGAAAAATATCGGCTATTTTTGCAGCTTTATACGTGGTTTTAACAGGTATAAAGTGATCTTCTTTACTTAATTTATCGACCTCTACCATGATCGAATCATTTAAATTCTGATTTTTAGGCAGTCCAGTAATAAAATTGAGACTAATTATCTCCCATTTCTAGCTAGGAATGGGTAATGGCTGAAGTAATCTAGCTGGGTGTTGATGTTCAGTTTTCACCTGCTAACATTCAAAACATCTAGCAATATACTTTGCTAATTCATTCTTCATATTTGGCCAAAAATATTCTTTTCTTAACATAGTTATAGTCTTTTGATAGCCTAGGTGACCTGAGTATGGAGTTTTATGGATTTCATCCAAAATTAACAACTTAAATTTAGGTACATTAGGTACATACATTTTGTCTTTATATATTAAAAATTATTTTGCATCCAAACTGTACCCTTTACTTAAGATTTCTGTTGGATTTTCTTTTGTTTTAGCTTGTAAGTTTTGGTAAATTTCATCTTGTTCTATCCTTGCTTTAAACTGTTCATCCAGATCTGTTGTATAGATGTTGATAACTGCTGTGAAATTCATCCTTGCATTTCTACTTAATGCATCAACAACTTTATTTTCTTTACCTTTAATGTGTTGAATTTCAAAGTCATACTCACTTAGAAAAGCTATCCACCTAGCTTGTCTAGCATTTTAGATTAGGCTGATTTAACAAATATTTTAGTCATTTATTATCAGTCATTAAAATAAATTTTTTCCCAATTAGGTGATGTTGCCACATTTGTAGAGTATGTATAATAGCAGCTAATTCCAGATCATAAGTTGCATAATTCTTTTCATGAATTTTTAATTTCCTAGACTCAAAGGAAATAACATGCCCTTCATGAGTGAGAACACCGCCTAAACCATCATTGCAGGCATCACTGCACACCACAAATTGTCTTTTTGGATCAGCTATTCTTAAAATAGGTGCATTGGTTAATACAGTTTTTAACTTTTTAAATCTTTCGTTGCATTTCTGGTTCTAATCAATTCTGGTTCCAATCAAATTTCTTTCCTTTCTTCTGCAAAGAAGTTATCGGATTCATGATTCTTGAAAAACCTTCAATGAACCTCCGGTAATAACTGGTAATTCCCATGAAAGATCGAACATTAGTTACATCCTTAGGAACCGACCAACCTTTGATCGCCTTTATCTTTTTAGGATCCACCGAAATCCGTTCCTTAGTCACCACATGACCTAATTACAGAATCTTATCTTTGAAGAAATCACATTTACTAAACTTTGCAAAGAGTTGATGATATCGTAACTCTTGCAAAACAATTTTTAAATGTTCTTTATGTTCTTCTTCAGTTTTTGAATAGATTAATAAATTGTCGATAAACACGACTACAAACTTATCTAGATACTTATGCATAACATTGTTCATTAAACACATAAAAATAGCTGGGGCATTAGTAAGCTCGAATGGCATGACGACAAACTCGTAATGGCCATATTGAGTTCTAAAAGTTGTTTTAAAGATGTCTTCATCTTTAATCTTAACTTGATGATATCGAGACCTTAAATCAATTTTCGAAAACACTGTGGCTCCATGTAGTTGATCAAACAGATCATCTATGTGGGGCAATGGGTATCTATTTTTGATAGTCATCTTATTCAACTGATAGTAATCTATGAAAAGTCGCATGTTTCCGTCCTTTTTCTTAACGAACATGACAGGTGCCTCCCAGGGAGACACGCTAAGTCGAATATACGTTTTATCAATAAGTTCTTTTAATTGTGACTTTAATTCATTAAGTTAAAGTATGTTCATTCGATAAGGGGCCTTTGAGCTAGGTACTGCACCAGGTACCAGCTCAATTGTAAAATCCAGTTCTCTTTTTGGAGGAAGTCCCAGAATTTTTTCTGGAAATACATCAACATATTCTCTTAAGACTGGCATGTCTTCCAATTTTAATTTATCTTTCTTATTTAAATTTTCCTCATTAGTTATTATTACTGCATAATATTTACAACCCTTCCTAATAGCTCTCTTAAGCTGCAGAGCAAAAATCTGCCTTATGGTGGTTTTTCTAGGGATTCCTTTTACACTTACTAATTTTCCATCACTGTTTATACACGTAAAAGTTTTATCATAACAATTTAAAATTACTGTATGTTGTTTTAAGCAATCCATACTGATGAGTAAGTCATAAGAACCAAGAGGTAATACATTAATCTTTACAACAGTTTCAAATTCATCCATAACTACTGCACATTCTTTTACAAAACAAGTTACCTTCCTTTTAGCACCAGTGGCTAACTGAACTAACCAAGAATTTTCAAATTTTTCAATAGGAAACTTACATTTTTGTACCATTTTAGGTGAAATATAACTGAGACTAGATCCTCGATCAATTAAAATAGTTATAGGGGTTTGGTTTATCATACCTTCTACTTCCACCATGGAAGTTTGATATTTTGCTTGTCCATTCTCCAAGGCTACATTGATTATGGGCATAGTCCTCGCTAATTCTCCAACAGTCATCTCCTCTTGTATGGTATGAATATTACTGACAGTATTTTTCTGATTAGGACAGACTGAAGCATAATGTGGGATATTACACTCCCAGCACTTCATAGGTTCTTTGCGTTCAAAGTTCTTGGTGTAATTACCATGGTTATTAGTAAATTCTTTACCCTTGGAATTATTCTGATTACTTGGTGAATTATTCTTATTCCCTTGAAAATTCTTGTTAGGAAAATTTCTGGCCTTATTGTTCTTAGAATTTCTGTTGGGGAGAAATTCTTTCTTCTTTTGATCATACTAGTTATTATTCTTCTTGGCCTTTGAGTTTGCCATGCTTTCCTTCTTCCAATTCTATTCATAACAGAAGTTTAATCTTTTTATATTTTTGTTGATGACTTGTATCTTTCAATTTAGTTATTTTACCCTTACCTTCAGTTTGAAACCTTTCTATTAGGATCTGATTTAGCTCCTCCTGAGCCCTCAGAATTCTTTCATTCTCTCATTTAACAGATTCCATTTCAAATTTTAAGTCTTTCACGGTTTGTAACAATTCTGAGCAATTGGTGGTTAGATCTTCTTGTATAGGGTCTCTTGGTAAGTTTTCTGGTTCAGAAAATGGAGATTCTTCTTCTGCATATTCCTCCAGCCTTTCCATACCTGTTGTTAAACTTCAGAAACAATTTCTCTGTTGAATAACATTTACAAGAAAAATACATCAGCAATATAATTAAAAATCACTGTTTCATAAAAACTATTTGGGCTTCATCAAGGCCTAGTGTTTGAACCTTGTGCTCTGATACCACATGTCAAAATCCCAAATTTTCACGAAAAATTCAAATTTTTGATGTAACATAAATTGTTGATAGTCACAGTTAGATAACTGCTGACAGCTAATAGAAATAATGAAACAGTTAACAAAAGTAACCATTAACTTAAACACATATAGATCCATACTATTTTAATTTTCATATGTGATGTAAATAATCTACATTCAGTTATTTTTAGCTGTAATAATAGTTTGATTTGTCAAGTAGGTGAAAAGTTACTTTATAGCTAGGGCTTACTTAGCAATTGCTAACTTACCTGGAATTCTAGGTCTTATAGGCTTGATAGGTAAATTTTGAACCAGTAAGAGTTAATCCAGATATACTTCTTTTAGCATAATATAATGCTAGAGTAAAAGTTTGCTTAGTAGAATTCAAGGTACTACAAGGTAAAGTACCTTCTCCTTATTTATGTTGCAACTATATCAGTATTCAAATGCATGTAGTTATGATCAGTATCTTTACACTATTGATTGTTAATTATAAGAATGACTGCTACTTAGATTAAACTTCTTTCTATCATTACTCTAAGCTATTTCTAGTCTTTAGTGGAGCTCAAGATTTAGCATATCAGTACTCTTACTAAAATTAAAGGTTATTGCTATTACTATTTATAAAATTACAACACTGCTTATAAGTAATGAACAGACCTAAGGCTTTCCAAGAAGCAAACTTATACAGAGCTCTTAGCTTCACCTTTTATTTAGCTTCAGTAGAGGAAGTTTAGCAACTTGTAATTGCATTATATTTATAAGTGATCCTCTACATTAACAATCCTGCTCAAAACTTCTATTTTACTATCAATCTTTTCTTAAAGTTTGATTAAGAAAGATTATAATATCTTTATGAAACAAGGTCTTCAATTCCACACACAATTTAGTTCTTTACCAAAGAAAATTTCAATATTTATAATATAATGTTTATCAATACTACCAAAAACCTTGTTAATTAGCATGGCTCGACTTCATAGTTTATCATTTGAAATGATGCATTATTGACTTTGTATATTACCTTGTTATTATAGTCATTACTTAAATCATTGTAAATGATTTGTTGTCCTGACAATGCTATGACAACTATATCATTTGACCCATTGTGGATGGAAATATTTGGTGGGCACGTGGAATGTTTACCACTGTGCAATACATAACTTAAAAATATCACAAAGCAACCCTAGCTCTCAGTCTTATCGAGGGTTTTTGGTCTAGCTCTGTCTGGTTCGTTGTGGCCATGAGGGATCCTTTGTCTCGTCTCCAGCTCCTTTGACTGTGTAAAGATAAGTGTTTCCACTCTATTGTGATAATGGGGAGTCATACAGTTTGCATTTGATTTCTTTCTGTGTTCATTGCATTGTTGTGTGTGTAGTGGTGCTCTGTCAATAGTTGTAGTGTCAATTTATTTCATGGCCTTTTCCAAGGCTTAATCCTGCTTTTGTTGTCAATGTAGTATGTATCATGAGCCCGTCACCTCTCTCACTTGTAAACACGAGGGTTTTGGGATGTTTCTTGTGTTGGTTTGCTGTGTTGGTTTGTTCTTTTGTGGCTTCGGATTCCTTCACTTACAGGTAAAAAATTTGGCTTACAAATTATACAAATTATAGTTACATCCTTTTTCTTTTATATTTAAGCTATCCATTTCTAACTAAACCCTTCTAGGTTTTGCTTGCAAGATTGCAATTCAAACAGACTTGGAAAGAATCCACCCAATTAGGATTTCCAACAAAACCTATGGGTAAACCCCGGTTACAATGTGGTTCCTCCCTGCTTGTACAGATTAGAGGAAAAGGGGTTTCAGTTGGAGATGTAAAACGACCTCAGTTCCTTTGATATTTTTAATTGTTTAGCTCATTTGTTAATATGTATTGTGGTTATAAGCCCTTGCTTGTAGAAGGGTTGCTCCGGCCATAATGCCGTGACTTGTATTACCTTTTTCTTGTGTTATAAAAGATATGCAACGAATGAGGTTTAATACTTTACTGTTAGTTTGTTTCAACCCACACCACAATGCTTGATACACCAGCCATGAGCTGGGTGTTGTAAATTTGTTATCTTTTAAGCCTTTTGGCCTGACAGAGTAATATACTTGGTTTAAAGGTTTCTTTTTAGCATTGAGCTCTGTCTGGAATATGAGATGGTTTTTTTAAAAGGATTTTAATACATTAGAGCTCTCTCTCATTATGATACATCAGTTATAGAACCTGTAGGTTAAGACTTGTCTAATTTTGGGTGTTCCCTTCCTCGACTGTGAATAATAGTAATTATTTGATTTAATATTTTTCTTGTAATTAAATAAATATAATGTGAGGATTGAGAGTTTAGTCGTAATGTAAATTTGAAATGATTAAGCTTTCGAGTTAGGATAGATTATTAGGGTTTACTATAAAAGGACCCTTAGATAAATATAACCTTTAATCTATGAGTGGTAATGGTTATGATTTACCTATTTTCATTGTTACAATAATTTGATATTGTTTATCTTGTATTAAGTATTTTCTTTTCTTTTTAAATAAAGAGTTATATAAACGCTCTAAGTTCTTAGCTTATTTCTATTTACTGTTTATCTTTAAATTCCTATTTGTTTATTGCTCTGTTAGTTAGTAAAGTTCTAGATTGTTTTAATTATTAAAACAATGACTATGTATCCTTGATTACCTTCTTTATTTATAATAGTTAAGTAATTAGTTAGGGTTTCATCCCTATAGTTTTATCTTTACAGGTATAAACCTGTCTAATAACTATAAAATAGTTTCTTCATAATGAATATTAGTTATATACTAGTTATAATTATAATTTCATTGCTTTTCTTCAATAAACTGTCTAATGGAAAATTGATCAGAGTTTTAGCAATGAATAAGCATAATTTCTGTAACTGAGTTTACTCTTTTTAATCTAAGTACTTTTAAATTTAACCCTAGTTGTTTATAGTAATTACTAGTTCTATATTAAATTGATATAGTTATAAAATAAACTATAAGATTAATAGCTTATTTCTTTACATAACTGAATATAACATTGTAACGCTACTATAATTTTTCTAGTGTGTTTCATTTAGTTACTAAGTGAAAAAAGAAGAATAAAAACCTATCTTAACACTGTTTAACCTCCATAATATCTTGACTTGAATAAATTTACTCCACTGTCTGTAAATACTCAATCTTATCTACTAAGATATTCTTTTATTGCTTATTTGTTCTACCTGTACTAAATTTCTGCTATTTCTTTTCCAATATGTTTACATAAATAAACTTGTTAGAATAATAAACATAGATAACCATATCACTGTTCCTTTTTTTAATAATAACCTACCTACTGAAATAAATTACTCTGCTAACTGTAATGTCCCCCAAAGTATAAACTTTGACCTTTTTAAGAAATACTTATTATTGTTATTGTTTGACAATTTACTGTTAGAAAAGCCTGCTGAGAAGGATTATGTAACGATTTTAACAATTATTGAAATAAAATTATTAAGCAGGAAAGTGGAAACAGCCATGCTAAATGAGGAAACATGCATGCAACAAAAAGGGGCAATGTCAGGGCTAACCACAGGGAAACTGTCATAGGCGACAGGAGTGACTTAATGACATTGAGTCTTCCCTAGAAATCAGGGCTCTGTTAACTCCATGAATTTCGTGAGGAATGAGCTCGATGGAGGAGAAAAAATAAAATAAAAAAGACCTAGGAAAAAATAAAGAAAAGGGATAAAATAAAGCATATGGGGGAGGCAGGATGCTGCTTAGTATGCTGAACACTTAAACTCTTGCTGCATGAGCACTTGGGTGTTAGGAAAGGCTATCTGATCCAGACCTAAATAGTGAAGCAGTGGTTAGCCATCCCTTTCTGTTGGCATGTCTTGTTTGGCTTGGGGGTGACTTGGAAAGAAGGAAGATGAACCTAGTCTATGGTTGGGAGGAGCGTGGTTGTTTCCACTGTATTCCGGCTGCAAAATTCTACAGGTTCATTTAATTTGATGAGTTTTTATGAATCTGAATGCAATTGCGTACACCCTAAATGTATTAGCAGGAACTCTTGTTAATTTTTTTGTTATATAATGCAATGCTACGTCTGAAGATATCCGTTTTTATGAAACCCTATGGATATCAAAAATAATCAGGTTGTTAGTTTAAGTATATTGCACATGGGATGGCACACCTTCCTGTACAGAACAATGGATTATGTTGTATTTTTTAAGTAGTACGTTATTTAATTTAGGATGTTGATTATATTAGCACCATATACATTATCTAAATTCTGGGCGTTGCAGCTCTAAGTGAGTTTTTGGTGACAGAAATTGTAGAGGAAATGCCCCCTTCATACCAACTAGCAGTCTGATTATACAGACAATGTAGTATTGCTTATCTATTTTAGTTCCCTACGTTCTCCCCTCTACAATATCGCAGACTAAACGATGGTAGAACCCATCCTCTGAACCCTGAGATGAAACATCTAAAAAACTAGGGATTCCATGTAGTAGAAAAGAGTCCAGTTCGAACCTACTAAGAGAATATTTCCCCCGTTAGGGTGTTGGGACGCGCACCCTAACGGTCCCTAGGATGGATAACTCTGTGAGTATTGAATCAAAACAGTCTTAGGGGTATCGGGGTTGATTCAAAGTCTTCTGTTGTAAATAACCCATGGTTTAAGTCTAGGGTTTAGGGTTTGGGGTGCCCATGGTTTAAGACCATGGTTTTGTAAAAATGCGCAGTATAAATAAGCGCTTGTGTAATAGAGAAAGGTTAGGTTTTATGATGTAAGAAAGATTAAGGTGAAGTTAAGGTTGATTTTGTAAGGCAAGGTTAATTCCCAGTTGTGTGCGTGGACGACCTTTGCAGCTGTGTGCGTAGAGGGTTTTTGTAAGAAGATTGAGGAAAGACCTGCAGCTGTGTGCGCAGGGGCCTACTACTGTGTGCGCGGCTTTTTAAGGACTAAAGGAATCTGCAGCTGAGTGCGCAGATCAAATTGTGGTTTTGCAGCAAGTTGAATAAAACGCGGTTTGGTGGACGTAGCCCCTACACTGGCGGTGAACCACGTTATATCCGGTGTTGTGGTTTCTTGTGTTGTTTCCATGTTCTGTTATTTTTTATGCATTAATAACATATATATATGATAACCTAGATCACTACTAATAATAAGCTTTGCTGTGAATTCCCTGTAGTGGGTTAAGCAAGTCACGATTGTCTATCTATCTGCGAACTTATATGAGAATGAATGGTAAAGCTTTGTAATTATTGATTGATAAGATTATTAAAGGCTAAGGTACAGTAATCCCCCTCTCTGCTTGCAGAAACCTGATTCTGCAGCATCCCATAGTTGTTTCGGGTGAGACTGTAGCCTGCGCGCAGGTTGTTTCCGAAAGGGCCAACACTATGGGTCTTTTTGTTGGTGCGACGCAAAAGGATTAAACCCAGGTCTGCCCTATTGCCCAACAAATTGGTTCCGTTGTAGTCTAGTTGGTCAGGATACTCGGCTCTCACCCGAGAGACTCGGGTTCAAGTCCAAAGAGAAGGTTGCTGACCAGCCAGAGGCGCTGGAAATTGCCATGAAGCTAGAGACCACCCCTGTCCAAGATGACTCTGGTATTTCGCAAATCCAAGCGCAGCTCGCATCAATGGCCCTGGAACTTCGCGAGATGAAGAAGGGAAAACCTGATCACGAAGAGGTTTGGTGTACGCAATGTCGAACCGAAGGTCCATGACAAGGAATAGTGCCCTCTTATCAGCAAGTACCTGCATACAGGTGTGCCAAACCCATTCCCGCCACAAGTCCTATATTGTGAACTCTGCAAAACGACAGGCCAGCACCGACCTGAGAACTGCTACTTGTTGCAAACGTATGGACAAGGACCTAAGAACCCCTACTGTAATTTTTGCAAGTCGGTAGGTCATAATGAGGATGAGTGCCGCACCTATGATGCTTACCGGGTGCACACTGACGGCCCAAGTAATGATAGCTATGGTTACCAAGGGGGTGCCTCTGGACGAGGTACTTCTGGAGGCCGTGGTGGTATGGCCGGAAGAGGCCGAAGCCAGTTGGTGTGTTATAATTGTAACCAAGCTGGGAATTTGGCTCGCGACTGTCGAAACCCCACTACAACATGTCGGTATTGCCACGCAATAGATCATGTGATTGAGCAGTGCCCCCAGCTGATAGCTAAGATTCAGGCACGACAAAGTACCCCTACTCCGACCATCCAAATGATTTCGGTTGAGCCCCGACCTGCTGCTGCCCTCAATGTCATTACAAGAAGTGGAGTTATGACACACATACAGGATACGGAAAAATGACCTGCCAAAGCCTTGGTTCGTAAGGCTCCTAAAAAAATCCCCGCATTTGATATCACAAGAGAAAAAGAGACATTCATGAAAGCTAAGAAATATTTTGCTGGCCCTAGCACATCCATTGCACCTGCGCAGCCACATCAACTATCGTCTCTGCCCCGCGCAGATTCGCTGGACAAGGTAAGTACACTATCCGCCTTTTTACAAAGTTGCCTCAAACTGTTAAGAAATCAGGATGCTCTGGATGAGCTGGAGAACGTCATTACTTCCTATAGTCGGGACAAAACTGTTCACAAGGTCAGCAGGACTGGCAGGGAAATGCGATTGAATGCTCAGATAGGAGCATACGATATGATCGATGTTATTTTGGACTTAGGGTCCGATGTAAATGTTTTAACTAAACAAACCTGGGAACAAATGGGAAAACCTACCCTTGCCTTGTCCCCCATACAGTTGAGTTTAGCCAACCAGCAAAAGATTGTACCCCTAGGGAGATTCTTGAATCTCCAAATAGATATTGACAGAGTCAGCACCTTCACGGAATTTGAAGTAATTGAGATCATTGATGACAGCAACCCTTACCCAGCCTTGTTAGGAATCGAATGGGCAATGGAAATTGCTGCAATCATTAACCTAAAGAAGATACAGATGATCTTCGAGGGCAAAGACTTCAGGGTCATCCTACCCCTGGATCCGTCACAAGGGGAACGGTACACCGAACCACTCCGACATGAGGAGCAAGACGATGTGGAACCCATCTCCACTATCACCGCGCACGAAGAAGGCTATGAGGATCCTCTTGCTGCAGGGTGGGAATCTGGTAGCTCCTGCATGACGGACTCTGAATATGACTTAGAAAATTGGCACAACCGATTATCTGAGCACCATGGGCGCAGCAGTTCCTGGCCTACCAAGTCCCTCAGATGGGTCAACTCATAAGCAAGAACTATACCTGTGTATGATGGCTCGACAGATCCTGAACCATTTATTATACAGTTCTCAGAACAGATACCTGAACCACAGTAAGTGGCGGCTCTAGAGTCAGCATTCAGAGCCACAGCGGTCAGATGGTGGCAGGGCCATAAGAAGCAGATCCCTACTTGCGCAGCCTGTCAGAAGCTACTTCGCCTAAGGTTCAAGGACCAGTCGGAGAAGGCACGAAGCAAGTTTGATGGAAAGACTTGTCCCTAGGACCACTTGCGCAAATGCTACGAGGCATGGAAGTATGTACCCCAGGACGACTGGGTACATAGATTTGTGCACACGCTGGGACCACTAGCGTAGAACTGGTATGTGGAGGCTGAACTCCGCCAAGATACTATAAGTTGGGACTGTCTTGTTAATAGTTTTCTCAATACTTTTTCCACTAATGATGTCTGTCCAGCTCTAGATGCAGCTATCAGGATCATCCATACTAAGGTATTTAACAAACAAGAAGTGACAGAACACCGCCCTGATTGGGCGACGCAAGAAGCCTTCGCAGTCGAATGTTATAACTTCACAGTAGACAAGGATGAGGACCCACACCGTCTTGATATCCCTGAGTCAGAAGGATGCTGCGATGTGCATGGGCCAGCAGTCGAAGCTCTCGAAGTGACGCAGCCCCTGAAGACACGCACAGTTAACATTGGATCCGATGAACAGCCTAAGCTGGCTACCATTGGTGACTACTGGGATAATGAGATGGTAAGCAAGGTAACCCAACTTCTCCACGAATACCAGGATCTTTTCCCAACGAATTTATCTGAAATGAAAGGTATCCTAGGTGACATCAGTGTAATGAAGATCCCTCTCAAACCTGATGCGAAGCCTGTGAGACAACGTCCCTATAGATTGAATCCAAAATACAAGGAAAAGGTTAAGGTGGAATTGGAAAAGATGCTGGCGGTAGGAATAATTGAACCTGTCGAAGAATCCGAGTGGGTCTGCCCTATGGTAGTACAGGAGAAGAAGACTAAGGGTGAAATCCGAATCTATGTGGATCTAAGGAAAATCAATGATGCCTGTCTGCACGATCCTTTTCCCACCCCCTTTACAGATGAAGTGCTCGACAATGTCGGAGGCCAAGAAGTGTACTCTTTTATTGATGGGTTTTCTGGCTACCATCAGATCCGAATTGCTCCAGAGGACCGACATAAGACAACTTTTGCTACCGAAATGGGATCCTTCCAGTATACTATCATGCCCTTTGGGTTGAAGAATGCACCTGCTATATTTTCTCGAGTAGTCATCTTCACGTTTAAGGAATACATACATAAATTCTTAGAAGTATACATCGATGATTGGACTATTTTTGGGCTAGTAAAAGACCATATAACTAGTTTGAGACTTATGTTGAACAAGTGTAGACAGCACCAAATTTCCTTGAACTTAAAAAAGTGTATCTTCTGTGCACCCTTTGGAATTCTACTTGGTCATGTGGTATGTAAGTAGGGACCGATGATGGACCTTGCGAAGATCGCTATTATTGTGAACCTACCACCTCTGAAGTCTGTTAAACAACTTCGCACGACGCTTGGTCACACAGACTACTACAGGAAATTTATTCAAGGATATGCCCATATTACAGCCCCGATGGAAAGGCAGCTAAAGAAAGATATTAAGTTCGAATGGACACCAGAATGCCAAGCAAGCTTAGACATTCTGAAGGAAAAAATGGTCACTGCCCCTATTCTAGTATTCCCTGATTGGAACAAGGAGTTTCATGTACATGTCGATGCATCCTCCATTGCTCTAGGTACTGTGCTAGCTCAGCCCGGTGCAGGTAAAATCGATCACCCTATTTTTTTTGCAAGAAGAAAATTGTCTACAGCAGAGAAAAATTATACTATGACAGAACGCGAAGGTCTTGCTATGGTATATGCACTACAAAAGTTTCAACATTATCTGCTAGGATCTCATTTTAAGATGTTTACTGACCACTCTGCTTTGAAGTACTTGGTTAGCAAGCCTGTGCTAGGTGGAAGAATATGCAAATGGTTGATTCTATTTCAAGAATATGATTTTGAGATCATTGTTAAGCCTGGAAGACTTAACCTAGGATTAGACCACTTGTCGAGGCTCGAGTCAGGCGAAGAACCTACCAGTTTGGACGAAGGCCTCCTTGATGCCCAATTATTTGCTATCCAGATGGTTGATGAATATTTCCGGGATATTGCTCAGTATTTTTCTACAGGTCTTCCCCCTCCAGAGATGACTACACAACAGAAGAAGCAGTTGGTGGTTCGAGCTGCGGACTTTACCTTAATAGCAGGACACCTGTATAAAATGGGACCAGATGAGATACTGCGCAGATGTGTTTTGGAGCACGAACAACCTCTAATATTAGCTGAAGCACACTCTAGTACAACAGGAGGTCATTATGCAGGAAAAGCTACAGCATAGAATATTTTGACAGCTAGCTTATGGTGGCCCACACTTCACAAGGATGCAAGAGAATATTGCCATAGCTGCGACGTCTATTAGAGGATAGGTAAACCATCTAGGAGGGATGAAATTCCCCTAGTTCCACAAGTAACATTACAAGCCTTTGAAAAATGGGATATTGACTTTGTTGGCCCTATCAATCCTCCTGCGAAGAAGTTAGGATCCAGATACATCATTACAGCGACTGACTATCTTACCCGTTGGGCCAAAGCTTAACCAATCAAGACTTGTAGCGTTGCTACCACTGCGAAGTTCATCTTCGACAACATCTTATCCAGATTTGGGTGTCCCAAAGTTCTTATGAGTGATCAGGGGTCACATTTCTTGAACAGGACTATTGAAGTACTGACTAAAGAATTTCAGGTATATCATCAGAAGAGTACAGCATATCATCCACAAGCAAATGGGACTGTCGAAGCTTTTAACAAAATCCTTGAGCACGCCTTGACAAAGTTTTGTAACGCTAACAGAAATGATTGGGACCTTCGAATTCCAGTAGTGCTATGGGCTTACAGAACTACTTGCAAAAAGTTGACAGGCCATACACCCTTTCGACTAGTTTATGGGCAAGAAGCTCTCATGCCCATGGAATACATTATTCCGAGCCTCAGGATATCTGCTTTCACCGAGATGGATGACCCAGCCACAATGACAGCAAGACTAAAATAGATATTAGAACTTGAAGAAGATAGATTTGTTGCAGGTTTCCAACAACAGGTACAGAAAGCTTGAGAAAAAGCGTGGCATGACAGACATATCAAGAAGAAACAATTTCAGCAGGGTGATCTTGTGCTCCTCTATGACAGCAAATTCATGAAGTTCCCAGGAAAGTTCAAGACACATTGGAAGGGACCATATGTAGTACAGAAAGTTACTAATGGGGGCGCAGTCCAGCTAGCTAAGTTAAATGGAGAAGTTTTCCCTTCTATGATCAATGGGAGTCATCTAAAAATGTACAGGGAACGGCCAGGTACTCAGCATCAGAAGTAACATCACGAAAAAGGAGTCTCAAACTATAAGCAAAGCTGTTAGTAGCATTATGGAATAAAGTAGTATGTTTTGTCTAAAAAAAAAAATGAAGTATGGGAGCTTGAAGGTTGGTCGCAGGTCGCAGGGTCATACTGTGTCACAGTCGAAGGTTGCTATTATGTCGTAGGACCCAAGCTGAGTCGCAGCTTACAATGTGACGGATGGTACAAAACGGATTCGGCGGCGCTGGCACGAGAGCTTCTCTCATTATTCATCATAATGAGATTTTGGGAAATCTGGCGCTGCGTGGAGAAGATTTCCGGCACTCCACTAGATTTGGTGCCATTAATACACTATGATGACCAATTCTACCTCGGGATTCTATAAGAAGCCATCTTGACATGTGTTTTCTGCCTTAAGCGTCTGTGAGATATTCAGCTCGAACCATGTCGAACGACTGTGAAGTTCAGGAGTTAGTACGAGAAATTAGGGACAGAGGTCTGCAGCACCTTCTGAGTACTCCGCCAGTATAGTCCTATCTGGCTGAGTACATCGGCAGGCAGGAGTTTGCTCTAAAGTTGCAAAGTCAGGTGAGAGTTTGCTCTAATGTAGAGCAACAAAGGGCATGAGGCGTCGCAAACAAACTCTGGGGAATCCCACCATGAAACCTTTCGGCGTAGCATAACCATGGCAGTTGTGTGTCATCCGCATTGTGACACGCAATTCCAGGGGACCCCAAGTTGTGGATGGTCAAGCATCGGCAACTTGAGCAAAGGATGGTGTTGCGGATGGATTCCGAGGGCTTTCATCAGCATACGAAGGAGAAAAGCAAGCAGCCCACTCTGTTGGTACGCCAGCGGGATTTTCCTCTCAGAGTAGTAAATCAGTGTACCGAGACGGGCCACTAGTGAGTCTTAGGAGCCTGTTGGGACGCGCACCCTAACGGTCCCTAGGATGGATAACTTCATGAGTATTGACTCAAAACAGTCTTAGGGGTATTGGGGTTGAGTGAAAGTCTTCTATTGTAAATAACCCATGGTTTAAGTCCATGGTTTAGGGTTTGGGGTGCCCATGGTTTAAGACCATGGTTTTGTAAAAATGCGCAGTATAAATAAGCGCTTGCGTAATAGAGAAAGGTTAGGTTTTATGATGTAAGAAAGATTAAGGTGAAGTGAAGGTTGATTTTGTAAGGCAAGGTTAAGTCCCAGTTGTGTGCGTGGACGACCTTTGCAGCTGTGTGCGTAGAGGGTTTTTGTAAGAAGATTGAGGAAAGACCTGCAGCTGTGTGCGCAGGGGCCTGCTACTGTGTGAGCGGCTTTTTAAGGACTGAAGGAATCTGCGGTTGAGTGCGTAGATCAAACTGTGGTTTTGCAGCAAGTTGAATAAAACGCAGTTTGGTGGACGTAGCCCCTACACTGGGGGTGAACCACGTTATATCTGGTGTTGTGGTTTCTTGTGTTGTTTCCATGTTCTATTATTTTTTATGCATTAATAACATATATATCTGATAACCTAGATCACTGCTAATAATAAGCTTCGCTGTGAATTCCCTGTAGTGGGTTAAGCAAGTCACGGTTGTCTATCTATCTGCAAACTTATATGAGAATGAATGGTAAAGCTTTGTAATTATTGATCGATAAGATTATTAAAGGCTAAGGTACAGTAATCCCCCTCTCTGCTTGCAGAAACCTAATTCTGTGGCATCCCATAGCTGTTTCGGGTGAGACTGCAGCCTGCGCGTAGGTTGTTGCCGAAAGGGCCAACACTGTGGGTCTTTTTGTTGGTGCGACGCAAAAGGATTAAACCCGGGTCTGCCCTATTGCCCAACATAGGGCCTCGGCTCTTGAAGAAGCTTTGGAGGAAATTCTTCTGCTAACCATCCCTTTTAGAGGCTGGGGTTTTGGGAAACACATGGCCTGGTGTTTTATTTGGACTAGTTTTACACTTAAAACCCTCTGTTTTAAGTTGGTATCTTTTAGGATTTTGGGCAAAATTATTTATCGTTAAAAAGAAACCCCAAACCAATCCACATACTAAAGCTCAAAAATTTTAAAAGCTAATAAAAATTTTAACTGAGAAAATCTTTAAACTAAAGCTTGAAATGCTGGTAAAAAGCTTAAAGCCAGGAAGGGCATCAATATCATAACCCCGGAGGGCCCCTTTCTTCCCTGAATAACAAAAATTATACCTACAACTAAATCAGTTGTCTCATAGAAAAAAACGATAAGAAAAGAAAAATAAAATCCATCTTTTTACCATGAGGGGCCTCCCAGCTCTGTTGAGTTGTTGCAGATAAATAACGTCCCAGCTATGGGTTTTCCCTGCAAGAGAAAATGAGTTAGCCGAAGCTAAGTAAGATACAACCATACAACACTATGTACCATCCTCTAATAAGCAGAAGCCCGTGAACCCCCGTGGACCTTGAAAGATTTACAAGTGTTACTCAATGTGGATAGACATAAAAACTTTGCATCTTTTGATTGTATTTAATTGGTAGATTTCCAATACGCATTATACAAGGAAAGAAAAAAAAATTGGGTTTGGTTTTTTCAAATTCTGCTATCAGTATTTTTTGATTTTGCATGTGGTTTTTGAGGGATTTTACATGTGGTATCAGAGCACACAAGTTCAACCCTGTAACCTAATGGGAACATCCCATTTCTCTTTTGTTCAATCTTGATCTAACAAGCATTCTAACAAACTGTTGGAATTGTTGTATTGTGTACACGAGCAATTTCTGACCTCTACAGGACATATCATGGCATCCTTAAATGAAAGCAAGAACCAACCTGAAGACTAGGTACATGTACCACCAACTACCCAACCAGAAATGGCACATTCTGAGGAAATTCAAGTGCTCGAAACTATGTGGCACCTGATCGTCGAGATACAGTGCTATAGAGAAGATAATGAGCAGCTCAAAAAGGCTCAGGAAAAACAACAGGAAATCAATGAAATTTTGTTGCAGAGTCTGCATGAGAAAAATAATGGCAAGGAACCCCAAACTGAAACCAGAAAAGGCCCAGAAAGGGAAGAGAGTGCAAAGAAAAAGGGAAGTTCATCTAATGAAACCCAAAATTCAGAGAACCAAGTTAAGATGGGCGGAAAGAGAAAGGTCGACCATTTGGAGGGTGAGTTCAAAAGATTAAACCCACTAACTTTGATGGGGAATCTAAGAATGGGGAGGAAGCAGAAGCATGGTTGTTGGACATCAAGAAATACTTTCAGATTTACAATTATTCTAGCAACATGAAAGTTCGAATGGCAGTTTATAACCTAAAAGGTAAGGCCAACATCTAGTGGCAGGACCTCAAGATTTCGCATGGACTTAAGGAGAAGAATCTAGAATGGGCCAAATTCAAGAGACTGTTTAAGAAACAGTATCTATCTGAAAGTTGCTATGAGAGGAAGACCAAGGAATTCTATGAGTTAAGGCTTGGCCAAATGACCATGGAAGATCTCATCAACAAATTCTTGGATTTGCTACGGTTCGTGCCCTACATCAAGGAAGAAAAGGTGAAAGTGCAAAGGTTCTTGAGCTGTTTTCCACAGTCATACAAAGATCGAATCGAGTTCGACAACCCAAAATACTTGGATGAAGTACTAAGAAAAGCTAGACTGTGTTATGAACAGTATAAACAATGGAGTGACCCCACCAAAACTTGGAAGGACTGAAAGCAAGAGAAGTTCAACTAGCAGAAAAAGGGCTTCAAACCACCACCCTTCATAAATATGCCGAGGAACCCCCAAGGGAATCCCTACAACCACAATGAACAACCACCCTTAAAGGACATCAAACAATCACATTTGGGGCAAAAGGGGGCTGAAGTGGCTCCTAAAGAGCCTCTGAAATGCTGGGAGTGTGGAGAACCCCACTTACGCAGAAATTGTCCCTGTTACAATGGGGCAAGCAAGATGCTACATAATCTGCAAGAGGCATCTACTGTTGGGAGATCAAAAGAACTACCACAAGATTCATGTAGCACTGGAGGATCAGCAAGTAGACCACTAGACCGCTATAGTAGAGATCGAAGGTATTATCTCTGATCATGCCCTTGCTATCTTGATAGATCTTGGTGCTACTTTAAGTTATATTACCCCAAAGATGATGGAACTTTGCAAGCTCACCAAGGTGAGGCATGCAAGGCCATGGCTAGTTCAACTAGCCACAGGGGAAAAAAGGAAGGTAACTGATTATATTGCTGACTGTGAAGTTGAATTGCAGGGACATAAAACTAGAATCAATTTAAACATCTTACCCTTAGGATCTTATGACATGATAATAGGCATGGATTGGCTAGAAAGAAATAAAGTAACATTGAACTATTTATCCAAGAGATTTACCTACATTGCAAAAGACCTGATCCTTGGAATAGTAAAAGGCATACCCAAACCAGTCTCGATGAGACAAATTTCTGCTATGCAGCTAAAAAAATGCCTTAGAAAAGGCTGCAACCTCTATGTAGTCAAGGTTGCTGAACTACTCCTCAATGAAAACCTGACACCCTTAAAACAGTACCCTGTCCTAGATGAGTTTTTTGATGTTATTCCAGAGGAAATGCCTGGGTTACCTCCTCAACGAGAAATTGATTTCTCCATTGAGCTTCTACCCGGGTTTGCACCTGTGTCAAGGGTACCTTACAGGATGAGTGTTCCCAAACTAACTGAACTAAAAATTCAGTTACAAGAAATTTTAGAAAAATGATATATAAGGCCTAGTGTGTCCCCGTGGGGCACACCTGTCTTGTTTGTTAAGAAAAAGGATGGAACCTTAAGACTCTGCATTGATTACCGACAATTAAACAAAGTCACCATAAAGAATAAGTATCCTCTACCTAGAATAAACAATCTATTCGATCAAGTAGGGGAGGCAAGGATTTTCTCCAAGATGGACTTACGATCTGGCTACCACCAGATTCGAATAAAGCAGGAAGACATACATAAGACTTCTTTTAGCACACGCTATGGACATTACAAATTTGTGGTGATCCCTTTTGGTTTAACAAATGCCCCCACCACTTTCATGTGCCTCATGAATGGCATTTTTAACAAATATTTAGATCAGTTCATATTGATCTTCATTGACGATATCTTGATATACTCAAAAATAGAAGAAGAGCATCAACAACAGCTATGGGTAGTACTGCAAACCTTAAGGGACCACCAGCTTTATGCCAACTTGGAAAAATGTGAGTTTTTCAAAACTGAAATTCAATACTTGGGTCATGTTATATCCAAGGATGGAATTTCTCTAAACCCAAAAAAGATCAAAGCTATATCCGATTGGCCGGTACCGAGGGATGTGACTAACATCCGGTCATTTATGGGACTCACGAGCTATTATAGGAGATTTATAAATGATTTTTCAAAAATTGCTTACCCCATTACCTCCCTGCAGAAAAAGGGGATAAAATTTGTTTGGTCATCAAAGTGCCAAGAAAGCTTTAACAAACTCAAGGAATTGCTGACCCAAGCACTGGTTCTAAAAGTAGCAGACCCCCTTAAAGACTACATAGTTTGTACTAATGCTAGCCAAGAAGGAGTAGGAGGGGTTTTGTCCCAAGAAGAGCATGTAGTTTGTTATGAATCCCGTAAGTTAAAGGATCACGAGCGTAACTATGTGGTTCATGACTTGGAATTAACAGCCGTGGTGCACACCCTAAAGATGTGGCGATACTACTTACTATGAAAGAAATTCTTGATGCTAACTGATAAAATCGGTGTGAAAAATCTATTCACATAGACAGGACTAAATTCTCGACAAGCAAGGTGGATGGCCTTCCTCAGCGAATTTGATTTTGAGGTAAGACACATAAAGGGTAAGGAAAACAAGGTCGCAGATGCACTGAGTCGAAGAATTCATGGGATCAGTGAGGTAATCATGAGTCATCCCAAGAATGACCTCTTGGACAAATTAAAGACAACAAGTGCTCAGGATGCTAATTATACAAAGTTGCTAAGTGAAATACAGAATACTGAAATAAATTTGAATGGGACAGCCTTTAAAACCAATCAAAAGGGCCTTATTTGGTTTAATGATAGGCTGTACATACCAAAAAATCTGGATATCAAACTGTTCATTTTAAATGAAATGCAGAAACCCCCATTCGTAGGTCATCCCGGTTACCGAAAGATGATAACGGCTCTACAAAAACAGTTCTTTTGGCCAGGTTTAAAATCTGATTTAGTGGATTACCTGTCTAAATGTTTAGAATGCCAGCAAATCAAATTAGAGCATGGACATTCAGTGGGATTACTACAACCTTTATCAGTGCCTAAATGGAAGTGGGAGATAGTATCCTTAGATTTTATCACTGGTTTACCTAGAACATAGAAACAACATGATTCCATCATGGTAGTTGTTGACAAGTTAAGCAAATCAGCCCATTTCATTCCAGTGAAATTGACACACAAGGCAGCATACATTGCAGAAATATTTCTAAAGGAGATATTTCGACTGCATGGCGTGCCAAAAGTTGTGATATCGGATAGGGATGTGAAATTTACATCAAATTTCTAGAAATCATTATTTGCAGGTTTAGAAACACGGATCAATTTTAGCACCAGCTACCATCCTGAAATGGACAAGAAAATAGAACGCACCAACCAGACCATCGAAAACATGCTAAGAATGTATGTTATGAAAAGACCCACTAAGTGGGAGGATTATCTACATCTGGTGGAGTTCGCCTATAACAATGGCTACCAGGTTTCAGCTAAAATGAGTCCATTTGAAATATTATACAGAAAGAAATGAAATACCAGTGGACTGTGTGCTGATTGGACCAGAACTACTACAAGAGATGGAGCAAATAGTTTGTGAAGTACAGAAAAGTTTGAAAGCAGCTCAAGATTGACAAAAGAGCTACGCAGATTCAAAAAGAGAACATAAGGAGTTTTGTGTTGGCGACCATGTGTACGTATGGGTCAAGCCTAAGAGGATTTCCCTCAAGCTAGGGAACTACAAAAAACTAGCTCCAAGATTCTGTGGACCATTTCAAGTCCTAGAAAGAATTGGAACCGTAGCCTATAAACTGGCTCTACCTGCTCATTTAAGGATACATAATGTTTTTCATGTTTCATTGTTAAAAAAATATGTATATGATTATGCTCACATTATCAATTGGAATGTGGTATAGGTGGAACCCGAAGCAGAGTTTTAGGTGGAACCTTCACACATTCTGGACAGGAAAGAAACAATACTTCAGAACTAAGTCATCACTCAAGTAAAGGTGCAATGGAAGCACTTTAGCCCTGAGGAGGCGACTTGGGAATTAGAAGAAGAAATGCGAATAAAGTACCCTGGCTTGTTTCCTGAGCCAATGGGCGACGACTAACACTAAGGACAGTGTTTGAATAAGGGTGCGTGGATGTAATGTCCCCCAAAGTATAAACTTTGACCTTTTTAAGAAATACTTATTATTGTTATTGTTTGACAATTTACTATTAGAAAATCCTGTTGAGAAGGATTATGTAACGATTTTAACAATTATTGAAATAAAATTATTAAGCAAGAATGTGGAAACAACCATGCTAAATGAGGAAACAGGCATGCAGCAAAAAGGGGCAATGTCAAGGCTAACCACAGGGAAACTGTCATAGGCAACAGGAGTGCCTTAATTACACTGAGTATTCCCTGGAAATTAGGCTCTATTAACTCCATGAATTCCATGAGGAATGAGCTGGATGGAGGAAAAAAAATTATAAAAAAAAAAGACCTAGGAAAAAATAAAGAAAAGGGATAAAAGAAAGCATATGGGGGAGGCAGGACACTGCTTAGTATGCTGAACAATTAAACTTTTGATGCATGAGCACTTGGGTGTTAGGCAATGCTATGTGATCCAGAACTGAATAGCGAAGTGGTGGTTAGCCATCCCTTTCTATTGGCATGTCTTGTTTGCCTCGGGGGTGACTTGGAAAGCAGGAAGTTGAACCTAGTCTACGATTGGGAGGAGCGTGGTTGTTTCCACTGTATTCCAGCTACAAAATTCTATAGGTTCCTTTCATTTTATGAGTGTTTATGAATCTGAATGCAGTTGCGTACACCCTGAATGTATTAGTAGGAATTCTTGTTAAATTTTCTGTTATGTAATGCAATGCTACGTCTGAAGATATCAGTTTTTATGAAATCCTATGGATATGAAAAATAATCAGGTTGTTAGTTTAAGTATATTGCACATGGGAAGGCACACCTTCCTGTATAGAATAATGGATTATGTTGTTTTTTTTAAGCAGTACATTATTTAATTTAGGATGTTGATTATATTACCACCATATACATTATGTAAATTCTGGGCATTGCAGCTCTAAGTGAGTTTTTGGTGACAGAAATTTTAGAGGAAATGCCCCCTTCATACCAACTAGCGGTCCGATTATACATACAAGGTAGTATTGCTTATCTGTTTTAGTTCCCTATGTTCTCCCCTCTACAATATCGCAGACTAAAGGGTGGTAGAACCCATCCTCTGAACCCGAGGTGAAACATCTAAAAAACGAGGGATTCCATGCAATAGAAAAGAGTCTGGTTCGAACCTACTAAGAGAATATTCCCCCCATTAGGGCCTCTGTTAACCATCCCTTTTAGAGGCTGGGATTTTGGGAAACACAGGGCCTCATGTTTTATTCGGACTATTTTTACACTTAAAACCCTCTATTTTAAGTTGGTAACTTTTAGGATTTTGGGCAAAATTCTTTATCGTTAAAAAGAAACCCCTGAACCAATCCACATACTAAAGCTCGAAAATTTTAAAAGCTGGTAAAAATTTTAACAGAGAAAATCTTTAAACTAAAGCTTGAAATGCTGGTAAAAAGCTTAAAGCCAAGAAGGGCACCAAACTCATAACTCCGAAGGGCCCCTTTCTTCCCTGAGCAGCAAAAATTATACCTACAACTAAATCAGCTACCTCATAGCAGAAAACGACAACATTAAGGGAAGCCCCCTTTAAGAAAAAAACAAGGAGAATTTTTGTGTCTTAGCCGCACCCTACACATGAAAATTTTTAATCATTTTGCAGGCTGCATATGGGCTTCGGCTCGATATCACTCACAGGATTTAAAAAAATAGTGAATACTACAGCAAAAAACCCCTTTATAGTCCCGCATGAGGATCCTCTCTTATCAAGAGAAGAACTCTTCCAGATAGAGGTATTTACCAACAAATAGATCGGTGAGGCACTTAGAACCATCTCCTTTGTCATTCAATCCTCCTCATCAGAGGAAGGAACATAGTATGGAATGATTTTCTTACTTGTTTGATAACGCCAGCCAAAATCTTTGCAACACCTCTTTGACCTGCAACAGAAGTAAGCAACGAGTTTAGTCGTCACCTTACAATCTTTTTTTAATGTGAGAAAAGACAGCCAAAAAAAAGATATATATAATAGAAACCAATAAAAGAGAGACATAGCAAGGTAGGGTAGCTCACCTTATATTAGTACCTAGAAGCTTCTTGAGCAGGGAGCCATAGCTTGAGTTCGTCCACCCGGTTTTGATCCCTTGTAACGTAGCTAACCTTGCTTTCGCCTGTGTAGAGACCCCCCCTTTTTTTAAACTCTCAAAAAAGGGGCAGCTCGTGTCCCTGTCACTTATTCCTTAACAGTGAGCCGGAGTGTGTTTACTTTCACTCATAGATGTTGGGAACAGTCGTGGTGCTCTGTTTTGTTGAAATCTAGAGGAAAACCTCGAAAATGACCTCTGTGGATCACCCAGCCGTAAGCGCCAAAGGCCAGGAGGGTTAATTGTTGTAGGTTGTGGGTGTACAACCTCTTTAATAAAATAATGTTTGCAAGTNTCGAAAATGCCCTCTGTGGATCACCCAGCCGTAAGCGCCAAAGGCCAGGAGGGTTAATTGTTGTAGGTTGTGGGTGTACAACCTCTTTAATAAAATAATGTTTGCAAGTAATTGAAAAGCTCCTTTTAATGTACAAGGACTGGGCGCACCCCTTCCCAGATCCACATAATACAATCTTCACCACAAAAATACTGAAGCTGGTTCTTGACCTGTCTTATTACCTCGGGCACTGAGAAACTATGGACAGCCAACGAATCTTGGAGGGCACAGCTGTCCATAAACTATACGATGAGAATCATGACCCTGTACATCATTAAATTAGTTAGAAACATAGTCTGGAAACCTCGATGATTATGAAAACAAACTTGTTACGAGGCAACTGCACATTTATGCCTGGTTTTCGACTCGAGGGTTGTTCCCCTTTGAAGATCCTTTCACACATACACGTGGGGACTCGTTGGAGTTACGGACCCCCGTCGGGAGTGTCAACTTGATTTTTTTTTTAAGAGGTCGCGTTTGGCTTGAATTCAAGCGTGATCAACCAATTATGGGAGAAAGAAAGAACTTCCCAAGCAAAGTATTATTAGAAGCTTTATATTCAGGCGAGGCCATACAGTATAAGGTTTTGAACTAAGTGCAGGAAGGATCGTTGAGACAGATTTTTAGTGTTGCATAGGGTTATTCTTTTGCTAAAGTTTCATTTTTTCTTTGTGCGGTCTAAACCCCTTTCAACCCCATGTCAAAGGTTTATATAAATAATTCATTTACTTGTGTACAGTATTCCCTTATGCCTCAATAAACTTTTTACAAGCATTGCTAGACATGGGTATCAACCTCCTTGTTGCTGATTATTAGATAATTTACTCGCCATGGACAATACTCCTGCGTAATGAGTATTTGCTCACCCAAGGGTTTTATTCACATAGCTATTTTGTAAATCCTTAAGGGATGATGGTCCGATTTACGAGCCATCCTTCCAAGACTATTGGTTAAATATTTAAGGAAAGCTAAGTACACTAGGAATAACCACTGAATTACAAAATAACCTTGCAAGAGTAGCTTTAGGAAAAGAAAAAGAAAATCCATGTTTTTACCATGAGGGGCCTTCCAGCTCTGTTGAGTTGTTGCAGATAAATGCCATCCCAGCTATGGGTTTTCCCTGCAAGAGAAAATGAGTTAGCTGGAGCTAAGTAAGATACAACCATACAACATTATGTACCATCCTCTAATAAGCAGAAGCCCGTGAACCCCCGTGGAACTTGAAAGATTTACAAGTATTACTCAATGTGGATAGACATAAAAACTTTGCATCTATTGATTGTATTTAATTGGTAGATTTCCAATACGCATTATACAGGGAAAGAAAAAAAAATTTGGGTTTGGTTTTGTCAAATTCTGCTATCAGTATTTTTTGATTTTGCATGTGGTTTTTGAGGGATTTTACACTAACTACAAAATTCAGAACCATATCTATTACATTAAGTCTCTTAACAATTTCTTTCATCTACTTTACATACTCTATTTGTGGTGGCGTACGGCCTGGTCCTTCCAGGTGTGGAAAAACACATACTAGAATTATTTTCCATTTTAACAATTTACACACTGAATATTTAACATTCATTTAATAGTCAAATTTGGATTTATCTATCTAACACAGTAAAACAAATAATATAGAACCTTATTAGGCTAGCCAACAATAACGTTAGGAGGTCGTTCCTACCTACCAATCTCTTGGAGAGCGCTCAAACAACGCTTGCTCAGGACACCCGAGCCTGTTCTTGGTCTTCTTGGCTGAGAACTAGTGGAGCATGTAAAGAGTAGACTGATCCAATAACTTAGTAAAGCATCCCTACACTCAGCAATAAGATCTTTCAGCCTAAAATATACACTATATCACTCAGCACTTATCCCCTCAAACTCTTTCCAGAATTCCCTTCCATTTAATTTCTCTGAAGTACATTCACTTGAATGATCACTTCTCTAGAATGAGTAGCCTCAGCTCTCTTCAATGGGAATTTTTATAAAGATTGCCTAGGTCTTTTGGGTCAATTGTCATTAATTGAGCCACCTACTCTAATTCCACTTTCTTGGGGAATCATGACCCCAAATGTAGGGAGGTTGCCACCTGCAACAGTTGGAAGTGGTTTAAGGATGCTGCCACATGTCTATTTGCTCTCCACCTAGTCTCCTCCACCAATTTGACCAGTAAACACTCTTTTAACAGCTCTCCTAAGTTGTTGTCTCGCCCTTTATTTATTTATAATTAAAATATTCAAAATTACATTAAATATCCTTGACTCTACTGAGTCATCAATTACAACTTAGCATAAAATTTAGCACATTGTTCTCAAATAATAACAGATAATATAACATTATTTTTGCAAAATTGGTGCATGTAACAATCTTACTAGATTCCGGAGGAAAAACGGAAAAAACTTTTGCTTGGGGACTAGGTCACAAGACAAATAACGAAGCGGAATGGATGACTCTCTTGCAGGGGTTAGAACTTTTAGACATGACAGCTACTTCAAAGATAGTAGTCTTTGGAGGCTTAAGGAAAGTCATATACAAAATGATTAATGGATACTCCTTAGGATACATCAAGTGCAAAAAGCTATATGACAGAATCACTCCCCTCCTCTCGAATAAAATTGACTTTTTTCCATATTCTCCGAGCAAATAATGCTCCCACAGACACTCTGGTTAATTCAGGGGCCTTCCTTCCCCAAAGTCATATTTGCTTCAATGTCCTAGACATAGGCTTCAAACCCATTCTTTAATGTTTCAAATGTTTAACCCCCTCTTAAGAATTCTCCCTATCCTAAGTTTCACTGTGTTAAACACTATAGATTATGGTTTCTTCTCCATTCCTTTCCACGGCGACGTGTGGCCTCCACCCACCTCCACCCCTTCCACGCACCCTCCTGCTTTAATGCACCATCCTCTCAAGATTAATTTCCCATTCAGTAGGCACGCTTCAAGTCTTCTCCCACTATGTACCATGGCTTTGTCTCGAAGCTTCTACCCTTCCACTCCTTTTGATAGCCACAACCTCATTCATTCTCAAGTTGTTTGTTCAGAAGGAGCTCTGCTTGCTGTTATTTCTCGATTTGATGAATGCTTTGATTAGGGGATCCCATGGGAGACCTTGCCTCTGATAAGGAGATTCCTTAAGGAGAGACTTGCACTTGTTGCATTCTTGAACTGTCTTTGCTCTTCCCGCAACGTTGTTGGTCTATTGTGGCGCTCATCCTAAGGCTCTGTGGTCTATGAAATTCTCTCTGGCCTAACCACATTTTGAAGGTAATACCTTGAATCTTGGTTTCTATTGCTCTGGTACCTTGAATCTTGGTTGCGATTGCTCTGGATGGAAGGAAGGC
This sequence comes from Pseudotsuga menziesii, assembly GCA_001517045.1. Taxonomy (NCBI): domain Eukaryota; kingdom Viridiplantae; phylum Streptophyta; class Pinopsida; order Pinales; family Pinaceae; genus Pseudotsuga; species Pseudotsuga menziesii. Next base: position 153,118 of record LPNX010799154.1, read on the forward strand.
ATGATAGGAACACTCCCTTGTCACAGTAGAAAGTATTGTGACACCTTGCATCGAGAAATTGTTATTCTTAGTTCTCTTTACAACAATTTTCCCTCTAGAGATAGCATCTTTTCCAATGGGTAGGATTTTGATATCTTAGGTTCTGTTAAGTTTTTGCTTAATAGGTTTTCAATCTTAAATATTGTTGGTTACAGTTTTGGTCAACACCAGGGAATGGACTGCGCAGGAGATAATGTAGGTCTCGCAGACTTGAAGGCAAACCTTCGGCGTTTATCTGAAATGGTGGCTATAGGAATCATGGACAACAAGGAGACAGCCAAAGAGGTAAAAAATCTTGTTGATGTGGTTGGATATACATCTTACTAAATTAGCAATCATGATGCTAGTATAGATTATAATGTAATGAATTGGAAGGAAATCATCGGGAAAGTAGATCGTATTCAGGAGAATCTTCAGTTCCTGGTGCAAATGAATCAGGGAATCCAAGCTCATGAAAATCTTCCATGAGCAGTTCAACACATGGAGGAGGAATCTGTCACTCAACCCGTGGGACATCCAGGAAACCCTTAATGTGTCTCATAATAGTTTATGTTTTTTTCTTACTACTTAACCAACAGTACATTCGAGTATATACTACTTCTGTAATTAATCGTAATGTAAGAACGCTATGCAACATTTTAAGGTCTAACCACTGGCCTAGTTTTGTCTGCTTTTTCTCTGATTAGCAAGAACTCTACATATGTTGTTTTTTTATAATGAATGACTGTGCATAGCCTGTTTAATATTACTCCTTTTTTAGTTTATGTTAAAAAAAAATATTAACTCAACTTTTTCATGGTAGAAATTCATGTGCTATTCTTTCATCCCAATACTAACACTTTTTTTTTTAATTTATTTAATAATGTTATTAATTATTACATTAAAAACGCTATGTGATATACATAATATATATCATAAGAAACTATTAAAAATAAGTTTACACGTGTTTTCCAAGGTGTATTAAAAAGATGATATATATATATATATTAATTTATAGTTTATATTTATATTTGTAATATATATATATATATAAGAAATGACAAGTTGTTCATTTAAATTTAACTTTATGTTTAAAATTCAAAATTATAAATACATGGTTTAAATTATTTTTTTCAATTTGAAAAAGTAATTTATGTTTCAAATTTCAAAATTAATATATTTTATTTTATGAGTACATTACTTTATAAGTACATTCATCGTATTATATTCAAAAGTACTTTACTTTAGTCATATCAAAGACGATTTTTTTATTGTTTTTGTTTTAGACATCTTTTCAATTTATCTTAACCATAGTTGCATTGGTTATAGTGTAAGTGATGAGTTGTAAATATACCTTCCCCACAAAATGCCTAACTCATAATATTTTATTATATCTCTTATGAGGCTCATTTTAGACCTCAAAATTTCCGTAATGGGAGACTATAGAGGTCCAAAATGGAAATTTCAATATGAACATTATTGAAGATATTGTTGTTAGAGGGAGATTGCATATGAGATTGATATCCAAGAGGAAGCTAAGGTGCCAAATGAAGATAAACACATGAAGTTGAGATGCCAAATAAATATAAACATATGAATTTAAGATTCCAAATGAAGATAAATAATGTTAAGGTAGACTTGATAGAATGTTAGGTTGGCCCAACAACCAAAAAAAACCGGTCGGACCAATAAAGGTGGCTTAAAAAAATATAAATAAACATAAATGGGGTGCAGTTTTCAAGACAATCAAGCAAGACTGGATCTAAAATTAAAGAAATGTGCTGAGCATAAAATATACTAGTTATTAAGGGTTAGTTTTCCTAGTTTTTAAGGATACAACACCTTTCAAGGTGACTATGACAACAAGAAAGGGTGATATTTTGACAGTTTAGGACAATTTTAAGGGTTGATTTTGAGGCAGATTTCAAGGTGACCTTGTGACAATTTTGGAGATGCTTTTTTTTAAATGTACAACATCAGGAATCATTCTACATGAGACTTGTGTTGTATCAAGACTAGAACTGATGTTGCATTAAGTTTAGAAACTTATGTTGTATTAAGTTAAGAGACTTGTGTTGTATCAAGTCTGAAACTTATGCTGTATTAGGTTCAAGAAGCTTTTGTTGTATCAATATAGGACATTGTGTTGTATCAAGTCCTACTTATGAAAGATGTATGTACTATGATCTTGTGTTGTATCAATATCAGTACCTTGTGTTGTATCAATGTCGAACCTTATCTTGTATCAAGATTGGAGTCGTATGTTGTATCAAGACTGGTCCCGTGTCGTATCAAGATATGACTTGTGTTGTATCAACTCGTGAAGTTATACTATGTGATGCTAATCATGGTCGTTCGAGATGGATAAATCTATTATGTCTCCTCTAGAGACTGATCACCTCTAGAGTGAATTACTTTAGCATATGACTATATGGTTCGAGGTAATATATATGATCATGAGTATGTGTGACAATTATTCTGATTATAATATGATATGATAGACGATTAAACATAGACCATGTAGTAAGAGAAAGAGATAAGAAATAAATATATTATGAGAGAAAGATAATTCAAAGTGAACTCAAGTTATAAAGATTCAGTTAAATATGAATGCCTCAATCAGTGCTTTAGTTAAAGCATCAGTTGAACTAATAATGATCAACATTCATTTGAGTAAATAAGAGCTCAGTGTTCATCAATCAACAAGATTTAGTTAATAATGATTGACTACGTGATTAAATAAAGATGGAATAGTTAACTAAAGTGCTTACACTTTAGTTTGACTAACAAAAGGCACTTAAGCTAATCAAAGGACGAAACTTCAGTTAACAAAGTGTGTTGCATGCAACAATTGAGTTATTGCACTATGACACTTATGTTAGCCTATTAACTGAGTGATCAATATTTAGTTAGAGATTGAGTTCACTCCAATGTCAATTAACTATCAGTTAAATTCCACGATTGAAGGTATGACGCATTAGTTGTGCATGATGAATATTCAATGCATGGATTGATTATTCCATAAAGGAAATTCAAAATTGTAATGTATGAGTGGGTAATTCTCATGCAACCATTCACTAGGGTTTGCATGACACACATTATGAATTTTTATTAATATGCTAGGCATATGGAAAGTTCACACAGTTGTAATAGTGGATCTCTCTTCTCTATTTCTCTGTATTCTCTCTTATCGGGAAATATGCTTATGTTGTAAAATTCATTGTCTGCAATCTATCTATTATACTCTGAAGAATTGTTGGGGTTTTTCATCCTCTCTGTTATGAGTATTTTCCCTAGGGTACATCTTGTGTTGTAGATGAATGATTGTGTGTGATTGAATTGTTATTTGTTACAGGTCCTTAGCATATCATTGATAAAAGTTTTAAATTTCAAGCATCCCTATTATTGTTCAAAACATTAACAACTTTGAGGATTGAGGTAAGGATGATTTTGGATTAGATTTCAAAGTAATATTGTGACTATTTCAGAGATGTTTTAAGGATTGATTTTGGAGTAGATATGAAGGTGTTAATGTGACAGTTTTGGAGATGTTTTAAGGGATTATTTTGGAGCATATTTTAAAATTTCAAGAATATTATATCAACATATATAAACCTATTTGTATCTTGCTGAGTCAGTGCTCAGTTTAGAATACTAGTGTCTCATGTAGGTTGGTTCCTACAAACTTTGTAATTGTAGGTTCGTGTCTACGTAAATTGATACAAATAATTTTTTCATAGTTTTCTCTTGAAATAGTTTCCACATTAAATTATATGTGTTATGATTTGTTTTTAGATGTGTTTACTACTTCACATTTAATGAATGATTAATGAATTCTTTTATAAATTAAAAAGAATTCTTATATTGATTCACCTCCCTTCTCAGTATAAGCATAAGTTCAACAATTGGTATCAAAGCAGGTTCCTTTGAAAACAATCCAACCACTTGAAGGTAATATCTTGTTGGGCCAGGAAAAGTGCACAAGGAAGAATGAGACGTGCAAGCAAGAAAGAAAAAATGCACACGCGACAAGGGAAAAGTAGGTCAAGAAGGAAGCAAATGAACCGACGCAGAAAGATAAAACATGCGTGCGATGTAGAAAGGAGGGATACCAAAGGAAAGGAAACACAGAGAAGAGAAAGCTACGATAGGGTTGGTGCAACGAGGTGAAGCACATCCAGAGTCGATAGAAGAGGCAGGTAGAAGAGTTAATGTTGGACAGGGAGAAGTCAAGGAAGACTGTAGAAGGATGAACTAACAGGATATAGAAGGATAGTTTTGCAGCTAGTTATGACTAGTAAATACGAGATGAAGGAAGTTTCCGCGGCTAGTTAAGGCCGTGGTTAATGGATGTAGGAATTTTGCGACTAGGAATGGGCTGTCATTTAATGTAACAAAGATATTTTGTAACCATTTGAGTCAATAATTACTATTTAGTACTTAGTCGCACCTGGGTGGTCTTGTAAATGTTATAAATAGAAGGAACCCACTTTGTATAAGGGTTCAATTGATTATATTAGATTTGGTTAGCTCCACTGTTGTTGTGATTAACCCAGAGAGGTAGATTCAGATATATTCGGTTGTCGACTCAGAGGAGAGTCTAGTAGAAGGAGAAGGCTATAGAGCTACAGATCTTGCAGTTGTGTACACAGACAGCTAGTCTAGTAGAAGAGTCGATCCATACTGTGTGCGGATCGGTAGGAGTAGACAGAAGCAATAAACCAGAGAGCATGAGAGCAAGAAGATTAAGTCAGAAAGGAATATTTTAAGAAGAGTCTACAAGTTGCAGGCTGCAAGGTGCTACCTATATTTCTCATGCCATATGAAGAGCACCTTGGTGGTTTTTCCAAGATGGGTTTCCATGTTATTTCTTGTGTTATAAGGATGAATGTTGTTGAATGGTGAAGGTTTATGTGAATGTTTGCTTATCTTACATTATTACAGTTACAATTGTTGTTGAATGTATGTCGCATTATGAAAGAATGACTCCTTAGAAGTATTGTTGACATGTTGTGTATGAGTCCATGGTTAATCTATCAAGTATAAATATAATTCATGCAGTGTCTATAGAGTGTAAGGAATTGGTTGTGTCGCACCATTGCACCAATCATTAATGTTTAAGGACACTGTCGTGTTGCGCAGGTGACCTATGGCACGTGGTTGCATCGTTGTCATAGAGTGAAATACTACATCCCATTGTATTTGTCGAGCACCTTGGTTACGCTCCAGGGGACTACAATCCCTCACCAACTACAGAAACATGGTTTTGGCAGTTCCCATTAATATATCTTAGGTGAGAGTGCGCCTATCTTGTGGCTGTTTCCTACTAATATTGCTCTATCAGGCCAATTTATTTTGGTGTCTTGTTGGTATTGTGTTGTTGATTTGAACCGTGGGTTGAGACAAGAAAGAGAAAGAGGCCAACAAATGGTTCTGTTGTTGGGACCTTAACCATTTGAGTCAAGGGAAATGTTGTGGCATCCAATGAAGAACAAGATAGAGGACTGGATGGAGTCTAAGACACTAGCATTCATGCAAGGAGAGAGCACATAATATTAGTTGAGCGCAGAAAACTGGGTAGACGAGTAGATATATTCTAATATTCATGAGATATTCTTTGTAGAGTTTCCCATTGTACTGCATAATTGGTTTTCAATATTGGAAAGAAGGAAGACAAATTTCCAGAGAAGAGAAGTAGTCAATTGGAGTGATCAGTTGGTGCGTGAAGTAACCAGTGTAAGTAACACCATCTCTATAGCTATTGATTTTTGGGTTGACAATATTTTGCAAGGATATATTATTGAGTTTGCAGTAGAGGCTATAGCCTCATATAGTGAGGCTGAAATAAAAATTTTCCAAGGACCCTGAAGAAGATATTTGTTATCTATTAGTACATGGATCAAGATGCTCGTTTATGAGAAGGGTATCTTGTAGTTGAGTAGTTGAGTCACATACACCGGAGGAAGGATATGTCACAGATGACTTGTCAAGAAAATGGGAAATAGTGAGTTGAGATGTTCCTAGGAAATACAAAACCCGAAGTAGAAGATGGATTCCTAAGAAGTGGAAGGAGATTCAGATAAGGGAAAAGAAGAAAGACAGGAAGGTCGACGAGCTCTTAATCTATTTGAGGAGAGTGAGAACGAACTGCAGTCATAGGTAAATGAAGGGTCTTGCGATGAAGAGGAGGACTATAGCCCGATATCAGAAGGAGCAAAAGACTCTAAAGAGACTGTCGAGTCACCAAGGTCAGGACAACACTACATCACACTAGGAGTATCACCAAAGGTAATATCTAGAGCTGCATCTCCTGAAAGATTTGTCAATACTGGTAGTGCTAGTACTGCGACTAGTGTGCAAGAGAAAACACCTCTATTAGATCAGTCATCAGATAACCCAGATGCTAACAGAATGGCTGGGGTAGATATTTGGTTACCTACATTTAATGGTAATGGAGTAGAATATCGAGAGCAGCATTGGTTCATCTGTGAAGCTGTTTGGATGGTTCTCGTAGTTCAGAACAGGGACTTAAAGAAAGCATAGATGATCACAACTCTAAGGGGTCCTGCACTTGACTAGTTTATGAAATTTTGTGTAGTACCACCAGGAAAACCACAGAAGACCCTTGAAGAGATACAAGCTGCAATGATCTCTGATTTCAGAAAACCTAAATTTGAGTCATAGTGTATCACCAAGATCAAAGAAATCAAACAAGCATTGGCAGAGTCAATATGGGACTTTGACCAATGGTTCAAGACTTTGACAGCCAAGGTAAGTTTCTAGATGTCATATGTACAACATAAAGAGTGGCTTATTGCTATGCTACTACCACACATTTGAGGCCCATTAATGCAACAAAAGATTGAGTTGTAGACGTAAGCACTAGAGTTGGCAGTGAAGTTAGAGGCCTCACCAATTGGAAATGGTACCGTAGGAATGGTACAGATTCAGTTGTCGTTGTCTAACCTGACAATAAATACATGACATCAAGAAGGGTAAGCAAGCCGACGAAGACTTATGGTGCAAAAAATGTAGAATGGACGGACACATGAATGATAATTGTCTGACCTTCATGAATTATGTCTCATCCGATGTGCCAAACCCATTAAGTTCCCATGGACTACCCTGGTGTCACATATGCCAAATGAGAGGACATCGCGATGAGGATTGTTTATACTTGCAAAAGATTGTAAACACTACTATAAACCTGTTCAGTAAATTCTGCAAGTTAGTAGGGCATGAAGAGAAGGATTGCAGAGCATACCAGCTCTTGAAGGAAATGGCGGTCGACACATACTTGATGAAGAATGAGGGGAAGACTCGGGCTGAATCGGCACAAGCATCGTATCAGCCTATGCAGTTCCCTCCCAATCAGTATCAGAACTATTATCAGCCTCAGTATGCACCACAACAACCATTTACGCAACAGAATCACTATTAGCAGAATCTTATGAGCTGGTATGATGTTAGAATGGTTGTGCCTTGTATTTGGTAAAATGGAAACCTAAGTGGGGAATTGTTGTTATGTACTATGTAATTTGCATACTATTTGCTTTCTCTGATTAAGGAGCTTAGGTGCGTCTGTAGATGTATTCTGTATGTTTCAATGTTGATGAATGATAAGAAAATGCCTTAGAATGTTGATGAAAGTATTGATACTAAATCGGTGAGTGTGTTCACACAAGTGTTTCCTAGTTGTTCTTAACCTCTAAAATGTCTTCTTATGAACGTATTGGGATTGTGATGCCAAAGCCATTGTATATAGTCTTAGATAGCATGATACGTGTTTTTAGTTGGTTCAAACCTTAGCTGAACCACTAAGTTTATTCATCCCAAACTATGGCCTCTCTAACTCTCAACAAAGAGTGGAATTCAGGTTTGCGTTAAACTGGACTACATTGAAATTTCACGCATACCAGGAGTTGTTTAATCCGTGCTAATTGAATACACAAAATGGCTTACAGCTATGGATATTCCTTCACCAAAATCCCAACCATTGAAGTATGTGTCCCTTTAAACCATTGTGCCCCAAAAAGTGGTTTTCACACCTTCCATCTCCAAGCGCGATATCCAATAGGGATGGGACGTGTCATTTGCATGCGTTTCCTGTTGTGCACCATAATATTTTCCTTGTCCGTGCTAGTTCTCCCTGTGAAATGGCTCACGGCCATTGATCTTCTCTGAGATCTATCTGTGTCGTTCATCATGAAGGGGTTTTATCCACGATCACCTTTGTTTCTCAGATCTTATCTCATATGTTAGATTTAGTCAACAGAATTGTTTAGAGTGGTAGAACTGTCGGTCTTTGCCTTGGATCTATTGAAGCTACACGTCCTTTAACCCTACTGTAATCTTTGTAGAATTGACCAATGCAAGGGTCAATTTTTTTTGCAACTCAAAGCTTATCATTGCAGGCCTATGAAGTTTAGAGTTAGCTAGCATAGGTGTATTACCTTCCAAGAGTATGGTATGGGTGAATAGGTGTGTATTCTTATGTTCTGGATGGCCTGGGTTATGTAGTGTATTACTAGTATGGTACACCTGCTATGTCGATGCCCTGCATTGGGTTTTGTCATTTTCTTAGGAGAAGCACTCTTGGTCTATTGGGGATGGCTATGACTACTTGGAATGCACCCACTTTGCTTTTCAATCTCGTATAACTAGTAGGTTTGATGGAGTTCTAGAATTGGAGACTTGGACTCTATTTGATTGACTGTGACTGGTTTGGGCTGCCCTTGATGTCTTAACGTTTTTTGAAAGAGTTGCTTGCTTACTGCATTTTTTCAGTTGACTCACCCAGTGTATTTGTTCCCGAGGGAGGCTTGAGTTATGTGATGGGTTGAACCATCCCAGGCTTGGTGAAGTCCTTGATTAATACTTACACTTACAAATGAGTTTGTTGCATTGGCTACTTTTCCCTACAAGAATCAATGGTGTGGAAATCTCTTATTTACCTATGAATGAGTTGGATGTTAGTAAAAGCTTGCCACAGATTTCCAGTAGGGTGTACGATGGTTAAATGTTCCTGTATTTTTCATCTAAATATGCTTGGGGTTTCCACTATTTTTTCTTAAATTCGTGAAGACTAGAATTCTGGTTTAAGGGTCAAAATGCAGCTAAGTTGAATTTGAGATGTATTTTCCCGACTTCCAGAATTTGCTTGTGGAGGGCAGAAGTCGAAAGTCAGAGAGCAGAAAAACGAAGGACCAGATAGTTGTTTCATGGATCTCCACATTCCATAGTTGGGGAAGGCAAGATCGATGATTGAGATTGACCCCATAAGATCGATGGTGCAGAAGAAGCCAAGCAGATGGTTGGAAAATGGGTAAAAGATGAGGTATAACATTGGTTTCTGATTTCTGAGTTCCACAGTGGAAGGGTGGAAGGTGAGCTGAAATTTCTAAGAAAATGTCGGGTTTCCAACTTCCAAGTTCCACAACGAAAGGTGGAAAAAAGCCAAAAGCTCTAAGAAAAAGTTTGGTTTCCAACTTTCAAGTTTTGTAGCGGAGAGGCGAAAGGTGGAAAGTAGAAGTTGTTAGGTGAAGGTAGCAATTCATTGGTTTTCTAATTTTCAAGTTCTATAGGTGGAAGGTGGAAGGGAGAAATGTGGAGGGTGGAAGTGTGGATGAAGGGTTTCGACGGATGTTAGGCTTCTGATTCTGAAGTTTGCAGTGAAAGGTGGAAGGGAAAAATGTGAGAAAAAAAAAGTCGCAAGGGTCAGCTTCAAGGAGGCAACGACCTTTCTAGGTGCAAAAGTTGATTTAATCCCAGAAGTTAATGTTTGCTATTTTTAAATGGATTAAGGTCAAATTTTTTAGAGATTATAGCCAAATTCTTGTAAAGAAATTATACTTAATTTTTTTTATATGCATCTATTTACACAGGTTATTGTGGGATGTTACATATGGTATCTGAGCCATGGGTTTCAACCCTGTCGCCTTTTGGGAACATCTAGTTCCACTTCATTATTGAGAAAATGTTGTTATAGACATGAAATTTTTGTTCAAAATGCTTAAAACAGAGCCACAGTTTTCAACCTTGTCGGCTTTTTGGAACATCCAGGTTCCGATGGAGCATGCCTAGTTAATAAATACCTTTTGCTAAATGATTGCCATCTTTTGCTTGATGAGTCCCAATTATGTATCATGGTTGTGTATTAAATTGATGGGTTCTGATCAATGTACCCTAATGGATGTATTATGGTTGATGAATTGGATGATGTACAACAAGGGATGCTTGTATAGTAATTGATGCATGTATGGTTGTATTTGTTAGACATTACATGATTGATTTAGGACTGAAATAGGTTAAGGTATTATGGATTATATCAGGTATGCATCTGGGTTTCCATATCACTGATTTTAGTTAATGAATGAGGGATTCTTGAATGATTTTTGAGAATATTTATGATTTGTGATGAGGTGAAAAGAGATATGTTGTTATAACCGTTTTTGAGTCTCAGTTAGATGAGGATTAATGCATGTAACTTAGCTGTGTATGATGCATTATTTTAGGTGATGTGTGAAGATAGTCTCCCTTGTGACCCCCTCTAGAAGGGTATCTGGTGGCAGTATTGAAGGGGCACTAGCAATAACTGAGGTGTAATTTTATATTGCTGTTGAAAGTTAAGTACTAATCATGTAACTAGTGAAGCATGACATAGGTAGCCTAATTGAAGATGAGTTGTAGGTATAATTACTAGATACAGAAGATGTAGAATGTGTTACTAACACCTTTATTAGGAAATCCATCCAATCTTGTTAAAGAAAAGTGCATCCTTGGGGCCCTGTTCAAAGTATATCACTAAGGGATTATTGGATTATATTTAATACCTTGTTGAAATGCAATGATGGGGACAATAGAGAAGATAAGGTATTAATTCCAATCCTAGCCCTGCTATATTAAGGGATCTAGGAGCCACCTTAAGATGTAGCACCGCAAGGATGATGAGGCCCTGCCAACCTACTAAGGTAAAGCATACGAAGCACTGGCTAGTGCTATCATCCAACAGAGTTAAACAACTGATCTTATATGATGATTGTGAAGATAAAGTACAAGACCATAAGGTATATTTTGATTGTTTTACATCTTATTATCTAGGGTTTGGATAGCTCAGTCGAGCACTTAGATTACTGTTAACACTTGGTGTGTTTACTTGGAAATACAAAAGAAAATAGAAGGTGCTTACTGTGAAGTAAATATGCACTGTAAGTAAATTCATTCCTGTAAAGTGAATATGCTTACCTATCAGTGAATAGAATGAATAAGAATCCTAGAATCCTTGTGAATCATGAAATATAATATTGATAGATTTTGATTCATGCATATGTTGCTGATATTAACCTTAGTAGACATGCAGTTGTATGTATAATATGATTGTGGACATGGGCTAATTAGCAAAGCATAAAGTAATCTTTTAGTTATGTGTCTGAGGATAAAATTGTTAGGAAGGTAAAGGGTTTTTAGCAGGCATGTTTTGTAAAGGCAGATATCTACTTTGGAGCTAAAGAAAGGCATGAAAAATTCTACAAGTTGTATGTAGCATGATTCATGGACCTGCACCTTAAAGAAGGTCAAACACTGGTAAAATACTACCCAGTCTTAAGTAATTTTATGAATTTGTTTCCAGAAGAGATATCTGGACTACCCCCTCAATGAGCATGAGGGAAATATTTGACCAAGGAGCCAAATTTGCATGTTGCTATGGAAATTGAACCCAGTGATAGATTAATTTTACTCACAACAATTAACAATTGATCATGCAAAATCACTCACAAAAGAGACTAAAATTGGAGCTGAACACTAAACTGTATTAACTCAGTGTACAATAGCCAGGGCTTGTAACATAATAGGTTGCTGAATAAATAAAATACATCATGGATTTGAATGCATAAGGAGCAATTCAAATCTAGCATAAAGCAGGCTTACTAAAAATAAGCAAATCCCCCATAGGTGTAAAACGCTGATCCCAAATCTGTCATGGAGCTCACGAATTGGAAAAAAGGCTTAGGCAAGCTAAAGAGTGATGGAATGGTAGCTCATACATGCTTTTCCAAGGAGAAAAGAGTGGAGAATGAAGAGGACAAAAAACTAGTTCATCTCACCTAGTCTAGCTTTTCCATTTGACTTAAAACACTGAAAAAGCAGGCAATAAAGCAGAAAAAGCAGAAGGGCACCTAGGAGGCTAGGAATAAAGAAGAATTGATTCCTTGAGGTTTCCCAAGTGCTACATGAGTCAAATAAGGCAAGTTTGACCACTATGGATAGGAAAAAGACAACTTGCACAAGGTGGAACACATGAACTAGGCAAATAAGACAAAAATAATTAAATTAATGTCTAAGGTAGTAAACTATGGGTTGATTATTCTAACACCCCCCCTTAAGCCTGAATTATGAGTAATATATCAGAAAATTATAGGTCCTAGCAACAAGGATTAGTCACCCTTTTACATACTGCATGTCCATACAACCAAGGAAAGAGGAAAAAACCACATGGGAAAATCCTCCCTTAAACATGGATTGTAAAACAAAATTTGGAAATCTTGTCTTCACTCATGCTTCACAGCATGATCAGCAATCCCCAGTAGTGATTTGATAATTTTGAAGGTCTTCTCACAAAATGCTTTGGTGAAGATATCAGCTACTTGTTTTGAACATGAATAGAAGAGTAGGTGAATGGTGCCATCATGCACAAGCTCTCTGATGTAGTGCATATGGATCTCAATGTGTTTGGTTCTCTGCTTCTAAACTGAATCTTTGCAGATTCGAATGGTACTTTAGTTATCATAGTAGATGGTAGTTGAGTACTCTGATTCGAAGCCACACTCTCCAAGTAATCCCTGCAACCATAAACATTGGGTTACTGCATTAACAACTCCTCTGTACTCTGCTTCTGTAGATGAGAGTGCAATGGCACTCTGTTTCTTGCTTGACCAGCTGATTGGCCCTTCTGCAAGCATGAACACATATCCTGATGTGGACTTTCTATCTGTGCTATCACCTGCCCAATCACTGCCAGTAAATCCAATCAAATCAAGATCAGATTTTGCTTTGTAGAAGATCCCATGTGTCCTTGTTCCCTGAACAAAGTTAAGGATCCTTTTAGTGCTTTCCAATGCATCTCATGAGGCTGATCCATGTATTTAGAAGCCACACTTACTGCATAAGAAATATCAGGTCTAGTAGGTGTTAGATACAATAAACATCCAATCAATTGCCTATACAGTGTATTGTTTACCATAGGTGAAGAATCAGCTTCTTCTAGCTTCACTCCTGAGAGGAAATGAGTTTTGCTTTCTTTGCAATCCTTCATTCTGAATTTGTTCAGCAAATCCAAGGTATACCTGGACTGGTGCACCTTGATTCCAGCTTTGGTTTGAGCAATCTCAAGCCCCAAAAATTGACTTAAGAGCCCCAAATCTGTCATGGAGAAGGCTTGGTTCATAACACTCTTCAAGGAAGCAATCTCATCCTTTGAGCTTCCTGTAATGAGGAGGTCATCAAAATATAACACAATGATCATTAATGAACCATTAATTAACTTCAAATAGACATTTGGATCTGATTTGCACCGAACAAAATTCAGTGATAGCAAGAAGCTATCGATCTTGGCATACCAAGCCCTGGGGGCTTGCTTTAGCCCATACAATGACTTTCTCAACCTGCACACAAGAGCAGGGTTAGTAGCAAAACCTTGAGGCTGCTGCATATATATCTCTCCAGTGAGATATCCATTCAGGAAGGAACATTTTACATCCATATGATGTACCTCCCATTGCTTTGAGGCTGCAATGGCTAGAGCTAGCCTGATGGAATCCATCTTTGCCACTGGGGCAAAGGTCTCATTGTAATCTATCCCATGAACCTATGAGTAGCCCTTGGCTACCAATCTGTCCTTGTACTTCAGTGGTGAACCATCAGCAGAAAATTTGGTCTTGTAGACCCACTCACACTGAACTAACTTCCTCCCTGCGGGAAGATCCACTAGCTCCCATGTGTTGCTTTTCTGGAGCGAGCTGAACTCCTCCTTCATGGATGCTTGCCATCTTGGATATCCTGCTGCTTCTTCATATTTTTGAGGATAAAACTCCACCATCAAATAGAATTTTTCAGCAAACATAGGATCCTTCATGCATAGACCACTCTCAAATTGAGATCTAGTCCTCCTTGGGTCATTGGGATCCCCAGCTAGCTCTCCTACTGCATGTAGTGTCTTGGCTGCCCGTTTTGGCCTTGTAGGGCTGTTAGGGTCTGCAATAAACGCGTCTCCATCAGAAAAATCAGAATCATCATGTTCAACAAACTCTTCACTTACTTTCTGAGGTTCAGGTTGTGAAGAGGCTTCATCAACTTCCACTGCTGCAAGGGGTTCTTCTTCAAACTGAACACACCTTTCAATAAAGGATTTTTTTGTGATCAAATTTATCAGCTTGTACCCTTTTGAATATTTAGAGTATCCAACAAAAAGACACTCTTGGCTTTGGGGCTGCAAAGCCTTCCTCTTCTCTGTTGGAATTCTAGCCCAAGCCTTTGAGCCAAAAATCCTGAAATGGGTCACATCTGGCTTGTGCCCACTCCATGCTTCGAAGGGAGTCATACCATCAAGATGTTTATGAGGCACCCTATTATAGATATAGGCTGCACAATTTATAGCTTCGTCCCAGTACTTTGGTGGCAAAGTTTTGGCCTCAAGCATGCATGTTGCCATCTCCTTCAGTGATCTGTTCTTCCTCTCAGCAACACCATTTTGTTGTGGTGTGTAAGGGATAGAATGCTGGATCTGAATACCTGCATCTACACAATAGTTAATAAACTCAGACTTGAAATACTCACCACCATTGTCAGATCTGAGGACCTTGAGTTTCCTCCCATACTGGTTCTCAACCAAAGCCTTAAAGACTTTGAATAGGCCAAAAACTTTAGACTTGTGTTTCAGGAAGTAAATCCAGCAATACCTGGAAAAGTCATCAATAAAAGTCAATGTATATTTGTCCTGACTCATGGACATATGATGGAATGGGCCAGCAACATCACTGTGGATCAGCTCGAGGGGTGCAGAGGTTCTCTCATGACTAGCTCTCTCAAATTTGTGCTCTAGGTGTTTTCCTAGGATACAACCTTGGAAGACTCCTTTGGAAAATTTTATCTTGGGCAACCCTATGACCATCTCTTTTTCACTAAGATCAGAAAGATATTTGTAGTTTAGGTGGACAAATCTTTCATGCCAAATCTTGCTTGCTTCATTAGCATGAATCAGAAGAGCAGAGGGGTTTGAGTAGGGTAGGAAGTGTGAGAACATGTATACCTTTTGAGCATGATTTGCAACTCCTTTAGCTATGACTTTACCACTTGAGATCTCTGTGATCTCAACTTCATCAGGGGAGAATATGACCTTCTTAGGAGACCTAGTGTGAGTCATCTGGTACACTGACAAGAGGTTGGAGGCAAGACCAGGCACATACAACACATTGCTGAACTGACCATGATCAAGATCAATCCTCCCTTTGCCCAAACTTTCAGTGAGAGAGTCATCTCCCAGTACTATAGGTGGTCCTTTAAACATGTCCAGTGAGGAGAATTACTCCTTAGTCGAAACCATGTGTCTAGAAGCTCCAGAATCAATGATAAATCTAGGTGAGCTTGCTGTGCCAGCAACCAATGCATGAAATCTCTCTCTGTCTTCTGAACTTGATCCTCCTTCTCTCTTATTTGAGCTTTCTAGAATGGAGATTCCATTCTTCTCCAGGATTTGGGTCATCATATCAATTTGCTTTTTCATACAAGAGATTTTAGAGTGATTGCCCTTATTGCAGTATGCGCACTTTTTCATTTCTCCTTTATTCTTCTTCTTCTGGTAGTTCTTCTTGGAACCTTGTGGCTCCTCCGGAGACTGTTTCTTGTCTCTCTTTTGCTCAGGTGTTTTTTTTAGCTTTCTTTTTGCTTTTTGAATCCACCTTCGAATCTCCAGCAATCAGAGCTTGATCCTTGGATGGTTTGATGGTGCCCATCATCACCAACTTGTCTTGTTCTTGTGTGAGAGATTCCATGAAATATGCAAGGCTAGGCATCTTCCACGTTCGAGCTGTCAGTTTTGCGGCATAGAAGGTCGAAAAAAACACTGAATAATCAGGGCCTAGATTCTAGAGAATGGCCAGGACAAGATGATAATCCTTCTTTTCGATCCCACACTGTTTCAGCTACAAAACTAGTGCTTTGAACTTGGAGAAATATAGCTGCAGGGATTCAAAGCTATTTCGACTCGGAGAAATCAGCTCATTTTCAATTTGATGTCCCCTCATCTCATTTGTATTTCCAAAAATATCAGCAAGCTTCTCCCATACTTCATCTGGTGATGTCAATCCATCAAGGTGGAAACAGAGGTCTCTAAAAATACTCAGACACAGGAGGCCATAGGCCTCATCCCTCCTGTTGTGCCATTTTATCTTCTCTGCAGCTGCATTGGGCTCTACTTCTATTGCCATAGTCACCCTATAGAGACATTTCACTCTCAACAATATCTCCATCTCTGCTTTCCATTCAAAGATATTGAAAGGAGTCAAGATAGTTTTCTGTGATTGATCCATATCTTAGAAAAACTGTCCTGACTGTCAGTAGAAGGCTCCCAGTCACTGATGTCGAACCTGCAAAACCATTTTTGAAGGAGAGAAACAATATACAGTGGCTATGATACCATGTGTAAATTGAACCCAGTGATAGATTAATTTTACTCACAACAATTACCAATTGATCATGCAAAATAACTCACAAAAGAGATTGAAATCGGAGCTGAACACTAAACTGTATTAACTCAGTGTACAATAGCCAACCCTGTAACATAATAGGTTGATGAATAAATAAAATACATCAGGGATTCGAATGCATGAGGAGCAATTTGAATCTATCATAAAGCAGGCTTACTAAAAATAAGCAAATCCCCCATAGGTGTAAAAAGCTGATCCCAAATCTGTCATGGAGCTCATGAATTGGAAAAAATGCTTAGGAAAGCTAAAGAGTGATGGAATGGCAGCTCATACATGTTTTTCCAAGGATAAAAGAGTGGAGGATGAAGAGGACAAAAAACTAGTTCATCTCACCTACTCTAGCTTTTCCATTTGCCTTAAAACACTGAAAAAGCAGGCAATAAAGCAGAAAAAACAGAAGGGCACCTAGGACGCCAGGAATAAAGCAGAATTGATTCCTTGAGGTTTCCCAAGCACTACATGAGTCAAATAAGGCAAGTTTGGCCTCTATCATATAGGAAAAAGACAACTTGCACAAGGTGGGACACATGAACTAGGCAAATAAGACAAAAATAATTAAATTAATGTCTAAGGTAGTAAATTATGGGTTTTTTATTCTAACAGTTGCTAATTAAAGAAAAATATGGATCCTAAAGGAAGGTTTAGTGTTGGACTTGCAGGATGCCCCAAAGGGGGTGCTGCCATATAATTACAAAAGCCCAAGAGTTGTTATGCTACAGATGCCTTTCCAGAGAAGCCGTGAAATTAGACCAACTATCTTGTGATAAAGGGGAGCTTCCTGGTACGATCAGTCAACTTCTTTTCTTGCCAATATATCTTTATTTTAGGAATTCCATGTACATAAAAATGGGGCATAGGAATGTAAGAAAAGTGATAGGTCAGATGCATATGCACTAGTAGGCATATTAATAGATAGGGCATAGTTCTAGTGAAAATGTTTTGCATACATGCAATAGTGCATAAAGGAAAAATTAGTGAAGATTTACTTGTGCACTAAAACCACGACTGATAATTAATATTGTCTGTGATATTATGGTCGATGGAAATAATTGTAGGACCAAGGGAATATAAACATGGTTGGAATGTTGGTGATACTGTGCAAATGACCAATAGCCTTGTGAAGAAAGGCTAGGACAACAAATCTATGATAATTAGGTTGGCGAGGGTTGGGTAACCCTTGGTAAGAGACTAATCCAATCAGGTAACATCTAAAACCAATATGATTAGTTTTAGACTATGAAATAATAGCAAGATGTTGTTATCAATCTAATCCATTACATTTATGATGGACTAGAGTAGATAATTGATAACGATAAGAGCATGCTATGTAAGTATGGAAATTTCCAGTTCTCAAAACCAATATATTTGCGATAGATGGAAACATTGATGCTATACAATCAATGATTTAAAGATTATGAATGATTACTGGTGGTATAGTTGCAGGTACCAGACCTGGTAATGGAAATGATACGATAAGATTATTTCTGCGTGTAAAGTTGAGAAATGGTATAAGGAGCAAAGATGTACTTGGGGTACATAGATTTCCCCCGACCAACTAGGCACCAGTATGCATCACCGTGGACGCCCAGGTGTAAGACATGTGGTTAGAATTCTTTTCGAACACATTCACGCTGCATAAGGGGATTGTCAAGGGAGTGGGGGTTTTGTGAAGAGAATAACTCCTAGGTATTATGGTTTCCGGAAAGGAAGCATCTAATTTTGGTAAGCTAGAGCTGCCTGTGCGCACCCAAAATAGGTGTTAGGCTCTGGGACATAATTTCCATGGAGCACCCACGAAAGTGTTAGGTTTTGTGAGACTGGTCGAGTAATATATATATATAGTTTGAGGATGCATGCATATGAACTCATAAAGTTTCATGAGGACATGAACCTCAGGTAGATATACTCATGCCAGAACTTCTGAAGAAAGGATTCATCCAAGAAGACCTTAGAGTTTTGATGCCAAGGTATGTATGTGTGCATACAATATGCTTTGTGTGAATGCATGATTGTGATGTAACTGCTTCACTGCAATTTATTTAATAGCTAAAATGATAGAATTATTGTCCATTAGGAAATCATTCCTGAACTGCTATGAATACAAGGAAAAAATTTCATGGAAAAAGTAGCCATGTTTGATTGAATTCTCTATTGAAAGTACATAATTGTATGGAGATTGATTGTGAAATCATGAGTCCTATTAAGGTGATGATACATGACAATATTTGTATAGTAATGCATGTCCAACTCTAAGGATCATTACAATTCCTACAATCAAAGGATGGTATGCAGGGATGCTCACAATTGCTTGGATGATTGGAAATTTCAGATTGCAGGTAGAATGGGTATGCCCCATAAAACAAAGATAGAATCTACCATGTGAGAAGGATCTCATAATGTCGAAATCTAATTTATGAACGAAACATATATGTAAATTTTAGTTGTGAAATTTTGATATACTAAGAATAATGATAAGATGGCATATTATGCGTGAATGTCCAGGTTTTGGTTAGCAAGTGAAGTAATAAGGGTAAAAGATTCCACTTTCCAAAGACAGAAAAATATGAGGGCAGTCATGATTTCGAAACCTAATTTCTATAGGAGACAGAATTGTAAATTCATCATTGATTTTGATTATACATGATATTCATCGTTTGATGTAGGAAACATGTCAGGTAAGAGACTGCAAAAAACCAGGTATTTTGGTCTGCAGGAGACAAACAAAGGGCAAGGACCTTATGTTTGGGAAATTTAATTGATGTATGAAGTAGAATCTAAAAAAATTATGATGGAAATTTCCTTATGATGACCTCTCACGTGAACTGCATGCTTGTATGTCATGCACGTGAGATGAAGAAAACATGTCCTTGGGGGAAAATGATGACTATTGAACTGAAAATGCCAATAAATATTTGGTTGTTCAGAATCTTCCTGCTTATTTTATGTGATTATATATGCATGTTGTTGCTAAGTTAAAATTGTTATTTTTAGAGGAGATGCACCAACCTCCTTATGTAGGACACCTTGGTTGCCCACAAGATGATAACAACCCTCAAGAGACAATTATTTTTCCTAGATGAAGGTTATACTTAGGCTTGTTTTTATCTAAGTACTGGTATGTCAGTAGGTAAAGGCTGAGCATTGTCATCTAGGAGGTTTATTACAAACTATGCCCTCCCCCCTATAGAAAATGGAGGTAATGTCCTAGAATTTCATCGCAGGTTTGACATCAACACAAAGGCAACATGAGGAAATTATGATTGTAATAGTAGAATAAGTTAAGAAAATTTCTTGTTTACTTCTATAGAGTCAATTTATGGAGCTACTAACACTGCAAAGAGACTTCCTGAAAAGGGTAAAATTTCGTGGAGTACTAAGGAGGGTAAAATTTCTAACCAGGATGTGAAATTTTACATGTAAGGCTATAGAATTTGAGACCAAGATGGAACATCTAGAAAAACAGAATGAACAAGTCAAGTAATCAAGGGCATGCTAATATAACAATGGGATTCTCACAATTGCTTGGATGATTGGAAATTTTAGATTGCGGGTAGTATGGGTATGTCCCATAAAAGAAAGATAGAATCTACCATGTGAGAAGGATATCATAATGGTGAAATCTAATTTATGAACAAAACATATATGTAAATTTTAGTTCTGAAATTTTGATATACTAAGCATAATGATAAGATGGCATATTATGCATGAATGTCTAGGTTTTGGGTAGCAAGTGAAGTAATAAGGGTAAGAGATTTCACTTTCCAGAGCCAAACAAATATGAGGGCAGCCTCATGATTTAGAAACCTAATTTCTGTATGAGACGGAATTGTAAATTCATCATTGATTTTGATTATCCATGATATTCACCATTTGATGTAGGAAACATGTCAAGTAAGAGACTGCAGAAAGCTAGGTATTTTGGTCTGCAGGAGACAAACAAAGGACAAGGACCTTATGTTTGGGAAATTTAATTGATGTATGAAGTAGAATCTGAAAAATTTATGATGGAAATTTCCTTATGATGACCTCTCACGTGAACTACATGCTTGTATGTCATGCACGTGAGATGAGGAAAACATGTCCTTGGGGGAAAAGGATGGCTATTGAACTGAAAATGGCAATAAGTATTTGGTTGTTCATCATCTTCCTGCTGATTTTATGTGATTATATATGCATGTTATTGCTGAGTTAAAATTGTTATTTTCAAAGGAGATGCACCAACCTCCTTATGCAGGACACCTTGGTTTCCCACAAGATGATAATAATCCTCAAGAGACAATTATTTTTCCCAAATGAAGGGTATACTTAGGCGAGTTTTTATCTAAGTATTGGTATGTCAGCAGGTGAAGGCTGAGCATCATCATCCAAGAGGTTTATTACAAACTATGCCCTTCCTGCTATAGAAAATGGAGGTAATGTCCTGGAATTTCATCATAGGTTTGACATAAACACAAAGGAAACCTGAGGAAATTATGATTGTAATAGTAGAATAAGTTAAGGAAATTGCTCGTTTACTTTTGTAGAGTCAATTTATGGAGCTACTAACACTGCAGAGATACTTCTTGAAAAGGTAAAATTTCATGGAGTACTAAGGAGGGTAAAATTTCTAACCAGGATGTAAAATTTTACATGAAAGGATGTAGAATTTGAGACCAAGATGGAACATGTGGAAAAACAGAATGAACAAGTCAAGTAAGCAAGGATATGCTAATATAAGAATTTTGTGCACAATATTGGATAGGAAGAGAAAGTAGTACTTAGGAATCAAAGGGTGTTTCCAAAAGCTATGGAAGATGAATAAGTACATTGTGGATAGTGTTACATTAAAAGGAAAAGGATGTAATAGCCCCAAGTATTGAAATTAATTTGTAATAATTTTGAAAAAACTATTTTAGTTTTTGAATGTGATTGGAAGACTTGGAATATGCCAATCAGTCCTTGGAGGACAGTTGTAACTGAAACGTTATGCTTGTAATACAAATATGAATGATAGGGACAACAATGTTGAATGAGGAAACTATGCATGCAAGAGTGGGGGACATGAAGGGTCAATCTCTGGGAGGTTACACCAAGCGTGAGAATGCCAGTATGTTGCTAGAAACACCCTAAGGAAATCAAAGATGTAAGAGCAACAAAAATTATTGGACGAATTGGTCGTTAGCTAAAAAAAGACCTAGACCAAAATAAAACTATAATGAGGGAAGCATAGGATAGAGGCAGACACTGAGGGGGGGAAGTATGCATGAAGAAGGATTTTCTGCTCTTTGAACACTCTGTGTGAGGAAGTGATTTATCCCTAGAGAACTGGACTGCGTTTGATTTTCACCACTCTCGGCATGCATAATTTAGCTTGGGGGTGATTGAGGATAGTGAAATATGTGCCTAATCTATGGCTGGGTGGAATGTGGTTGTTTCCCCATCATTGTGGCTTGCATGGTAAACATGTTTCATTACCAAATATTGTTTCTTCAAAGTCATTGAGATGAGGGTATCTTTGTTTATATTAAATATGCATGTCAATGTCAATGCAATGAGGAAATAACGACTTAGATTTAACAACTCTTATGAATTGGTACAATGTTAGAATGATTGTGCCTTGCATTTGGTAAAATGGCAACCCAAGTGGGGAATTGTTGTTATGTACTGTGTAATTTGCATACTGTTTTTTTTCTCTGATTAATGAGCTTAGGCATGTCTGTAGATGTATTTTGTATGTTTCAATGTTGTTGAATGATAAGAAAATGCCTTAGAATGATGATGAAAATATTGATACTAAACCGGTGGGTGTGTTCACGTAAGTGTTTCCTAGATCTTATTAACCTATGAAATGTATGCTTAGGAATGTGTTAAGGCCTGAGAAATTGCAGGCAACAACAGCAAGGGATTCTCCCCAATCAATGTTCCCTGCTAGCCCGTGACTATTTTGTATGGGGAATCCATCCAGTTTGCGGTCTGGCTACCATAGGTCAAGTAACAAAAATAAAGGGTTTTACCGGTTGCGGCCTAGTCCACCGTGTATATTATTTGTATTTTTTAACTTTAAGTATGATATGCAAGTTCCTATCTAACATGCAGATTGATAAAGAATATGAGGAGTGGTCACAATGTGATGCACAGGTTCTTACCTCTCATCTTAAACTCCCTCACATATAAATCACACACACAACAGAAAACAAGAATAACTAAGTTGTCCCTAGGGAGCAAGATTGTCAATTAATGAGTAATGTATTTATGCTCATATGGTAACATAAATCACAAATAGTTGTTCTTAGAATCAAAACACATAAACACGAATAGAGATATGCACAACAAGATATCTCGTCATCTGTTAAAACATTCATTACTCATAGTGGAAATTATCATAAAATAAACCAGAGAACATTCATACAAGAACATAGGTTCAGAAAGTTAGAAAGGTCTCACGGTTAATGAAACACTGCTGAAAACGAAATAGTTCCCCTTCAAAATTGTTCATTTCAACACATTTGAACATTCCATAAAACACTTTCTCCAACAAGCAAAATTGTAATTTTATTATTGCAAAACGAAATAGTTCCTCTTACAACAAGTTTTTTCACAAGTATCACTGGGAAAAAGCCCCTTTTCCATCTCACTTTTGTATATTTATACAAGAACCATCTCAAAACCTTTGGGTTGCCCACCAACCATTTTAATCTCATAGTTTTGTCATTTTGCGAATGCTCATGATTCAAACGTTATGTTTCAGATAAAAACTTTTATAAAAACAGGACCGGCTTGGTAATTGACGAACTGCCCAAGCCTGAGCCTTTTCTCTTTAAAGATTATGTTCTACAATTCCTTGGTCCCTCTTCAGACCTTTATTATTTTCTTTTCCTCAAGCAACAACTCTGCTTCTTTATGCTTTAGCATGATTTTTCCTCTAGCTACATCTTCTTCGCCGTAGTGATCTTCATATGGAACTGAGAAAATTTCCTATGTCTGTTTGTCATCAAATGAAAACTCATCATTTGTCCAGACTACTTTCAATAAAACATAAACCATAATACCAATAAAATGAGTATTGCAAGAAAAAAAAACCGAGACTGCGTTTTCACGTGAAAATCTCAACTTGATAAAAACAAAGTACACCCGTCACTCATGAAACCAGTTACAAACTCATAACAATGGTGGGAAAATGATCAAGAAACGGGCATATAAAATTCCCCATTGGTGAATCGAAACACTTGACATCGTTCTATTAGTTTACTAGAACGCCGCAATGGTGGGTGACCCATAGTGTAGGGGTGCCGGAGCACAAACCAAAAGTTAGAGGTCAGATATACTATAGCTTTGGATGGTTAGTGCGCTACATAGCCGCAATGGTGGAAGTTATAGGGTCAAAAACTTCCGCACACAAGTCAACATCGAAGAAAAACAGAACAAGACATCGATGAAAGGAAAAGCCGTTTGATGGATAGTTAGTCTACTCTGGGGCTGCAATGGCGGAACACAATCAGCCCTCGACCTTCGATTAGAGTCACAACACCATCTGAAACATCGCAAAGCAATATTTTTAAACAATAAAATATGTGGTCGATGAAAAATTTTAATCATCGGCGCAATCTCTAATTGTCCTCTGAAAAATCGGCAACTAAAATCCCATTTTAAACCTCTGCCAAACTTCGACAATGATAAAATAGCATGAAACCGGCTGAGTTCTACAGTCCAAAGCATTTGCAAACCCAAACAAATTCCTAAAAAGAAATAAAAATATGGCCTCAAACAATCCAAACGTGTAGTGGAGTGGAAACAACGGTCTTCAACAAAATCAACAAGGAGGGTCCAATTTTTTTAGAAATTTGGGAATCGTTGCAGCTGCAACAATTGGTGACTAGCTGGTGAACCCAGATCTCTAAACAAACTCCTCCTTAAGTAACAGATTATTTAGCAGTAAAACCAACATGTTGAATTCTTCTAGAGGTCTGGATTCCCATAATGGAAAATATATGTACTTTTAATCATTGATGATATTCCAATTGGAAATGGAACCCAAAATGTCAAATTCAAGATAACTCTTTTGAGGCTAAGTAGATGAATTTCATTTTACCTCTGTCTTTGGGTAGCTTCTAACTTAGACACCATAGGATTGTAGCACATGGTAAACAGAAATATTCATTTGTTCCCCATTCCCATGCAATTTGGTACCTTTGTGTGTTTGTGGAACTTTTGTCCTTCTGAGTCCTCCTCATGCCTTTCTTTCTAAATTTTCTTCAGGCTCTTCTATCCATAGTGTCCTTTCATGTGGTAGATGCATTTAATTTTCAGCTCAGGGACGGAGAAGAACTTTTGGCAATTTGTACTCATATGATTCAGTACTTTGTTTCGATAAATATTGCTTTCTTAGGAGTTTTGACTCTTATTATCCTTTTAGATTTCAATTCTTGGCATGGGATCATTTAGATATAATATATTGTTTACCATGCTCCCTTTCCATGGGTCTTTTGCTGTCACCCCCTCAGACATTTTTAGATGTGAAATAGATGAAGCCTCGAAATAGTATTCCAGACTTTTTGATCCTGAGTTATTTTACAAGGATTACACCGGAATTCAATTTCTTCATAGCCATTTAGTAAAACTACTTACTAGAAGAAATTCCATTAGATTCAAGCAATAAGATACAGTCTAATGCCCAAAAATATCAATTTATCCAGGGCTCTGATGCTTTCCATGCAACCAAAAGTTTGCCTCTTTTATTGAAATCAAAAGAAAAGTAAACTAAACAAAAATGGAACGGGACAAATCAAAATGGAAAAACAAATCAATTTATTTATGTACAAAACAAAAATAAAACAAAAAATCAAGAAAAATAAGTTTTAAGAACTAAACCATTTACTGGTAAGTTCTCCTCCCATCCTTGTAAATATTGCAATTTATAGGTTAAGGGGCCAAGTTTTGCTACAATCTGGAAAGGGCCTACCCATAACTATTGAAACTTCATGTGCTTTCCCTTCTCATCATGTGGGTGATCCCACTTAAGAACCAAATCTCCCACTTCAAATTCTTTTGTTCTAGCTTTTTGCTTATCAAACCACCTCTTCACTACCTCCTGTTGTTGCTTAAAATGTTCTCTGGCTTTGGATCTAGATTCCTCCTCCTTCAAAATATTATGGATTCTTATTTGCAAGACTTCATTATCCGGTCCTCTTAAATCCCGATCTATTATGGAAGAGGGTATCATAATATTGGGGGGAAGAATGGCCTCTTTTCAATAAACAAGGGTATATGGTGACACACCTAAGGAAGTCTTGGGTGTGACTCTATCAGCCCAAAGAGCATTTGGTAATGCTGAATTCCAACTTCTCTGGTTTTTTGTCACAGTCTTTTTTAAGATTCTAATCAGATTCTTGTTTGTAGATTCCACCAAGCGATTTCCTTGCGGATAATAATTTACAAAATAATGCAATTTAATCCCTTTTTCATGAGCAAATGTAGTTAATCTAATAGAGGAAAAATAAGTAGCATTATCGAAAACTAGAGACATTGGAACCCCAAACCTGGTCATAATATGATCTTGCAAGAAGTCCATTACCGTGTCTTCATTCACTTTACGCAATGGAATGGCTTTGACCCATTGAGTGAAGTAATCAGTTGCTGTCAGAATATACTTGTGTTGGAAGGAAGAATTTGGTTTTATCTCTCCAATGATATCAGTTCCCCATTGCTCACAGTATTTAATGGTCCTGCTACTTTAGCTCGTCTTCCACCAAACCTTTGGCAGATATCACACTTTCTGACATGGGCATGTGCATCCTTGAACAGTGTCAGCCAATAGTATCCGACTCTAATAATTTTATGGGATATTGTATCTCCGGAAAAATGTCCTCCATCAAACCCATCATGTAACTCTATCATGACCTTCCTCGCATCTTTTTTGTCTAAGCATCTAAGAAAAAATCCATCATAATTCTTCTTGAATAATATTCCTTCAACAATCTGATATGAGGCTGATTTAAGATGCAATGCTCTTCTTTGCTTAGAATTCCAATGTTCCAGTAACAATCCCTCCTGAAGGTAATGCACAAGGTCTCGATACCAGGTGTCTGGAGCTGTGAAAAGAGGACATACATCCATCAAATGTAACTCAACTTCATTTTCCTAGTTATTTTCTTCATTTTCTTTACTCTCAGTCATTAGTTTGTACAATCCTTGCCCTTTAACTATGGAGGCTGGCTTGAATTTGAGGTCATACTCCTGTAAAGATGTTACCCAGTTGCCTCTTCTTTCTCCTAATTCGTTTTGTATGAAAAGAGACCTTACAGCTGGGTGTGGAACTATTACCTTTGTCTGGTTCTTAATTATATACGGCCTGAATTGTTTTACCGCTTTGAAGACTGCGCAAGCTTGTTTATCCACAATTGGGAAATTCAATTCACCCCCCTATAGAACAGTGCTCATAAATGATATGGGGAACTCCTCTCCCCCATATTCCTTTTGGGTAAGCACTGCTGCTAGTGAATCGTTAGATGCGAAAGTGTACAAAATAAAATCTTTCTCAAAATCCGAACTTTTGAGGGAGGGTGCATGCACAATAGCTGTCTTTATTTTTCTAAATGCATTCTTCTCTACATCATTCCACTTGAATTGTACACTTTGTTTCATCATTTGCTGCAAAGGTTTAACAATTTGAGCGAAATTCGGCACAAACCTTCGCACAAAATTTATTGTCCCCATAAATGATTGCATGCCCTTTTTATTATGGGGTAAGGGAATCTGTTCGATAGCTTTGATCCTCTCTGGGTCTATGGAGATCCCCTTCTTAGAAACCATGAGACCCAGTAGCTTTCCTTCGGTAACAAAAAACACACACTTCTTGGGGTTTAATGAGATACCATATTTTCGGCAGCGTTAAAAATTTGTTTTAGATGGAATGCATGTTCTTCTCTTTTCTTTGAGAACATTGTGATGTCATCAGGGTACACTACAACACTGCGGCCAATCAGACTGTGGAAATCTATGTCCATAGCCCTCTGGAAAGTAGCTACAGCATTTATGAGTCCAAAGGGCATCCTTCTGTCAGCAAAAGTCCCCCATCTTGTTCTAAATGTAGTTTTAAGTCTGTCTTCTTTAGCTACTAACACTTGATTGTAGCTAGAGAATCTATCTAATAAAGAAAATAACTCAAAACAAGAAACCATTCGCAATATCTATTCCATGGGTGGGATAGGATAATTGTCTTTATCTGAAGCATGATTTAGGTTTCTGAAATCCACACATAGTCTAATTTCTCTATATTTCTTTCTTACTGGTACCAGATTTGAAGCCCATTCCAAGTGTCTAACTTTGAAGATAATTTTAGCATCCAACAACTTCTTTACTTCATTTTGAATTAGAGGCTCTAGTTTTGGATGCATTTTCCTCAAAGGATGTTGATAGGGCTTGACCCCAGATCTGATGGGGATAACATGCTGAATAATATTGGTGTCATATGTCTGCATATCTTCATATGTCTAGGAAAAAACATCATTGAATTGTTTGAACAGACTGATGAAATTATTTATTTCACCTAGAGAGGAACACTTTCCAAATTCACATATTTAGGCTCAATTTCAGTCCCTAAATTAATCAACTTGAACTGTATGGACGAGCTATGAGTCTTCAGATTTACTGGCCTTCTGAATTTATCATTTAGGTCAAACATCGGCTCTAAATTCCTCTGTCCTTTAGGAATAAAATTATCGAATTTTAGCTCGGCTTAATGTTCTTCATCATCAATGATTGCCCCTTTGAAAGTCTCGCCATTTGTCAAACATTCTAGAATCTGCTGATCGTCATCAAAAACTTGTAAATTGGTAATCATATCTGGAACCGAAGGTCTGAAAAGCAATTCAATAGAACACCTGTTATTAAAGGACACAATCCTCGTAGCTGAGGTGGCCAACAAGTCGGCTACTGCATTCTTAAGTCTAGGAATCGATACAATATTATATGCATGAAAACATTTAAGCAAATCCCATACTTCATTTTCATAAGCTTTTAAATGAGGGGAAATGCAATGTATTTGATTTCAAATCTGTTTTACAATTATTTCAGAATCCCCATAAACTTTCAGATTTTCTACTTTCAAATCAATTGCTTTTCTTAGTCCCTGAACTAATGCTTCATATTTGGTTGTGTTATTAGTGCATTCAAACTATAACCTACATGAAAGAAAATGTTTATTTTTTTTAGGATCAATCAGGACACAACCAGCTCGTGACCCTTCCAAATTTTTACACCCGTAACAGAAAATCGTCCAAAAATCGCCTATCACTACTGTACATGAATCAACATCTACATCTACAGCTAAATCTACTATTTTACAATCAATTTCATCATCCTGTGAGAACTGAGGAGGATCAGGCTAAGTATCTAATGTATCAATGGCTTCTTCTGCTTGATAGTTTCCCGGTTCTAGCTCAATGAAGTAATTTCCCAAAACATAATTCACTGGTTCATTCTTAACTTCTAACTGAGTGACATTGTGTTTCATGTGGGGATGTCTTAAAACTTTAATTTGATTTGGGATTCCTTTATAAGGTAGCCACAGATGTGACCAGTCTGAAACAAAATACCCATTCAGCTTTGCTGACCAATCTCTGCTCAAAACAAGTCCATAAGCCATAGGTATGTCTGCTACTACAATATCAATGAATTGACATACCTTATCATTTGAAGATAAGTGAATGAGAAGATCCTCCATTTCCCCAATTATCTTCACATTTGTTCTTTCCAACTGAATGACCTTCCAGGTATATGGTTTAGGTTGTCCATTTATCTTTTTGCAGATCCATAGCAGCATAACATTTACTGATGCCCATGAGTCTACTAGACAGTTGTGCACGTTGTGGTTGAAAATCACAAAAGTAAGGAGAAAAGGTGGATTCTTTCATTTAGGCTTACCTTCCACACTCGCTTCACCAATTTCTTCTTCTTAGGGATGATTGTCAGTGGGAAGCTTCTCCTCTGATATTTCAAGTGCTTTCAATAACTTTTCTTTCAGCTACGGCACATTACACATCTCAAATAACAAGATGTTTGCCTTTACCCTTTTGATATCCTCGACGATGTCATAATCCATCTTATGTTATGTGAGATTCATTTTCATATTGTTGATATTCTCTTCAATGGGCTTAGTAGGCACGTTGATCTATTTTAGATTTTGATTGGTAATGGTAAACTCTAGAATTTTATTAGCTGAGGTGTTTTTTTGAAATTTCTTTACATTCTTTTGAAGCCTCTTAGTATTTGGGAGCATAAAACTATTTTCTTTAATTGACCCTTGGCTTCTCGTCATCACATTCATTTCCAAGATATCTTCATGTCTCGGATCCTTTTCTTCTTTGGTGTCAAACAATGATAAACAATCCCATAAAACCATGGCATCATCCTCTTGTTTTTTTGTTAATTTATTGTCATATTTTCCCACTTCATCATTATCCTCAGTAAATATGGAATCCAACAGCTGATTCATCACCAACATCATTGAATTTATCCATTGAGGACAATTATTTTCAGAAATGGGTTGTTGGTGGAAAGTGCAAAAGTTATCCATCTCTACCTCTGTTAAGTTCATCGATGCAGGTTTGTGTGGAGGGGGTTGGGATTGATTGTTGTCCTCTTTTTTCTTGTAATAAGGCTTATAGAAGTTATGGGCTTCCTTTTCCTTTTCCAAGTTTATTATTCTGTTAGAGAGATTCTGCATCATCTTTGCCATTCCTTTGAAATCATGTGATTGTTCCTCTTTAGGATTAGTAAATAACAAAGCTTTCCTCCCAATATTTTTTTCTCCAGACTGCTCAGGATAATCTTCGATGCTTTCCTTTTCAACCTCAACTCTCTCCGCTTCTTCATAAGTTTTTGCTAGCGTAGGTTTGGATTTCATTTTAGTAAACATGGCCAAATAGGTCCCTAGAGCTGAAGTATAATACTCAATCAGAACTTTATCTGAGGGCTTATCAATTTCATAAAAATTCTTTAGATAAGCTGCAAATCTTTGGGTAAAACTATGCACCTTTTCTTTTCTTTATTTCTTTAAAGTGAACAGCCCTTTCATGAGATTCACATGAGTTTTTTGGGTTGCATACTTGTTTCTAAATATCCTTTCAAAGTTATCCCAATCTGGGATTGAATTAGTAGGCAAACCAAAATACCATGAAGCTACTGCTCCTTTAAGGGTATGTGGAAAAAGTTTGCAAACCACATCCTCGTGTTCTCTAGCTTTTAACCCTTCTATGGCCAAATAGAAACTTTGCAAATGCTCATCTATTAAATTCTTCTAATTTGGGTCAAACTTGGGCAGCGTCTTCTCAAAATCCTAAGGTAAGTCATGCAACGGAGGTGCTAAGTTTAGAGGTGATCTGGCTTTCCAAGAAGGTGGTGGATTTGGTGGGTTAGGTGGCTGATTTACATTTACGCCTTCCATGAGTCTAGGTGGAGAGTGAGGTGGTTATGGAATAGGAGTATGCATAGAAGAACAGTGAGGTGTATCAGGGCCTACTTGATTCAAAGGCTGAACAACTTCTTGTAATGCCACTTCTACTAATTCTTCTAAATCTCCAACCAACACTGAATCTTCCAAGATGGGACAGTATTTCTTCTTGTATTCTCTTCGGGGTAAATCAGGGATAGTGGGTAATCCTCCAATACTCTTCACATATTCTCTAGTGTGTCTCCTTAGATTATTAACAAATTCATTGTCTACAGAATACAAATGTTCTCTATTTTCTTCAGTATTCAGATTAGGAAATAAACTGATTTCAAAACTATCACTGGTGGAGCAACTTCGAGGAAATGAATTTCCCTGGCTAGCCATGCATTGGTGGCCCTCCTTCTAGCGCCAGAAACTGTTGAAGCCTAGGAAATCGTAGGAAGAAACAGTAAGGAATTCTCCCCATTCAACGTTCACAACTAGCCCATGACCGTTTGGTATGGGGAATCCATCCAGTTTGCGGTCCGGCTACCATAGGTCAAGTAACAAAAAAAAGTGTTTTATCGGTTGTGTCCTGGTCCACCATGTATATTTTTGGTATTTTTTAACTTTAAGTATGATATGCAAGTTCCTATCTAACATGCATATTGATAAATAATACGAGGAGCAATCACAATGTGATGCGTAGGTTTTTACCTCTCGTCTTAAACTCTCTCGCATCTAAATCACACACACAACAGAAAAAAATACTAACTAAGCCATCCGTAGGGAGCAAGATTATCAATTAATGAGTAATGTATTTCTAATCATATGTTAAGATAAATCACAGATAGATGTTCTTAGAATCAAAACACATAAACACAAATAGAGATATGCACAACATGATAGCTCGTTGTGTGTTAAAACATTCATTACTCATAGTGGAAATTATCATAAAATAAACCAAAGAAAATTCATACAAGAACATAGGTTCAGAAAGTTAGAATGATCTCACAGTTAATGAAACACAGCTGAAAACAAAATAGTTCCCCTTCAACATTGTTCATTTCACCACATTTGAACATTCCACACAACACTTTCTCCAACAGGCAAAATTGTAATTTTATTATTGCAAAACAAAATAGTTCCTCTTACAACAAGTTTTTTCACAAGTCTCACTGGGGAAAAGGCCCTTTTCCCTCTCACTTTCGTATATTTATACAAGAACTAGCTCAAAACCTTTGGGTTTCCCACCAACCGTTTTAATCTCATAGTTTTGTCATTTTGCGAATGCTCATGATTCAAACGTTACGTTTCAGATAAAAACAGGAACGGATTGGTAACTGACGAACTTCCCAAGCCTGAGCCTTTGGTCTTTAATGATTACATTATATTATTCCTTGGTCCCTCTTCAGACATTTATTATTTTCTTTTCCTCGAGCAACAACTCTGCTTCTTTATGCTTTACCATGCTTTGTCCTCTAGCTACATCTTCTTGGCCGCAATGATCTTCATCTGGAAGTGAGAAAATTTCCTATGTCCACCTACAAGGAAACAAAAACTCATCATTTATCTAGATTACTTTCAATAAAACATAAACCATAATACCAATAAAATGAGTATTGCAAGAAAAAGAAAAAAACGGGACTACTTTTTCACGTGAAAATCTCAATTTGATAAAAACAAAGTACACTCGTCACTCATGAAACTAGTTACAAGCTCATAAAAACAATGAGAAAATGATCAAGAAACGGGCATATAAAAATCCCCATCGGCGAATCGAAACACTTGACATCGTTCGGTTAGTTCATTGGAACACTGCAACGGCGGGTGACCCATAGTCTACTGGTTCCAGAGCACAAACCAAAAGTCTACACGATAAAACGTCTGAGATGAGATCTACTATAGCATCATATGGTTAGTGCTTTACATATTTGCAACAGCGGAATTTATATAGTCAAAAAATTCCACAGACAAGTCAACATCGGAGAAAAATAGAACAAGACATCGGCGAAAGGAAAAGCAATCTGACTGATAGTTAGTCTACTCTGGGGCCGCAATGGTGGAACACAATCAGCCCTTGGCCTCCGATCAGAGTCAAAACACCCTATCAAACATCACAAAGCAATATTTTTAAACAATAAAATACGTGATTGGTGAAAAATTATAATCACCAACGTAATCTTTAATTGTCCTCCGAAAAAGCGGCAACTAAAATCCCATTTTAAACCTAGGCCAAAATTCGACAACAGTAAAACAACATGAAACCAGCTAAGTTCTACAGTCCAAAGCATTTGTATACCCAAACAAATTCTTGAAAAGAAATAAAAATATGGCCTCAAACAATCCAAACATGTAGCAGAGTGGAAACAATGGTCTTCAACAAAATTAACAACGAGGGTCCAAAATTTTTAGAAATTTGGGATTCGTTGCAACTGCAGTAGAACGTACTAGGCTTGTGATGCCAGAACAGTTGTATACAATATTAGATAGCATGATACATGTTTTTATTTGTTTCTAACCTCAACCATACCACTAAGTTTATCCAGGGCCTATGGCCTCTCTAACGGTCAAGGAAGAGCGGACTTCAGATCTGAGTTAAACTAGATTACATTGAAATTGCTTGCACATGAACATTTGTTTAATCCATATTAATTGAATCCATGAAATGGCTTACATCCATGTATCTTCTTTCTCCTAGATACTAACCGTTGAAGTATGCGGCCCTTTAAAAGATTGCTCCCCAAAAATTGGCTTTCACACCTTCCATCTCTGAGCGCGATATCCAATAAGGAGGGGAAACATCATTTACTCAAGTTTCCTATCACGCACCACAAGGTTTGACTTGTTCGTGCTATTTATCCCTATGAAATGGCTCATGACCATTGAAATTCTCCAAGATCTATCCGTGTCGTTGATCATGAAGGGGTTTTATCCACGATCATCTCTGTTTCTTAGCTCTTATCTCGGATGTTAGCTTCATGCAACAAAATTGTTATGAGTTGTATATATGTCAACCTTCACCTTAAATCTATTCAAGCTACACATCCTTTAACCCTCTTGTAATATTCATAGAATTGACCACTACAAGGGTCAATTCTCTTTGCAACTCAAAGCTTATCGTTGCAGACCAACAAAGTTTAGAGTTAGCTAACAAGTAGGATTATAGCTTTGTTTATGAAAGTATGGTCTAGGTGAACAGGTTTGTATTCTTATACTCTATATGGCCTAGGTTATGTAGTGTATTACTGGTACGGTACACCTACTATGTTGATGCCTTGCATTGGGTTTTTTCATTTTCCTAGGAGAAGCGCTCTTGTTCTATTGGGGATGGTTATGACTGCTTAGAATGCACCCACTTTGCCTTTCAATCCCATATAACTGGTAGGTTTGTTGGAGTCCTAGAACTGAAGACTCTGACTCTATTTGATTTACTATGATTGGTTTAGGCTGCCCTTGATGTCTTAACATTTTCTGAAAGAGTTGCTTACTTACTGCAAGTTTTCCCTGGTTGGCTGACCTAATGTATTTGTTTCGAGGGGAGGCTCAAGTTCTGTGCTGGGTTGAACCATCCCAGGCTTGATGAAGTCCATGAATAATACTTATACTTACGAATGAGTTTGTTACACTGGCTACTTTTCCCTGCAAGAATCAATGGTGTGGAAATCTCTTATTTACTTATGAATGAGCTGAATGTGTTAAAAGCTTGTCACAGATTTCCAGTAGGGTGTATGATGGTTAAATGTTTATGTATTTTGCATCTGAATATGCTTGGGTTTTCCACTGTTTTTGCTTAGGTTCATGAAGACCAAAAGTATGGTTTAAGAATCAAAATGCAGCTAAGTTGAAGTTGAGATGTATTTTCCAAACGTCCAAAATCCGCTTGTGGAAGGCAAAAGTCAGAATTCAAAGAGCAGAAAAACGAAGGACCAAATAGTCGTTTCATGGATCTTTGGATTCTGTAGCCAGGGAAGGCAAGATCGATAGTTGAGATTCACCTCGCAATATTGACGGTGTAGAAGAAGCCAAGAGGAATGTGGTAAAATGGGTAAAATATGAGGCAGAACATTGGTTTCTGATTTTCGAGTTCTGTAGCGGAAGGGCAGAAGGAGGAGGATAAAAAGAGCCAAAACCTCTAAGAAAAATTTGGGTTTTTGACTTCTGAGTTCCATAGTAGAAGGGAGTATGGAGGAAGGATGAAAAGAGATGAAAGCTCTAAGAAAAAGTTTGGTTTCCGACTTCCTAGTTTCGCATCCTAGAGGCAGAAGGTGGAAAGTGGTTAGGTGAAGGTAACGATTAGTTGGTTTTCTGATTTTCAAGTTCCACAACAGAAGGGTAGAGTGCAGAAGGAGAAAGTGTGGATGAATGGTTTCAACAGATGTTAGGCTTCCGATTCCGAAGTTTGCAGTAGAAGGCGGAAGGGAAGAATGCAGGAATCAAAATTTAGAATGGTCAACTTTAGGGCGGTAACGACATTTTTGGGTGCAAAAGTGAAGTTAATCCTAGAAGTTAATGTTGGCTATTTTTAAAAGGCTTAAGGTCAAATGTTTTAGATATTATAGCCAAATACTTGTAAAGAAATTATACTTAAAAAAATTTATATGCCTTTATTTATACAGGTTATTGGGGGACGTTACAACTTAAATCCAAGGTTGACTTCAATTGAAGATTGACTTAAATTTTGAATTTAACCAAAGGATGAATTGAATCCAAGGTTGACTTAAATTTTGGTTTTAATCCAAGAATGAATTCAATCCACAATGACCCTTTTAGAAGAGGCTAATGTACATTAAACCATGGTTGAATTCAATCTATAATTGAATTTTTATGAAGGTTGACTAGAATCCATGGCTAACTTTAAGCTATGGTTGGCTTCAATCCAAGGTTGACTTTACTCCTTAGTTCACTTCAAACCATAGTTAACTTTATAAGAAAGGTTAACTTGAAACCATGGTTGAATTCAATCCTTGGGTGACTTCAATGCATAGTTGACTTCCATCCATAATTAAATTTTAAGCAAGATTGACTTTGTCCAATATTGACTTCAATCCATGGTTGACTTCAATCCGTAGTTGACTTTTAAGCAAGGTTGAATTCAATTCAAGGTTAACTTTAGTCCATGGTTGACTTCAATCCAAGGTTGCTTTCATTCCAACGTGACTTCAATCCATCATTGGCTTCAATCCATGGTTGAATTTTATGTAAAGTGCAAATTTAACAAAGGTTTCCTTAAATATTAGGTTGACTTCAATCCGTGGTTGACTCTAATCCAAGGATGACTTGAATCAAATGTTGACTTCACTCCATAGTTAACTTCATTACAAGGTAGACTTCAATCAATATTTTACTTTAATCCATAGTAGGATTTTAAGAAATCTTAAATTTTAGCCAAGGTTGACTTCAATCCAAGGTTGGCTTCATTCCAATGTTGACTTCAATCCATGGTTGACTTTAATCCAGGATTTCCTTCAATCCAAGGTTGAATTAAATCCATGGTTGACTCCCATCCATAGTTGAATTTGGAGCAAGGTTGGCATCAATCCAATGCCGGCTTCAATCCATTATTGAATCCAATGCAAAGGTGGCTTCAATCTAAGGTTGACTTCAACCCAGGGGTAACTTCAATGCAAGGTTGAATTATAGATTGACTTCAATCCATAGTTGAATTCAATCCATTCCTTACTTCAATCCACAACCACCGTTTTAGAAAAGATTGATTGACTTTGAGTAATAGACCCAAATTCCTTTTATGTGATTAATTATGAAAACATGGAAAAGGAAAAAAAAAGTCCTCTTTGCAATACAACCAACTCATTATAACGACTTTCATTAAAATAAGATTTTTTTTAAAAACATTGACATCGAAAAATATATAGTTAACACTTGCATTCCCCAAATATATAGTTTATATAAGAACTTAAGATTTAATAAAAAAATAATCCTTATGCTTATAAATATTCTTAATGAACTTTTCTAACTAAACCTTTATCTTTTATCCATAATTTCAACTCTCTTAATGTATATTTACATCACTGAAATGTATATACTAATATTCTCATTTATAAACAATATAAAAAATGTGTTTACTAATAAATAGGTATATAATGTACAATAACCTTTATAATACATTGTTTATATATGTTAATGCTTTCGAATGGACATATTAAGATACATATAACCATAAAATACATTTTTTCATATATGAAATACATCCAAAGTACATACTCCTATATAATAATTCACCATGTTCAATTTTTCCATAAAATCCGTATGGTCACTATTTTAAACACAAAAACATATTTATAATATAATAAATATGAATAATACATAAATTATAATTCAAGTCATTGAGTATTAAGTATACAATTTATAATTTGAAATTCTTGTCATTAAGAAATAGGCACATAATTTTGTAATTCTTCCAAAAACTGAGTTTTCTAATTCACTACTTTATTTCCTATTCCTTAGTACTTACAAAATACATATATAATCTTCAAATTTTACATCTAAAAAATGTGAATACTTCCGACATGCATACATTATATTTTCACCATATATATTAAAAAATGCAAACTTTTCCACACAAAACCCATAAGACATAAATCAAATACTACTATTGTGCATGAATTTATCGGTGTTGATTTGATGCTTTTAGAGGGTTGATGCTTTTAGGCAATAATTCAACCACAAAGATCTCTTAGTCTAAATCAGAATTGATTATAATATTTGAATTGAACACTCACTCCATAAAGGACTTTAATAACTTGTCTATTGCATTTGATGTGTATTCATTAAATTTTGGTTTGAAATAAAAATACCTGCAATATTAACTCTTAAAGGGACTTAAATCAAGACAATTGCATAAAAATCCAATGAAACAATTTCAATAACAATACTATTTGAATTGAACACTCAGTTCATAAAGGATTTGTAATAACTTGTCTATTGCATTTGATATAAAATACATCATAGTCACAATAATATTTTAATAAAATAATTTAAGAAAGCTTCATAATCCAGTTAAAAGCTTACTTATAAGGAAGCCATCATACTTGAAAACAAAAAAAATACTTGGAGAGTGAGTTCTTCTCGACAATAGAAGAGAGTAGCACCACTGCTAGCTCAACTACATCCTGAGATGGATCACCACCATGCACATTAGAACACTACACAAAGCTTCTATGCAACACTCTCTCTGAGAGTCCGTAACAACCTCAACGTTAGACTTATGAAAGAGAGAAAGAATCAACACATGCACAACACGGCGTCCCATGCTATCTCAATGCACCAATATATATATATATATATATATATAGCTTTTTCCCAGTGTTAGTTTTTCCACTTTCAAGCTAGCATTATGATCTTCGGATCTTTTAACTGAGAGAATAACAATCACAGCAATAAAACATAAGCGCAACACAAGAGACAAGAGACACAAAGAATTTTTCCTTGGGGAAACCATAAAGGAGAAAACCCTGCAACTTCCTGAGAGATAGAATCAGCACCAAAACAGTAAAATCGAAACAATAAGATGATATCCTGACAGCAACAGTCTCTCTTTCTCACACTGAGAGAGCTTCTCCTCTTTCACTTAGGTTCCCCAATGAGTGAGTGTGAGTGTTGCAAGTGAGATAAATAGAGAGACTCACTCTCTAGTTATATTCTTTCGTTCACTTGAATTGCACTCCAACATGTCGCCCTCACTTAACAATTACTTACTAGAGCTGACATCTCTAGGAGTGTCTAATAACCCTAGTGCCCCATCACTTGTGTGGAATTTGCCTCCTCTGACCAATAGGAGGGTAACACAATGGTGGGGACTATTGCCCCAACTTAAAATGACTCACCTAGGGTCGACTTCACTAGGATAGTCTAATAACCCAAGGGCCCCACAACTGTGGGGACTTTAACCCTTGACCAATAGGAGGGTTACCAACAATGAATTGACATGACTTTCTCATTATAGAAAATTCCCGGAGTAAACATTGGGGTATGAAATGACTCCAATACATTACAATACATCCCATAATGAACATCGGGTTACAATAGATAAGAAATACAAGTGAATACATTTTGAAGTTACAATTACATCAACACTCCCTCTTAACTAGGAAGGTATTCGCTCGACACAATTTATCATCACAAGTCTTCTTCTCTGTATCATTTGGGTCATCGTCAGATCTTCGTCATCTTCAAGTTATCTTCATCTTCAAGTCATATTCATCTGTAAGTCATCTTCATTTGGATCTGGATCATCACTTGATCTAGATCATCATCACTGAATCAAGATCATCAATCGATCTGGATCATCATTCACTGGATCTGGATCATTAATTGATCTGGATCATCACTGGGAATCATCATTGGATCTAGATCATCATTCACTAGATCTAGATCATCACTGGGCATCATCACTGGATCTGGATCATCACTCAATCTGGATCATCACTGTTGGATCATCTTCACTAGATATGGATCATCACTCGATCTGGATCATCATTGCTGAATCATCTTCACTAGATTTGGATCATCACGGGTGCTATCTCATGATTCTTCTTGTCACAAGAAGTTCTACAGAGCCAACCCTTTTTCATGCTGGTTGTAGGCCTAGCCTCCATGTAGGTCTTCTTTAGCATATCTGACCTGCTCGTCAGAATGGTTCGTCCAACACTTACATCTGACCTACTTGTCAGAAAGGCATGCCCAGCACTCACATCTGATCATTTAGGAACCAATCCTATAATCATATCAAAAAGGCCCAGCACTTATATCGATCCAGTGAGGGAACACATCCCATTACTAATGGAAGGGCTCTGCACTTACATCCACCCAGTGAGGGAACACATCCCATTACTAATTAAAGGGCTCTGCACTTACATCCACCCAGTGAGGGAACACATCCCATTACTGATGGAAGGGCTCTGCACTTACATCCACCCAGTGAGGGAACACATCCCATTACTGATGTAAGGGCTCTGCGCTTACATCCACCCAGTGAGGGAACACATCCCATTACTGATGGAAGGGCTCTGCACTTACAT
Source organism: Pseudotsuga menziesii (assembly GCA_001517045.1). Taxonomy (NCBI): domain Eukaryota; kingdom Viridiplantae; phylum Streptophyta; class Pinopsida; order Pinales; family Pinaceae; genus Pseudotsuga; species Pseudotsuga menziesii. Next base: position 193,344 of record LPNX010799154.1, read on the forward strand.
CCACCTAGTGAGGGAACACATCCCATTACTAATGGAAGGGCTATGCACTCATATCTGATATGGAAGGAACCAATCCTCTCACCGTGATAGAATGGCTCAGCCCTTACATCTGACCATGGAAGGAACCAATACTCTCACCATGTCAGAATGGCTATGGGTCTCATCACTTTCTCTTAGAGGAAACCTCAATCTGGAGAACAACAAGCTTCTCCCTGAAGTACTCAAACTTTATCCTAGCCAATGGCTTCGTCAACACATCAACTATATGTTCCTTCGTCGCAACATACTGGAGATTCACTACTCCCTTCTGCACCATATCCCTGATATAGTGGTACTTGATCTCAATATACTTTGACTTGTCATGGAACACTAGATTCTCTGACAAATTCATGCAACTCTGGTTGTCACAATGTATACAAGTAGCATCCAACTGGAGATCAAATATATCAGACAGTAGCTTCCACGACCATACTGCCTCACAACTAGCTGAACAAGCTGTGACATACTCTGCTTCAGCTGTACTCAGTGCCACACAGGATTGCTTCTTGCTAAACCAAGAGATCACTCTTGATCCCATACTGAAGCAACACCGTAAAGTGCTCTTCCTATCAATGGCACTGCCTGCCCAATATGAATCAACATAAACCTCCAGGTTAATCTTTTGATTCACATCATACTTGATCCCATAATCAACTGTACCCTTTAGGTACCTCAGAATATGCTTTGCAGCAATCAAGTGAACATGCCTCGGATATGTTAGGAACTGGCTCAAGGTGTTCACGGAAAAGCAAATGTTTGGTCTCGTGTTCGTCAGGTACATCAATGACCCAATCATCTGAAGATACATCATAGCATCAACCGAATCTGATGAAGCATCACTCAATAGCGTCAGGTTTGATGCCATAGGTGTGGTCATGCAATCCATCATCCTGAACCTATTCATTATCTCTACTGCATACTTCTCTTGTCCACACCTCAATGCCTAGAAAATAGTGCATCGACACATAACGGAACATCACTAGTATTCTGCCTTCAACCTTGAAGCAAAGGTTGGAATCCTCTTTACTCTCAGTAAAGCCTAGAGTCATAAGTAATCTATCCATCCTGTCGTACCATGTCGAACCTAAGGATCTTTTGCACTCACTCCCTCTGAAGCGAAGCATCATACTCCCTCTGTCTTCCATACTCTATGCATTATGTACTTGAGTGACATGTAGTATCCATCTAGGATCATTGGATACCAAGATCCTCTATTTTGAACTTTTTCAAAAGTTCTTCTCACATCCATCTATGAGCTTGTCATCCTTTATCAACCTTGTAGCAAAGGTTAAGATATTCATCAAGCTCATCATAATATGTGTTATCCCATGGGTGTCTTCTGAACTCATACAAGGTCTTCCTTCATTTGCACACATGATTATGCATGTTATGTGACTTCACTTCGAGTGGCTGCAAATGCCTCTTCATAGTCTATGCCTTCTTTTTGTGAGAAGCCTCGTGCTACGAATCTTGCTTTGCATCCCACGATGTTTCCATCTACTACATGATGGAACTACAAACTTCTCTTTAGATCTTGATACGGCATCCTAGGCATCATTCTTCTTGAAATGGTCTTCTTGGTTACTTCTTCGTAGCTGGAAGATTCTGCATCAATGAGTTCGCTGCATTCATGATGTTATTCTTCATCTTGAACTGTTGTCACTTGTTCTTTGAAACAAGTTTCATCCTTCTTTGCTTGTAGGTGATTATGTATGCGATCTTTCCTACAAGTCAAATGCATTTTTATGGTTAGAAACATTTCATAAGGAATATTGATACTGGAAAATTCTTATGCATAAATATATGATCATGCAATTACTTTAGCCAATACAACATTCATCCATATCTCACTGAAACTTTCTAGATTCCTTCCATCTCTACCAGGACAACATTGAGATTTTGCACTAATCCAATATGTTAGCAAAGAGGTTTCATTCTAGATAAGTAGCAATGGAGAGTTGTATAGCACCATGAGCTACTTACCCATCACATGCATATTAGTAGTATACTGTCATTAATGCAAACATCCTATCATGCATAATACATCAACTGAATATAAACAAATGCATAACAAAACAATATCATGAAATGACAATTGAATACTTATCCTTATTTGTTTCGAGGGTAGACTCCTTCTTGATCCTTCAGCTTCATCATCTTGTTCATTCATAATAGCATCATTTCTTATCCAAATGCTAAGGTGGATAAGAAGCTCTTCAAGAGTTGAGATCTTCATATTCCTCATCAATTGAGGGATCTTCTTTGGAAGGTGAGAGCTTGATCTTCAGTTGCTTCCATCTTTCTTCTTCTCTTCTTATGAGACGAGCTTCTTCTTCTTCCCCAAAGTCTGCTGAAAGTAATCACTTCCTTCTGGAACACATTCCTTGAATGAATGAATTATATGATCCTAGGAGACCTTTCAAGGTGGCTATCACCACTTATACATTCTTCACTTATTCTTTTACCGCTTCAAGTTGTTCTTTGATTTGAGAGACCCTTGTAAATTATGACTGCATGGTCTCTGCATTCTGAATCTTCACATTCTTCAACTGGTTTCTTAAGGTCATCTTCTAATGTATGTTCTTCCCTTCAAGTAGCTTGGTCAAGGAATCAAACATCTTCGATGTCTTTAAGGAAGACACTTGTAGTACAAGTTGATTCATGACTGAATCAGCAATGATCTTCTTGGCCTTGACCAAGTTCTTCTTGTGTAATACTTCTAGCCTCATCTCCCTCTGGAACTGGAACCTCTATACTCATGTAGGTGTCCAATTCATTTTATTCAGAGAGATCATATGCTTCCATGCTTGGAAGTTGTCAACTTCACCAAGCTTATCATCAAGCTGATGTGATAGATCACTTTGAAATGAGTTCCTCAAATGAAAATAGCAAAGGATTAGATCTTACCGATTTGAGGTGTCCGTCCTGGTTCCGGAGCTTGCTGATCTAGGGTTTGTCACAGAAACCCTAATTTTCAAAACTTGGAATCTTTCAGATCTGATTGGATATATAGATATATCTCTTCAAATGGAGCTGCCCAATGTACTCCTTTTCTGAAAATAGTGGAGGGAAGCTCCTGGAACAGGAAGCCCTAGTTTTCCAATTTCTTCTTTAGAAATGCCTGTTACTGTTTCTATGATATCTATTAAATTACTGCTCCTCTATGTCTAAAATTTTTCACTGAGGTAACCTCACTTGTACATGAGAGAACAACATAGTTTTCATCAGAATTGGTTTCACCAATTGGTATTTATGATCATTTTCCCAAGGTGACCAATTACAGGACTGTTTAGAACAGTGTAGTTGTACAGACTTCCACATGTCATTGGTTCATCTTCTGAGTTTGATATTTGGGCCACCAAAAGTACAGTCTGTTCCCTTTCTGGAAAAACTTTACAAATTCCATTTGGTCCTTTGTATACCAATATATTGCATTTCTCCCCAGGTATCCTGTTTAGGGATGAATTTTGGAAGAGGCTGGAACCCTACCTTAGAGGGATCATATCTCCCAGAATATAGAGAATATGAAATTGAATTTTGGATACAGTGTTCATAATAATTTTATATTCAGCCCCTGCAATTTTTATCTCCTGAGATGTCGCCAATCTCAGGATATAGCGAATGTACCAAAACTTAGTAGTTTTAGTATTTAGGGTTTTTCTAGCTCGGGGTCAAACTAGGGTTTGACTTTCCTAGAGTTTCACGCAACCAAATTTCTTGATCCACGTCTCTAAAATTAATTTTTGATGAGGATAACAATCCTAATCTAGGCTCACTCAAAAATTCCTCTTCTGTAGAAAGCCCTAATTTCCGCATCAAAACTGAAAATGCTCGGAATCGAATTCCGCTTTGACAGAAAGATGCACCCTTCAATGGAGATTTAGCCTAGCATACGTTTGCTAATGGATTGTGGAGAGAGTCCAAAAAAGTAAGAAGCCCTATATTCTATAGCTACACAATGTCTTCCTCTTAGGTTAGCTCTGATACCATGTTAGTTTTTCCACATTCAAGCTAGCATTATGATCTTAGGATCTTTTAACTAAGAGAATAACAAGCACAACAATAAAACATAAGCACAACACAAGAGACAAGAGACACAAAGAATTTTTCCTTTGGAAAACCATAAAGGAGAAAACCCCACAACTTCCTCGGAGATAGAATCAACACCAAAATAGTAAAACCGAAAAATAGTAAGATGATCTCCTCACAGCAATAGTCTCGCTTTCTCACACTGAGAGAGCTTCTCCTCTCTCACTCATGCGCCCCAATGAGTGAGTGTGAGCATTTCAATTAAGATAAATAAAGAGGCTTACTCTCTATTTATATTATTTCGTTCACTTGAAGTGCACTCCAACATGTCGGCCTCACTTAACAATTACTTACTAGAGCCGACATCTCTAGGGGTGTCTAATAACCCTAGTGCCCCACCACTTGTGGGGACTTTGCCTCCTTCAACCAATAGGAGGGTAACACAATGGTGGGGACTATTGCCCCAACTTACAATGACTCACCTAGGGTCGACTTCAGTAGGATAGTCTAATAACCCAAGGGCCCCACAACTGTGGGGACTTTAACCCTTGACCAATAGGAGGGTTACCCACAATGACTTGACATGAATTTCTCATTATAGAAACTTCCCAGAGTAAACATCAAGGTATGACATGATTCAAATACATTACAATACATCCCGGAATGAACATCGGGTTACAATAGATAAGAAATAGAAGTGAATGCATTCTAAAGTTACAATTACATCAACACCCAGGTCTTGTGCCATCTCAATCAAATACCAATCAATCCTTCAATCCCTATAATTGAGGACACTATGTGGTTGTTGAGCATTTTTTATTGGATTTGATTGGTAAAATATAGCTTGTTTGTTTTGCACATGTTATGTGTCTCATGGTGTTGTCCCCTCATTTAACTAAATTCTCCAAGTGTTATTTTTGCTATTATTAATATAAAATAATAATTTATTGTGCAAAGTGTCAGTGAAGCCTCTTGTGAGTATTTTTATTTTTTAAATACTCTTACAAAAATAATTGGTTTTGAAATATTTTCACAAATATTAAAAATAAAATAATGTCTTGGGGGTATCACATTTCTCCCCTTATTCTTAACACCATCCTTGGTGTTCTTTTATTTTGTGCTCTCTTTCTCATTCCAAAACATGGAGGGTTGTCTCTCGCATTTTATCCTCCATTTCTCATGTCAGCTCTTCAGGTATAAGGTCCTTCCATTGCACTTATATTTCAACAATGACCCGATTTGGTAGCCTAAAGTTCTTCGTGTCGAGGATGTGTAGAGTCTCTATCTGGAACTTTCCCTTAGGTTATATTTTAATCATACTCCAATCAATTACATGAGTAGAATCGTGTACATATCAATCTGATAAGGAAACATGAAATATATTGTGTACTTTTTTACTAGGGGGGAGTGCAAGCTCATAGGCTACCAACCTTATCTTAGCTAACACTTCAAAATGCACACAATACTTGGGCACCAGCTTGAAGAAACTTCTGTAGCTCAAAGTACTCTTATTTTTTTCCTTTAGATACACATGATCTCCAACATTGAAATCTCTAGGAGTTCTTTTAAATCATCATAACTCTTCTATCGATCCTGGGAAACTCTTAAGGTATGTTGCACTTCCTTCACTATCTGTTCCATCTCTATTACAAACCTATAGAATCCATAATAAAAGAAAAATAGTTGCTTTACTATTTATTTTATCTGTCTCATAGCATGTAACTATTAGTCATGACACTTTTATATTTGTCATCACATCAATTTTATGCATGTGAGTGTAATTTGATGTGTTTGACATTTGTATGATAGGTTAGGCCCTCTATTGGCGTTTCCTTCAAGTAGAGATGGCTTGGCCATAGTATATCCAAGGTGATGTTTTCAGTCTTTTAAGTTTATTATTAATGTTTGGTTCTTTTAGGATCTAAGCCTAAAACTAAGGCTTAGTCCTAGCTACCCTTAAAGGTTCACCCTTGTTTTTAAATCCACTCTTAATAAGACATGTTTGGAAAAGGGGGTTTTATATGAATAATTAAAGGTTTGTTAAAGTGTTAACTATGTTGGAAATCTTGTAATATAAAATGCCTTAGACTAAGATTTAATTAAGTGTCTAAAATATGACTAGAACCTTTATAAGGAATTAATCCCAAAACTACGGTTTGATGGCCCTAGTCTCGGGCTTTACACATCATGGGATCATATTTTATGAAGTTGGCATGTAAAAAAAAGTGGGAAGGCACAAATTTTATGCCAGCACAAAATGTTTAAAGGCTTGTAATAAATTGTAAGCCTTAGTCCTGGCTGTGAGTTGGTAGCGCAACCATGTGCATTCAATGTCAAGCCTTGTTCACATGCAATGTGGTTGATGGTTTATCTTTACCCTCCACTTGTCACAATCTGGATTACGAGTTCTTTAGTATGGATTTATGATTTCATGAGGGTTTAGTCGCATTCATTTGATCTGTGATTTTTTCCTTTAGAAGAAATATCAGCCACTCCATGGCTGCACTGCACAAGTCTTTCCCTTGTCTCTTTACAGTCCGTTAAACAATATTTTGCTTCAGTCTATACTTGAGTTTACTTGGAGGTGTTTATCAATTGGATTTATGGAAATGTGCCCTACATTACAGCCACAACCTTCTTTGCTTATCATGGGGTTATGAAGGGAAGCCATTCACTTTCTTAGTGTTTTGCAGAGGCGTTGCAACGGGCCTAGTTTTTAACTAGGTAAGGAAGAAATTTCTTCCATTAACCTTCTACTAAACTGATTATTAAATTTTTCACATCCATTACTGAGTTTTAACTTACAGTCTTCTTTCCTTATGCAGGAAGAGGTGGAGAAAGGGAATCCAAGAAGAGCGGACCCTTGGCCCTCTACGCGACTTCATAAGGTAAGTTCTCTCACTGGTTATTTTTAATAATTTTTACCCTTATAAAACATTGAGTTATTCTGAATCAATCATTTTTGTGAACATGTGAAGGCAAGAGAATGTAGGAGCTTTAGCTCAAACCTCCTTCACCCTCATGGCCCCATTCCTCGACATCCAGGTAAGAATCCCCACAACGTTCTTTTTAATTTTCCACAATTTATAGTTTATTAAACATGGTTTTTAACACCGCTTACATGTGGATGTAGATTACTAAGCATGGCCTACAGTGAGTCATGACAGGTTCTCCTCCTCTCAATCCTCCTTCTTCTTTGTTCACAGGTGAGGGATTTTTTTCAGCTCTGTTTAAAAATTAGGAAAATGCATATTTAAATCTTGGTCATTTTCATTATACTCACCCTACCTAGTTTTTGCATGTAACTACCTGCGCGGTTTTGTCTTGGACTGAACAATTTAGATCCTCAAGCAATAATACAGTAAGAATCTTGTAGATTCAGGGTGAAATTGGTTTACCATTGGTTCGCAGTCCAAGGAGGGATAGGGCTTTCACATCTTCTTGAAAGATAATTTTTGTTTTCTTTTTTTAAACGCTTATGGGTCTAAATTTGGATTCATTAGTTTACAATGTGGGCTTCACATCCTCTCACACTTCAATGCATTTGATTTGCAATCATGCTTGGATGGATACTACACATTGTGTTTTTAGTGTTAGATTGTGGATACCAGTAAATTGGCTTACACCCAAGATAGTATTGACAAGTTGAAATCTCGGTTAAGATCCAATCTGTAATTTGATTTCAAATGTTAAATGGAAATATGGATTTATAATTATTCTTGGATATCATGATCCCGTTGTTAATTAAATGTGTTATTAGGTCGATCAAACCTTGGGTATGGATGCCCGAGATTAGAGACTATCCATTTGTATTTAATTATGTTTATTGATTTGATAATAAATTTTCTTTGCAATTTTATCTAGATCTGATTAATGTTGAGTTCATAATGTGGATCTGTAAGCTGGGCATTCGTTGATTAACTTATAAAATATTACTATGTTGGATCGATTGTGATCTTGTTTTTTAGTTTTCTTTTGGTTTGTTAGAATATTTAGATCGGTCCCAAACGGGTATGAATACCCAAAATTGACAGAGGCTGTATAATTGGTTATACTCTTTAGCTTAGAGTTGATAATTTTCGATGTGTTTTTTTTTTTGGTTAATCGATATGATAATGTGTTTATAGTGAGTTTGGATTTAAATCTTCAAGCGGGTGATTGTTCCTTATCTCTTGTTAACATATTGACTTACTTGTGAATTCTTCTGTAGTTCCTTTATTAGTTAATATATTTAGATCTTATCTAAACAAGTATGAATACTAAAAAGAATCAAAAGTTGTATATTTGATTATTGTTGAATTCAGGGCTCAGATCTATGAGTTGGGTGACTGTGTTCTTAGCTTTGTTGGTGATCCTTTTGTTATGTCCTTTCTATTCATTATGATATTTTAATAATATTAAAGTAGAGAGTAGCAAAGAAAATATAGAGGTACTTTAACATATAAATAAGACTTGCGATTTTTCTACATTCTATATATTATAAATTTAACAGCTAACAGTTTATACTAAGAGTATATTATTGAAAAGACATAAACATATTAGGAAATAGATGCACAGTATAATTCCTAAATTAAAATGAATTTAAAATGTAAACCTATGCTCAGACTATAATTATCAGTGCTAAACAAATAAGAAATTAAGTAGGGAACCTAACACCACTACTGGGAAAACATAATTGAAGTAGTCATTCCTCCCAACCAACTACTAGAACAACCAAGTCTTACTTGCTCCAAAACCCCCAATCCTGTTTGTTAAACTACAAGGACAAAATCTGATCAATACCCCATCTCTTTGCATAAATACACCAATCTTGCATCCATCGCCACCCTCTTTCTTGCTTGCTTGACGAGCATACTATTTTATAGTATTTTTCCTAGGACTTGCTCATTTATGGGCCTCCTTCTCTTTAGCGCTCCACAAGGAGTCTTGACATGATTTTGGGTAATATACCTTCTACATCACTTGATTTCTCACTCAGCAGCTTTAGCCATTTGTCTTTCCACCTTGTGGGTCATCAAACACTCTTTTAACAGGTACTTCGGTTATGTTTCCTTTTAGTCTTTTATTTATTCAATAAAAATAATAATCCGTTCACATTTATTTTGACTTTAGTGTCAAATATATATATATATATATATTCAAAATAATAATAAATTAACAATCGTCTTTGGTGTATTACAATCTCCTGTAACATGTGAGGTCCTAGAACAATCCTATCAATCGGGTTATCCCAAGACACATGAGTGGAATTTTCGAGCATACTTGATACTTGAAATGGACTCATTTTTAATGAGGCATGATATCCATCATTGTAAGCAAATTCTACTAAATGTAAACAATCCTCCCATTTACCTGGTTTATCCATAACATATATTCGCAACATGTCTTCTAACACTTGGTTAGTTTTTTCAATTCAACCATCCGATTGAGGATGGAAAGAAGTACTAAAATTCAACTAAGTATCTATACCTTTAAACAATAACTTGCAAAAATTACTTGTAAATTTTGCATCTCTATCACAAATCACAACTTTTGGAATTCCATGCAACTGAGAAATCTCTTTCATAAAAATATCAGCTATGTTTATTACGTTAAAGGTAGGTTTCACAAGTATGAAGTGTGTATCTTTACTTAATTTATCAACAACTACCATTATTGAGTCATGTGTCTTATTTGTTTTAGGTAATCCATTTATAAAGTCCATGCTTATTATCTTCCATTTACACTCTCGAATAAGCAAGGGTTGCAGTAACTTGGTAGGATGTTGATGTTAAATTTTTACTTGTTGACATTCAATACACATAACTAGGTAATTTGCAACATCATCTTCATGTCAGGCCAATAATAGCCTTTTCTTAACTTAGTTATCAATTTTTGGTATCTCGGATGCCTCGAATATGGTCTATTTTGTAGCTCCTTCAGAATTAATATTTTAACTTATTCCTAATTTGGTATTATAATCGATTTTTATAAACGAGCAAGTCTTCTAAGCTTATAGAATAAACTGAATCATTTCCATTAACATCCCTTTCCAAATGTTCTTTAACTTTTAAGTACTCTTCATCATTTTTCATTGCTTCTTTTATTAAATCTTCAAGATTGGTTTTATAACTACTAATTATAGTTGAACAATGAGAAATGTCATTCCTAATTAGGGCATCCACTACTTTGTTCTTCATTCCTTTAATTTGTTTAATTTCAAAATCATACTCGCTCAAGAATCCTAACCACCTCGCTTGGAGAGCATTTAAACCTTGTTGATCAAATAAGTATTTTAATGTTTTGTTAGGAGACAATAAAGTGAATTTAATTCCTATTAAGTAATGTCTCCACATTCTTAATGAACATATTATAACATCTAGTTCTAATTCATGTGGTGCGTAGTTCCATTCATGTTCTTTAAGTTTTATTGACTCAGCTTATTACATAATCCTCTTAAAGTAACCCATTGCCTAATCCCTCTAAGCATGCATCTGTACATACCAATACGTATTTGTATGGATCTTCTATTCTTAAAATAGATGCAGTGGTTAGCAAGTGTTTAATCTTTTCAAATCTTTCTTGATATTTATTAGACCATATGAATTTAGTTCATTTCTTTTGAAGTGAATTTATTGTGTAAGAAATTCTAGATAACCCCTTGATGAACCTATGATAATAACCCATGATTCCCATAAAGGATTGAATCTTGATTGCATCTTATGGAGCTCATCAATCAATGATTGCCTTGATTTTATCTGGGTCTACTGAAATTCCTTCCTTTGATTTCTTTTACAAACAGTAAATGTTAATTTATTTTTCATAAGTAATTCTCGATAAGTTGTTACACATTAGTATTGTTGAGAATAAACACATAAAAAATATATGTTTATATATTACCATGACAAAATAGGAAAACCGTGACCACATTTACAGACTTGGAAATTAACTTGGAATTTTCACCTTTTACAAACCTTGGGCTCTCTTACTCTGTTCGTCTCCAACATCATATGGGTTTTATTCATTCTTCTTCTAAATATACAAATACTAAATTTTGCTTCTCTTGGAATTTATGACTAACATTAAATACCATGAGTTAATTCATGACTTTAAATCTACCTAACATCTTGACTTGTCAAACAAAAACACAATTGAATAAATACAAGGAAGCATGCACCATGCCTGCTGAAAGATTGAATCACAGTTGTGTACTTCTACTGACTCCTACTCGAGTGACCCGGATTGGATTTAAAATACATCAACTCGCAATTAATTTCTCCAACATCCAAAAGGCTATTTCACATTTTTATCCAGTTTTTGTCACATTAAAAACAAGCATGAAGCCAATTCCATAGATTTTGCATTCACTTTCTCTACACCACATAATTCTATTATCTGGTGCAGAGAAAGTAAACGTAGATTATATGAAATTGGATTCAACATTGGGCATTAAACAAATACATGAAAAAAATCTTGTTCCATATAACCGAGTGTAATATTTCTAACGTTGAAAGCAAACTATAAATTTACAGCATTCCACACCCTGACACATAATAAGGGAATGGTTAAGATACAAATGAAAATATATACCAGTTAGGGCGACACCACCCTATACATGTGTACATGTCCAGATGAATGGAAACAATAGTATTAGCGAAATGAATCAGTTCATTAAAAAGCCATAAATGATTATAAATTTTGATCAATTTAACTATTTATCTATCTCATCGTTAATCAACCAACTCCATTGATCTACCATTATTTTAATTTAATAGGTCCATATAGATTGTTATTCACCCTAAAACCTGCATGAAACTATCCACCACAAACAAAGTGATTAGTACTTTGTATATATTTATTCAAATTTGCGAGTAAAACCTACCTACATGAGAGTCAGGCACATTATTTATAATCTTGAATTGTTTACCTACATGAGAAATCGTAGCTTGGTATTCTCCATAGTTCCATGCATGCTCTTTTTCTGTCGTTGTGTTTTGTTCAATTAAATCCTCCAACCCCTCTGCTAAGCTTCCAGACACAGCTTCCAACGCTTGCTTTTCATCTTCCACTCTACCACATTTTTCACTATACTCATTCAAATGGGCCTTCAAACACTGAGCTTCAGTACTTATTTCTCTATTTCTTTTTCTCATTGACCTTTTCTCACTAATCATCAACTCGAGGTTTGTTTCTAACTCTGCAAGCCTGCTCAACATGTTCTCCTTCTTTGCATTAAAAGCTTCCTGTGCCATTTGGCTACTTCAAATGATCTTGGAAGTCTCCTTTTTGGCTACTGCAATCTGTGATAAAAGCATATCCTTTTCCAATTTTCATCCTTTATCGCTTTCCTCTAATTCTGCAGATTTTGCTTCAATTTGATTTTGCAACTGCAAAACAGTAACCTCCAAATTCTTTTTACTCTTAGCTTTTCCATTCTAATGTGTAATGGAAAATATAATAATCAAATACCAAAAAATATAAAATACAATTAAACATGCTTCATTAAAATACATCTACATGAACATGTAATATCCCCCTATTCATAAACATTTAAATGTAATGTTATATTCTAGACTGTACATTTTGAAAACATCATCTGTGATGATAAGTTATAGACTGTATGTTTTGATGAGTTTGGCTGGTTGTGGTGTCTATCCAAATGGTCCATGGAGGACAGTTGTAACAACTACATTTTTCCTTTAATGAAAATATGAATTAAAGGGACAAGCCACGTTAAAAGAGAATACTATGCATGTAAGGGTGGGATATGTAGAGCAATAAATCTCAGGAAAGTACATTAGGCTCTAGACAGACCCTGGAGAATCATGAGATGCAGTGGTTGATGAGGATTCCTTAGGGAATGGACCACAACTGCAGAAGTAAGACCTAGGTAACCAAACTATAAAGGAGCATATGCGAGGAGGTAGGACATTGTTGAGTATGCTGGGAATGAATGAACTCTTGCTGTGTGAGCACTCTATGAAGTGTTAGGCAAGAGTTGAGAGAAATACTTGCAGCGTGAGCACTCTGAGAAGTGTTAGGAAAGTGATTTATGTTTGGAAACTGAATTGATGTTAGTTGTCTCTACTCTTAGCATGCATAGTGAGCTCAGGGGTGATTGAGGATAGAGCATATATGTGCCTAATCTATAGTTGGGTGGAACGTGGTTGTCCCCCTTTCATTGCGGCTCGACTTACCAATAGGTTCCATTATTGGGTTTTGTTTATGAAAACCATTGATCTCAAGGTATGTTTTATATGTGTAAACATGTGTTTGGCATTATCAATAGAATGACAATAGAAGCTTTGGATTTATTGATGGGAATGATGCTTATGAATGGGTGTACTCATACACTGTTTTGCATGATTGTGCCTTGCATTTGGTAAGGATGTAACTCAGATGGTGTACTATTATTTATACAGAGTTACATGTATGTTGTGTGAACCCTTGTAATTGATGAACTCAAGCCATGTCTGTGTGCGTGTGAATGTATGTTTCAATGTTGTAGAGATGATAAAGGAAGATTTAAGTTTGTTGATGAAAGCATTCTTCATCACCTAGTGTATGCTCATACGACTATGTTGCATTTGTTATGTAGTGCACTAAGGGTGTGATACCTTGCTCTGTTAAGAGTGGTTATGACTGCATTGGACACATAGATCACTGAAAATGTAATGTACCTACTATGTTTGATCAACCATAATTTGCATGTTGATACAATCCCCTTAAGGAAACACACAGTAGAATAGTGTAAATATTCAAGTAGAGTTTACTACTGTTATACTCTCCTACATTTTACATCTACATATGCATTTTGGTTTCCCATGCATTTTGCTTAAGTTCATGGAGGCTAGAAGCATGGTTACAAAGTCATAATGAATATGACTTAAGCATGTCCGCACCCTGTAATTCACCTACAAAATGTGGAAGGCGAGAGGTGGAAAGAGAAGTTGAAATAAGGTAAAAAGTGGATTTTTGCACCCTTGAGCATGTCGCAGGAGTTAATCCAGATATACTTCTCTTAGCACAATATACTGTTAGAGTAAAATTTTGCTGAGTAGAATTCAAGGTACTACAAGGTAAAGTACCTTCTCCTTACTTATGTTGCAACTATATCAGTATTTAAATGCATGTATTTATGATTAGTATCTTTACACTATTGATTGTTTATTATAAGAATGATTGCTACTTAGATTAAACATCTTTCTATCATTAATATAATCTATTTCTAGTCTTTAGTAGAGCTCAATATTTAGCATATCAATACTCTTACTGAAACTAAAGTTTATTGCTGTTACTATTTATAAAATTACAACACTCCTTATAAGTAATGGACAGACCTAAGGCTTTCGAAGAAGCAAAATTATACAGAGCTCTTAGCTTCACATGTTATTTAGCTTCAGTAGAGGAAGTTTAACAACTTATAATTGCATTATATTTATAAGTGATCCTATTCATGATTAACGTCAAGTTGTGACTTATATTTTCCCATTTTCTTAATGACCAAAAAATGCAACGAACTTTACATTATCCTACTATTTACTTTATAAGTGATGCAATAAATTCCTAGATAGTTTACTATCTTAAGCTCCCAAGTCCAACCTATCCTTGGTTTGATTCATCTTAGAGTTTGGCATCTCATGAAGACTAAAGATCATGTACTTATAAGAGATTTATCTTACTCCTAGTACTGTAGCCCACATTAAAGAGTAAGAGTTATTCTAGTGTATATATGTTATTTATTTTTATATACACCTTATTGATTTATATCTAGTTCTAACAGCTCAAACATTCATAGTTCATGGTTATATAAAGGGTCAATAGAGGCATTAACAATCCTGCTCAAAACTTCTATTATACTATCAATCTTTTCTTAAAGTTTGATTAAGAAATATTATAAGATCTCTATGAAACAAGGGCTTCGATGCCATACACAATTTGGTTCTTTACCAAAGAAGATTTCAAGGTTTATAATATAATGTTTATCAATACTACCAAAAGCCTTGTTAATTAACATGGCTCGACTTCATAGTTTATCATTTGAAATGATGTGTTATTGACTTTGTATATTACCTTGTTATTATAGTCATTATTTAAATCATTGTAAATGATTTGTTGTCCCGACAATGCTATGACAACTATATCATTCGACCCATTGTGGATGGAAATATTTGGTGGGCACGTGGAACGTTTACCACCACGCAATACATAACTTAAAAAGCTCACGAAGCAACCCTAGCTCTCATTCTTATTGAGGGATTTTGGTCTAACTCTATCTGGTTCGTTGCGGCCATGAGGGCTCCTTTGTCTCGTCTCCAGCTCCTTTGTCTATGTAAAGAGAAGTGTTGCCACTCTATTGTGAGAATGGAGAGTCATACAGTTTGCATTTGATTTATTTGTGCGTTCATTGCGTTGCTATGTGTGTAGTGGTGCTCTGTCAGTAGTTGTAGTGTCAATTTCTTTCGTGGCCTTTTTATAGGCCTTCTCCTGCTTTCATTGTCAATGTAGTATGTATCGTGAGCCCGTCACCTCTATCACTTGTAAACACAAGGGTTTTGGGTTGTTTCTTGTGTTGTTTTGTTTCTTCGTGGCTTCGGATTCCTTCACTTCCAGGTAAGAAATTTGACTTACAAATTATACAAATTATAGTTACATCCTTTTTCTTTTATATTTAGGTTATCCATTTCTAACTAAACCCTTCTGGGTTTTGCTTGCAGGATTGCAATTAAAACACACTTGGAAATAATCCACCTAATTTGGATTTCCAACAAAACCTATGGGTAAGCCCCAGTTACAATGTTGCTGCTCCCTGCTTGTACAGATTAGAGGAAAAGGGGTTTCAGTTGGAGATGTAAGACGACCTCGATTCCTTCATGTTTTTAATTGTTTAGCTTAGTTGTTAATACGTATTGTGGTTATAAGCCATTGCTTGTAGCAGGGTTGCTCCGGCCATAATGCCGTGACTTGTATCACCTTTTTCTTGTCTTATAAAAGATATGCAGTGAATGAGGTTTAAAACTTGACTGTTAGTTTGTTTCAACCAATGCCACGATGTTGGGTACACCGGCCATGAGCCCGGTGTTGTAAATTTGTTATCTTTTTAAGCCTTTTGTCCTGACAGAGTAATATACTTGGTTTAAAGGTTTCTTTTTAGCGCTTAGATCTGTCTGGAATATGAGATCATTTTTTTAAAAGGATTTTAATACATTAGAGCTTCGTCTCATTTATACATCAGCTATAGAACCTGTAGGTTACGACTTGTTTGATTTTGGGTCTTCCCTTCCTCGACTGTGAATAATAGCAATTAGTTGATTTAAAAATTTTCTTGTAATTAAATAAATATAATGCGAGGACTCATAGTTCAGTCCTAATGTTAATTTTAGATGATTAAGCTTTCCAATTAGGATAGATTATTAGGGTTTACTATAAAAGGACCCTTAGATAAATATAACCTTTAATCTATCAATGGTAATGGTTTCGGTTTACCTATTTTCATTGTTACAATAATTTGATATTGTTTATCGTGTATTAACTATTTTCTTTTCTTTTCAAATAAAGAGTTATACAAATGCTGTAATTTCTTAGCTTATTCCTATTTACTGTTTATCTTTAAATTCCTATTTGTTTATTGCTCTATTAGTTAGTAAATTTCCAGACTATTTTAATTATTAAAACAATGACTCTATATCCTTGATTACCTTCTTTATTTATAATAGTTAAGTAATTAGTTAGGGTTCCATCCCTACAGTTTTATGTGTAGAGGTATAAACCTGTCTAATAATTATAAGATAGTTTCTTCGTAATGAATATTAGTTATATACTAGTTATAATTATAATTTCAATGCTTTTCTTCAATAAACTGTCTAGTGGAAAATTGCTTAGAGTTTTAGCAATGAATAAGCATAATTTATGTAACTCAGTTTACTATTTTTAGTCTAAGTACTTTTAAATTTAACCCTAGTTGTTTATTTTTTCCTCGGATCCCTAGTTGTTTATAGTAATTACTAGTTCTATATTAAATTGATATTGTTAGAAAATAAACTATAAGATTAATAGCTTATTTCTTTACTTAACTGAATATAACATTGTAACCCTACTGTGTTTCATTTAGTTACTAAGTGAAAACAGAAGAATAAAAATGTATCTTAACACTGTTTAACCTTCATAATATCTTCACTTGAATAAAGTTACTCCACTGTCTGTAAATACACAATCTTATCTACTAAGATATTCTTCTTTTATTGCTTATTCGTTCTACGTGTACTAAATTTCTGCTATTTCTTTTCCAATATGTTTACATAAATAAACTTGTTAGAATAATAAACATAGATAACTAGATCACTGTTCCTTTTTTTTAATAATAACCTACCTACTGAAATAAATTACTCTGCTAACTACGAAATGTGGAACCATATCTATTACATTCAGTCTCTTAACAATTTATTTCATCTACTTTAAATACTCTATCTGTGTTGGAGTACGGCCTAGTCCTTCCAAGTGTGGAAAAACACAGACTAGAATTATTTTTCATTCTAACAATTTACACACTGAATATTTAACATTCATTTAACAGTCAAATTCAGATTTATCTATCTAACACAGTAAAATAAATAATGTAGAACCTGATTAGGATAGACAACAATAACATTAGGAGGTCGTTCCTCCCTACCAAACTCTTGGAGAGTGCTCAAACAATGCTTCCTCAGGACCCCCGAGCTTGTTCCTAGTCTTCTTGGCTGATAACTGGGGGAGCATGCAAATAGTAGATCGATCCAATAACTCAGTAAAACACCCCTGCACTCAGCAATGAGATCTTTTAGCCTAAAAGTTGCACTAGATCACTCAGGAGTTATCCCATCAAACTCTTTCCATAGTTTCCTTCCATTGAATTTCTCTAAAGTACATACACCTGAATGATCACTTCTCTAGAATGAGAAACCTCAGATCTCTTCAATGGGCATTTTTATAAAGATTGCCTAGGTCTTTTGGGTCAGTTGTCATTAATCGAGCCACTTGCTCTGATTCCACTTTCTTGGGGAATCATGACCCCAAACGTAGGGAGGTTGCCACCTGCAATAGTTGAAAGTGGTTTGAATATGTTGCCACATGTCTGTTTTCTCTCCACCTAGTCTCCTCCACCAATTTGACCAGTAAACACTCTTTTAATAGCTTTCCTAAGCTATTGTCTCCTCATTTAGTTATTTATAATTAAAATATCCAGAATTACATTAAACATCCTTGATTCTAGTGAGTCATCAATTACAACTTAGCATAAAATTTAACATATTGTTCTCAAATAATAACACATAATATAACATTATTTTTGTAAAATTAGGGCATGTGACATACACACCCCCTTAAAGTATAGCATTGTCCTCGAGGTTATTTATTCTTCATCCTTAGAATTCCCCTAGAATAGAATTGGATATGCATCTCGCATATTACTTTCCAATTCCCACATGGCTTCTTCTGGATTAAGGTGCTTCCATTGCACCTTCACCTTACCAATGGTATGGTTCTAAAGTGTGATCTCCCTATGCCCGAGAAAACAATCTGGTTCCACCAGAAAATCTCCTTCTGGTTCCACCTGTACATCATTATAGTTAACAACATGAGTAGCATCATGAACATATTTTTTTAATACAGAAATGTGAAAAACATTATGTACTCTTAAATTTGATGGTAATGCTAATTGATAAGCTACTTGTCCAATCCTGGACAGTATTTCAAATGGACTACAGTAATAAGGTGCTAGTTTTGCACAACTTCCCAATCTCACAGAGCTCTTTGTGGGCCTCACCTTGATGAACACATGTTCACCTACCTGAAACTCCTTTCAGATTACCTTGTAGCTACTTTACAATTTCTTCAATTCCCTTTAATAGTTCAGGACCTAATACTAGTCTATGCATTGGATTACTCCAAGAGATAGGAGTATTACATTTTCTTCCATACAAGATTTTGAAAGGACTAAATCTGGCTGATGCCTGATAATTATTATTATAAGCAAATTCTACCAGATGAAAATAATCCTCCCATTTACGTGGCTGGTCTTTCACATACATTCTTAATAAATCTTCCAGTACTTGATTTACTCTTTCAGTATGTACATCTGTTTGAGGATGGAACGAAGTACTAAAATTTAATGTAATGTTTAATCCTTTAAACAGAGACTTCCAACAGTTACTTGTAAATTTAAGATCCCTATCTGAGATTATAACTTTCGGTATTTTATGCAGTCGAAAAATCTATTTAAAAAAAATATCAGCTATGTTTGTAGCTTTATATGGGGTTTTAACAGGTATAAAGTGAGCTGCTTTAATTAATTTATTGACCACTACCATGATAGAATCATTTAAATTCTGATTTTTAGGCAGTCCAGTAATAAAATTGAGACTAATTATCTCGCATTTCTAGCTAGAAATGGGTAATCACTGAAGTAATCTAGCTGGGTGTTGATGTTAAGTTTTGACCTGCTGACATTCAAAACATCTAGCGATATACTCTGCTAATTCAGTCTTCATATTTGGTGAAAGATATTCTTTTCTTAACATAGTTATAGTCTTTTGATAGCCTGGATGACCTGAGTATGGAGTTTTATGGATTTCATCCAAAATTAACAACTTAACTTTAGGTACATTAGGTACATACATTCTGTCTTTATACAGTAAAAATTCTTTTGCATTCAAACTGTACCCTTTACTTAATATTTCTTTTGGATTTTCTTTTGTTTTAGCTTGTAAGTTTTGGTAAATTTCATCTTGTTCTATCCCTTCTTTAAACTGTTCATCCAGATCTGTTGTATAGGTGTTGATAACTGCTGTGAAATTCAGCCTTTCATTTCTACTCAATGCATCAGCAACTTTAGTTTCTTTACCTTTAATGTGCTGAATTTCGAAGTCATACTCACTTAGAAAAGCTAGCCACCTAGCTTGTCTATCATTTAGATTAGGCTGATCTAACAAATATTTCAGTCATTTATTATCAGTAATTAAAATAAATTTTCTCCCAATTAGGTGATGTCGCCACATATTTAGAGCATGTATAACATCAGCTAATTCCAAATAATAAGTTGCCTAATTATTTTCATGAATTTTTAATTTCCTATACTCATTGTCAATAACATGCCCTTCTTGAGTTAGAACACTGCCTAAAACATCATTGCAGGCATCAGTGCACACAAAAAATTCTTTATTTGGATCAACTATTCTTAAAATAGGTGCGTTGGTTAATAAATTTTTTAACTTTTTAAAGCTTTCCTCGCATTTTTGGTTCCAATCAAATTTCTTTTCTTTCTTCTGCAAAGAAGTTATCGGATTTGCAATTCTCGAAAAACCTTCAATGAACCTCCAGTAATAACCACTAATTCCCATGAAGGATCTAACATCAGTTACATCCTTAGGAACCGACCAATCTTTGATCGCCTTTATCTTTTTGGGATCCACTGAAATCCCTTCCTTAGTCACCACATGACCTGAGTACTGAATCTTATTTTTGAAGAAATAGCATATACTAAACTTTGCAAAGATTTGATGATCTCATAACTCTTACAAAACAATTTTTAAATGTTCTTTATGTTCTTCTTCAGTTTTTGAATAGACTAATAAATCGTTGATAAACACGACTACAAACTTAGCTAGATATGTATGCATAACGTTGTTCATTAAACACATAAAAATAGTTGGGGCATTAGTAAGCCTGAATCTCATAATGGCCATATCGAGTTCTAAAAGCTATTTTAATGATGTCTTCATCTTTAATCCTAACTTGATGATATCCAAACCTTAAATCAATTTTCCAAAACACCATGGCTCCACGTAGTTGATCAAACATATCATCTATGCAGGGCAACAAGTATATATTTTTGATAGTCATCTTATTCAACTGACAGCAATCTATGCAAAGTCGCATGGTTCCATCCTTTACATTAACGAAGATGACAGGTGCCCTCGAGGGAGACACACTAGGTCGAATATACTTTTTATCAATAAGTTCTTTTCATTGTGACTTTAATTCATTAATTTCAAGTATGTTCATTCAATAAGGGGCCTTTGGGCTAGGTACTGCACGAGGTACCAGCTCAATGGTAAAATCCAGTTCTCTTTTTGGAGGTAGTCCCAGAATTTCTTCCGGAAATACATCAACATATTCTCTTAAAACTTGTATGTCTTCCAATTTTAAGCTATTTGTCTAATTTAAATTTTCCTCATTAGTTATTGTTACTGCATAATCTTTACAACCCTTCCTAACAGCTCTCTTAAGCTGTAGAGCAGAAATCTACCTTATGGTGGTTTTTCTAGGGATTCCTTTTACACTTACTCATTTTTCATCATTGTTTATACACGTAAAAGTTTTATCATAACAATTTAAAATTAACCTATATTGTTCTGACCAATCCATATCAATGAGTAAGTCATAAGAACCAAGAGGTAATACATTAAGCTTTACAACATTTTCAAATTGATCCATAACTACTGCACATTCTTTTACAAAACAAGTTACCTTCCTTTTAGCACTAGTCGCTAACTGAACTAACCAAGAATTTTCAAAATTTTCAACAGGAAACTTACATTGTTCTACCATTTTAGGTGAAATATAACTGATACTAGCTACTGGATCAATTAAAATAGTTATAGGGGTTTGGTTTATCATACCTTCTACTTCCACCATGGAAGTTTCATATTCTGCTTGTCGATTCTCCAAGGCTGCATTGATTCTGGGCATAGTCCTCACTAATTCTCCAACAGTCATCTCCTTCTATATGGTATGAATATTATTGACAGTATTTTTTCGATTAGGACAAACTAAAGCATAATGTAGGCCATTACACTCCCAACACTTTATAGGTTATTTGCGCATTCAAAGTTCTTGGTGTAATTACCATGGTTATTAGTAAATTCTTTACCCTTGGAATTATTCTGATTGCTTGGTGAATTATTCTTATTCCCTTGGAAATTCTTGTTAGGAAAATTTATGGCCTTATTGTTCTTAGAATTTCTATTGGGCACAAATTATTTCTTCTTTTGATCATACTCATTATTATTCTTCTTGGCCTTCCAGTTGGCCATGCTTTCCTTCTTTTAATTTTGTTCATACCAGAAGTTGTCTTTCCTCGTAGCTTCTTCCAAAGTATTTGGATTTTCATACTCAATCTTGTCCTTAATATGATAAGGTAGACAGTTGAGGAATCATTGTACCTTTGGTTTTTCATCTACAAGGTATGGCATATACCTAAGCAGACTTAAAAACTTACTGTTTAGATCTTTCATAGTCATTGATCCTAATTTAAGCTCATATAATTATTTTGCTCTCTCCTCATAGTACTGCTCAGACAGAAATTTCTTTTTAAAGTACCTCTTGAAGGTAATCCAATTTGCGTTCTTTTCTTTTATTCCCTTCACTCTCTTTAGGTCCTGCCACCAAATATCAACCTTTCGTGAGGGATTGTAGATATCCATTCTAACCTTTATATGGTTAGATTAGTTATAAATCTAGAAGTACTTCTTCATCCCAGATAACTAGGATTTCGCTTCCTCCCCCTTCTCAGTCTCTCCATCCAATGTTGGTGGTTTTATCTTTTTGAATTCCCCAAAAATATCCTCATAGGGTTTATATTTTCTCTTTTTAGTATAATGGTTATCATCACTACTATCACTAGTGGAATGAAACTTACGTTGCTCACCAAACACCTCTGAAGATGAGCCGCTTTCATTTTTAGTCCGTTTAATCTTTTTATATTTTATTGATGATTCGTATCTTTCGATTCAATTCTTTTACCCCAACCTTTTGTTGATGATTCAGCACCTCCTGAGCCCTCAGAATTCTTTCATTCTCTCATTTAACGGATTCCATTTCATATTTTAAGTCTTTCATGATTTGTAACAATTCTGAGAAATCGGTGGTTAGATCTTCTTGTATAGGGTCTCTCGGTAATTTTTTTGGTTTAGTAAATGGAGATTCTTCTTCCACATATTCCTCCAACCTTTCCATACCTGTTGTTAAACTTCAGAAACAATTTCTCTGTTGAATAAAATTTACAAGAAAAATACATCAACAAAATAATTCAAAATCACTGTTTCATAAAAACTAGTTGGGCTTCATCAAGGCCTAGTGTTTGAACCTTGTGCTCTGATACCACATTTCAAAACCCGAAATTTTCACAAAAAATTAAAATTTTTTATGTAACATAAACTGTTTATAGTTGCAGTTAGATAACTGCTAACCTCTAATAGAAAGAATGAAATAGTTAACAAAAGTAATGATTAACTTAAACACATATAGATCAATACTATTTTAATTTCGATATGTTATGTAAATAATCTACATTAATTTATTTTTAGCTGTACTGATAGTTTGATTTGTCAAGTAGGTGAGAAGTTACTTTCTAGTTGGGGCTTACTTAGTGATTGCTAACTTACCTGGAATTCTAGATCTTACAGGCTTGACAGGTAAATTTTGAGCCAGTAAGAGTTAATCTAGATATACTTCTTTTAGCATAATATACTGCTAGAGTAAAAGTTCCCTTACTAGAATTTCAAGATACTACAAGGTAAAGTACCTTCTCCTTATTTGTGTTGCAACTATATCAGTATTTAAATGCATGTTGTTATGATCAGTATCTTTACACTATTAATTGTTTATTATAAGAATGACTGCTACTTAGATTAAACATCATTCTATCATTACTCTAAGCTATTTCCGGTCTTTAGCAGAGCTCAAGATTTAGCATATCAGTACTCTTACTTAAATTAAAGTTTATTGTTGTTACTATTTATAAAATTACAACACTCCTTATAAGTAATGAACAGACCTAATGCTTTCCAAGAAGCAAACTTATACAGAGCTCTTAGCTTCACCTTTTATTTAGCTTTAGTAGAGGAAGTTTAAGAGCTTATAATTGCATTATATTTATAAGTGATCCTATGCATGAATAACGTCAAGTTGTGACTTATATTTTCACGTTTTCTTAATGACCAAATAATGCGACGAACTTTACATTATCCTACTATTTACTTTATAAGTAAAGGTGTTGCAATAAATTCCTAGATAGTTTACTATCTTAAACTCCCAAGTCCAACCTATCCTTGGTTTGATTCATCTTAGAGCTTGGTATCTCATGAATACTAAATATCATGTACTTATAAGAGATTTATCTTACTCCTAGTACTGTAGGCCACATTGAAGAGTAAGAGCTATCCTAGTGTATATATGTTATTTATTTCTATATACACCTTATTGATTTATATCTAGTTCTAACAGCTTAAACATTCATAGTTCATGGTTATATAAAGGGTCAATAGAGGCATTAACAATCCTCCTCACAAATTCTATTATACTATCGATCTTTTCTTAAAAGTTTGATTAAGAAAGATTATAAGATCTTTATGAAACAAGGGCTTCGATGTGATACACAATTTGGGTCTTTACCAAAGAAGATTTCAAGGTTTATAATATAATGTTTATCAATACTACCAAAAACCTTGTTAATTAACATGGCTCAACTTCATAGATTATCATTTGAAATGATGCGTTATTGAATTTGTATATTACGTTGTTATTATAGTCATTATTTAAATCATTGTAAATTATTTATTGTCCTGACAATGATGTGACAACTATATCATTCGACCCATTGTGGATGGAAATATTTGGTGGGAATGTGGAACGTTTACCAATGTGCAATACATAACTTAAAATGCTCACGAAGCAACCGTAGCTCTCATTCTTATCAAGGGTTTTTTGTCTAGCTCTGTCTGGTTCGTTGCGGCCATGAGGGATCCTTTGTCTCATCTCTAGCTCCTTTGTATGTGTAAAGAGAAGTGTTGCCACTCTATTGTGAGAATGGAGAGTCATATAGTTTGCATTTGATTTCTTTCTACGTTCATTGCGTTGTTCTGTGTGTAGTGGTGCTCTATCAGTAGTTGTAGTGTCAATTTCTTTCATGGCCTTTGCCCAGGCTTACTCTTGCTTTCGTTGTCAATGTAGTATGTATCGTGAGCCCGTCACCTCTATCACTTGGAAACACAAGGTTTTTGGGTTGTTTCTTGTGCTGGTTTGCTGTGCTAGTTTGTTCCTTGGTGTATTTGGATTCCTTCACTTCCAGGTAAGAAATTTGACTTACAAATTATACAAATTATAGTTATATCCTTTTTCTTTTAGATTTAATTTATCTGTTTCTAACTAAACCCTTCCGGTTTTTGCTTACAGAATTGTAGTTCAAACAGACTTGGAAAGAATCCACCATATTAGGATTTCCAACAAAACCTACAGGTAAGCCCATATTACAATGTGGCTCCTCCCTGCTTGTACAGATTAGAGGAAAAGGGGTTTCAATTGGAGATGTAAAATAACCTCGGTTCCTTTGATGTTTTTAATTGTTTAGCTCAATTGTTAATACATATTGTGGTCATAAGCCCTTGCTTCTAGCAAGGTTGTTCCGGCCATAATGCCATGACTTGTATCACCTTTTTCTTGTCTTATTAAAGATATGTAGTGAATGAGGTTTAATACTTGACTGTTAGTTTGTTTCAACCCATGCCACAATGCTGGGTACACCGGCCATGAGCTGGGTGTTGTAAATTTGTTATCCTTTTAAGCCTTTCATCCTGACAGAGTAATATACTTGGTTTAAAGGTTTTTTTTTTAGCATTGAGCTCTGTTTGGAATATGAGATGGTTTTTTTAAAATGATTTTAATACATTAGAGCTCTGTCTCATTTATACATGAGTTATAGAACCTGTAGGTTAAGGCTTGTGTAATTTTGGGTCTTTCCTTCCTCGACTGTGAATAATAATGATTATTTGATTTAATATTTTTCTTGTAATTAAATAAATATAATGTGAGCACTGGCAGTTCAGTTGTAATGTAAATTTTAAATTATTAAGCTTTCTAGTTAGGATAGATTATTAGGGTTTAGTATAAAAGGACCCTTAGATAAATATAAGCTTCAATCTATTAGTGGTAATGGTTTTGGTTTACCTATTTTCATTGTTACAATAATTTGATATTGTTTATCGTGTATTAAGTATTGTCTTTTCTTTTTAAATAAAGAGTTATATAAATGGTGTAAGTTCTCAGCTTATTTCTATTTACTGTTTATCTTTAAATTCCTATTTGTTTATTGCTCTGTTAGTTAGTAAAGTTCCGGGATGTTTTAATTATTAAAACAATGACTATGTATCCTTGATTACCTTCTTTATTTATAATAGTTAAGTAATTAGTTAGGGTTTCATCCCTACAGTTTTATCTTTACAGGTATAAACCTGTCTAATAATTATAAGATAGTTTCTTCATAATGAATATTAGTTATATACTAGTTATAATTATAATTTCTTTTCTTTTCTTTAATAAACTGTCTAGTGGAAAATTGCTGAGATTTTTAGCAATGAATAAGCATAATTTCTGTAACTGAGTTTACTCTTTTTAATCTAAGTACTTTTAAATTTAACCCTAGTTGTTAATAGTAATTACTAGTTCTATATTAAATTGATACTGTTAGAAAATAAACTATAAGATTAATAGCTTATTTCTTTACTTAACTGAATATAACATTGTAACCCCTTCTGTGTTTCATTCACTTACTCAGTGAAAATAGAAGAATAAAAACCTATCTTAACACTATTTAACCTCCATAATATCTTCACTTGAATAAAGTTACTCCACTATCTATAAATACACAATCTTATCTACTAAGATATTATTTTATTGCTTATTCGTTCTACCTGTACTAAATTTCTGCTATTTCTTTTCCAATATGTTTACATAAATAAACTTGTTAGAATAATAAACATAGATAAATAGATCACTATTCTTTTTTTTAATAATAACCTACCTACTGAAATAAATTACTATGCTAACTACGAAATGCAGAACCATATCTATTACATTCAGTCTCTTAACAATTTCTTTCATCTACTTTAAATACTCTATCTGTGCTGGAGTACGGCCTGGTCCTTCCAGGTGTGGAAAAACACAAACTAGAATTATTTTCCATTTTATCAATTTACACAATGAGTATTTAACATTCATTTAATAGTCAAATTCATATTTATCTATCTAACATAGTAAAACAAATAATGTATAACTTGATTAGGATAGACAACAACAACATTAGGAGGCCATTCCTCCCTAACAAACTCCTGGAGAGCACTCAAACAACGCTTACTCAGGACCCTCGATTCTGTTCTTGGTCTTCTTGGATGAGAACTGGTGGAGCATGCAAATAGTAGGCTGATCCAATAACTTAGTAAAAGACCCTGCACTCATCAGTAATATCTTTCATCCTAAAAGATACACTAGATCACTCAGCAGTTATCCCCTCAAACTCTTTCCACAATTCCCTTCCATTGAATTTCTTGGAAGTACATTCACTTGAATGATCACTTCTGTAGAATGAGCAGCCTCCACAATTCCCTTTGCTCATCCTGCAACATTGTCGGTCTGTCGTGGCGCTTAGCCTCAGGCCCTGTGGTCTATGAAAATCTCTTCGGACAACCACATTTCGAAGGTAATACCTTGAATCTTGGTTGCTATTACTCTGGATGGAAGGAATGCATGATAGGAATGCTCTCTTGTCACAATAGAAAGGATTGTGACACCTTGCAGCTTGAAATTGCTATTCTTAGTTCTGTTTACAATAATTTTCCCTCGAGAGATAGCATCTTTTGCAATGGGAAGGCTTTCGATATCTCACGTTCTGTTAAGTTTTTGCTTAATAGGTTTTCAAGCTTAAATATTGCTAGTTACAGTTTCGATCAAGACCACGGAATGGACCACGCAGGAGATAATGCAGCTCTCGCAGACTTGAAGGCAATCCTTTGGCATTTATATGAAATGGTGGCTCTATGAATCATGGACAACAAAGAGACAACCAAAGAGGTAAAAAATCTTGTTGATGTGGTTGGATATACATCTTACCAAATAAGAAATCACGATGCTAGGATAGATGATAATGTAATGAATTTGAAGGAAATATTCGAGAAAGTAGACCATATTCAGGAGGATCTTCAGTGCCTGGTGCAAATGAATCAGGGAATCCAAGCTCATGAAAATCTTCCTGGAGCAGTTCAGCACATGGAGGAGGGATCTGTCACTCAGTCCGTGGGGCATCCAGGCAACCCTTAATGTGTCTGATAATAGTTTATGTTTTTTCTTACTACTTAACCTATAGTACATTCGCGTATATACTACTTCTGTAAGTAATCGTAATGTAAGAACATTGTGCGGAATTTTAAGGTCTAACCTCTGGCCTAATTTTGTCTGCTTTTTCTCTCATCAGCAAGAACTCTACAGATGCTATTTTTTTATAATAAATGACTATGCACAGCCTCTTTAATATTACTCCTTTTTTAGTTTCTGCTAAAAAGAATATTAACTCAACTTTTTCATGGTAGAAATTTATGTGCTATTCCTTCATCCCAATATTAACACTTTTTTTTAAAATTTATTTAATGATGTTATTAATTATTACATTAAAAACGATATGTGATATACATAATATATATCATAACAAACTATTAAAAATAAGTTTACACGTGTTTTTGAAGGTGTATTAAAACGACGAAAAATATATTTAATTTTTTTTTTAATTTATAGTTCATATTTATATTTTAAAATTAATTTATATTTGTAATATATATATAAGAAATGGCAAATTATTCATTTAAATTTAACTTTATGTTAAAATTCAAAATTATAAATACATTGTTTAAAAACATATTTTCAATATTGAAAAAGTAATTTATGTTTCAAATTTCAAAATTAATATATTTTATTTTATGAGCATATTACTTTATAAGTACATTCATCGTATTATATTCAAAATTAATTTATGTACTCAAAAGTACTTTACTTTTAGTCATATCAAAGATTATTTTTTTATTGTTTTTGTTTTAGACATCTTTTCAATTTAGCTTAACCATAGTTGCATTGGTCATAGTTTAAGAGATGAGTTGTAAATTTACCTTTCCCATAAAATGCCTAGCTCATAATATTTTATTATATCTCTTATGAGGCCCATTTTAGACCTCAAAATTTCCCTAATGGGAGACTATAGAGGTCCAAAATGGAAATTTCAATATGAACATTATTGAAGATATTGTTGTCAGAGGGAGAATGCAGGTGATATTGATATCCAAGAGGGAGATAAGGTGCCAGATGAAGATAAACACATGAAGTTGAGATGCCAAATAAATATAAACATATGAATTTAAGATTCCAAATGAAGATAAATAATGTTAAAGTAGACTTGATAGAATGTTAGGTTGGTCCAAGAACCAAAAAATACAGGTCGAACCAATAAAGGTGGCTTTAAAAAATATAAATAAACATAAATGGGGTGCAGTTTTCAAGACAATCAAGCAAGACTCGGTCTAAAATTAAAGAATTGTGCCAAGGATAAAATATACTAGTTTTTAAGGGCTAGTTTTCCTAGTTTTTAACGATCCAAGTAACACCTTTCAAGGTGACTATGACAACAAGAAAGGGAGATATTTTGACAATTTAGGACAATTTTAAGGGCTGATTTTGAGGCAGATTTCAAGGTGACCTTGTGACAATTTTGGAGATGCTTCTGTTAAATGTACAACATCAGGAATCATTCTCCATGAGAATTGTGTTGTATCAAGTCTAGAACTTATGTTGTATTAAGTTCAGAAACTTATGTTGTATTAAGTTAAGAGACTTGTGTTGCATCAAGTCTGAAACTTATGTTATATTAAGTTCAGGAAGCTTTTGTTCTATCAATATAGGACATTGTGTTGTATCAAGTCCTATTTATGAAATATGTATGTACTATGATCTTGTGTTGTATCAATATCAATACCTTGTGTTGTATCAACGTCGAAACCTTATGTTGTATCAAGATTGGAGTCTTATGTTGTATCAAGATGGGTCTTGTGTCATATCAAGACCATATATGTTGTGTTGTATCTATATATGACTTGTGTTGTATCAATTCGTGAAGTTATACTATGTGATGTATTAATAATCATGGTCATTCGAGATGGATAAATCTATTACGTCTCCTCTAGAGACTGATCACCTCTAGAGTGAATTACTTTAGCATATGACTATATGGTTCGAGGTAATATATATGATCATCAGTATGTGTGACAATTATTCTGATTATAATATGATATGATAGATGATTAAACATAGACCATGCAGTAAGATAAAGAGATAAGAAATAAATATATTATGAGAGAAAGATAATTCAAAGTGAACTCGAGTTATAAAGATTCAATTAAATATGAATGCCTCAATTAGTGCTTTAGTTAAAGCATCAGTTGAACTAATATTAATGATCAACATTCATTTAAGTAAATAAGAGCTCAGTGTTCATCAATCAACAAGATTCAGTTAATAATGATTGACTACATGATTAAATAAAGATGGAATAGTTAACTAAAGTGCTTACACTTTAGTTTGACTAACAAAAGACACTTAAGTTAATCAAAGGACGAAACTTCAGTTAAGAAAGTGTGTTGCATGCGACAATTGAGTTATTCACTATGACACTTATGTTAGCCTGTTAACTAAGTGATCAATATTTAGTTAGAGATTCAGTTCACTCCAATGTTAGTTAACTATCAGTTAAATTCCACGATTGAAGGTATGCCGCATTAGTTGTGCATGATGAATATTCAATGCATGGATTGATTATTCCATAAAGGAAATTCAAAATTGTAATGTATGAGTGGATAATTCTCATGCAACCATTCACTAGGGTTTGCATGAAAGACATTATGAATTTTTATTAATACGCTAGGCATATGGAAAGTTCACACAGTTGTAACAACGGATCTCTCTTCTCTATTTCTATGTATTCTCTCTTATCAGGAAATATGCTTATGTTTTAAAATTCATTGTCAGCAATCTATCTATTATACTCTGAAGAATTGTTGGAGTTTTTCACCCTCTCTGTTATGAGTATTTTCCCCAGGGTACATCTTGTGTTGTGGATGAATGATTGTGTGTGATTGAATTGTCATTTGTTACAGGTCCTTAGCATATCATTGATAAAAGTTTTAAATTTCAAGCATCTCCATTGTTGTTCAAAACACTAACAACTTTGAGGGTTGATATTAGGGTGATTTTGGATTAGATTTCAAAGTGATATTGTGACTATTTTGGAGATGTTTTAAGGATTGATTTTGGAGTAGATATAAAAATGTTATTGTGATAGTTTTGGAGGTGTTTTAAGGGATTATTTTGGAGCATATTTTAAAATTTCAAGAATATTATATCAACAAATATAAACCTATTTGTATCTTCTCGATTCAGTGCTCAGTTGAGAATACTAGTGTCTCATGTAGGTTGGTTCCTACAAACTTTGTAATTGTAGGTTGGTGTCTACAGAAATTGATACAAATAATTTTTTCATAGTTTTCTCTTGAAATAGTTTCCACATTTAATTCTATGTGTTATGATTTGTTTTTAGATGTGTTTACTACTTCATATTCAATGAATGATTGATGGATTATTTTATAAATTAAAGAAAAGTCTTATATTGATTCACCTCCCTTCTCAGTATAAGCATACATTCAACAATTTGTATCAAAGCAGGTTCCTTTGAAAACAATCCAACCACTTGAAGGTAATATCTTGTTGGGCCAGGAAAAGTGCACAAAGAAGAATGAGATGTGCAAGAAAGGAAGAAAAAGTGCACCCGTGACAAGGGAAAAGTAGGTCAAGAAGGAAGCAAATGAACCGGCGCAGAAAGATAAAACATGCGCACGATGTAGAAAGGAGGGATAAAGAAGGAAAGGAAACACAGAGAAGAGAAAGCTGCAACAAGGTTGGTGCAACGAGGTAAAGCACATCCAGAGTCGGTAGAAGAGGCAGGTAGAAGAGTTAACGTTGGACAGGAAGAAGTCAAGGAAGACTGTAGAAGGATGAACCAACAAGATATAGAAGGACATTTTTGCGGCTAGTTAAGACTGGTGCATATGAGATGATGGACGTTTTCGTGGCTAGTTAAGGCTGTGGTTAATGCATGTAGGAATTTTGCGACTAGGAATGGGCTGGCATTTAATGTAACAGAGATATTTTGTAACCATTTGAGTCTATAATAACTGATTAGTACTTAGTCGGCCTTGGTTGGTCTTGTAAATGTTATAAATAGAAGGAACCCACTTTGTATAAGGGTTTAGTTGATTAGATTAGATTTGGTTGGCTCTAGTGTTGTTGTTATTAACCTTGACAGGTAGATTCAGTTAGATTTTGTTGCTGACTTAGAGGAGAGTCTAGTAGAAGGAGAAGGCTATTGAGCTATGGATCTTGCAGCTGTGTACACAGACCGCTAGTCAAGTAGAAGAGTCAATCCAGACTGTGTACGGATCAGTAGGAGTAGATAGAAGCAATAAACTAGAGTGCATGAGAGCAAGAAGATTGAGTCAGAAAGACATATTTTAAGAAGATTCTACAAGTTGTAGGCTGCAAGGTGCTACATATATTTCTCATGCTAGATGAAGAGCACCCTGGTGGTTTTTCCTAGATGGGTTTCCATATTATTTCTTCTCTTATGAGGATGAATGTTGTTGAATGGTGAAGGTTTATGTGAATGTTTGCTTATCTTACATTATTACAGTTACAATTGGTGTTTAATGTATGTCGCAGTATGAAAGAATGACTATTTAGAAGTATTGTTGAAATGTTGTGTATGAGTTCATGGTTAATCTACCAAGTATAAATATAATTCACGCACTGTCTGTAGAGTGTAAGGAATTGGTTGCGTCGCACCATTGCACCAGTCATTAACATTTATGGACACTGTCATTTTTCGCAGGTGACCTGTGGCACATGGTTGCATCGTTGTCGTAGAGTGAAATACTCCATCCCATTGTCTTTGTCGAGCACCTTGGTTGCATTCCAAGGGACTACAATCCCTCACCAACTGCAGAAACATGGTTCTGGTAGTTCCCATTAATATATCTTAATTGAGACTGCGCATATCTCATGGGTGTTGCCGACTGATCTTGCTCTGTTGGGACAATTTCTTTTGGTGTCTTGTTGGTATTGTGTTGTTGATTTGAACAGTCGGTCAAGACAAGAAAGAGAAAGAGGCCAACAAATGGTTTCGTTGTCAGGACCTTAACCATTTGAATCAAGGGAAATGTTGTGGCATCCAATGAAGAACGAGATAGAGGACTGGTTGGAGTCTAAGACACTAGCATTCGCACAAGGAGAAATCATAGGATCTTAGTTGAGCACAGAAAACTGGGTAGACGAGTACATATATTCTGATATTCATGAGATATTCTTTGTAGGGTTTCCCATTGTATTGCACAAGTGGCTATCAGGATTGGAAAGAAGTTAGAAAAATTTCCAGAGAAGAGAAGCACTCAATTGGAGTGATCAATTGGTGCGTGAAGTAACCAGTGTAAGTAACACCATCTCTATAGCTATTGATTTTTGGGTTGACAATATTTTGCAAGGACATATTATTGAGTTTGTAGTAGAGGCTATAACCTCGTATAGTGAGGCTAAAATAAAAATTTTCCAAGGACCCTAAAGAAGACATTTGTTATCTATCAGTACATGGATCAAGATGCTCGTTTATGAGAAGGGTATCTTGCAGTTGAGTAGTTCAGTCGCATACACCAGAGGAAGGATATGTCGCAGATGACTTGTCAAGAAAATAGGAAATAGTGAGTTTATATGTTCCCAGGAAGTACAAAACCTGAAGTGGAAGATGGATTCCTAAGGAGTGGAAGGAGATTCAGATCAGGGAAAAGAAGAAAGACATGAAGGTCGACGAGCTCTTAGTCTGTTCGAGGAGAGTGAGAACGAACTGTAGTCATAGGTATATGAAGGGTCTTGCGATGAAGAGGAGGAGTATAGCCCAATATAAGAAGGACCAGAATACTCTGAAGAGACTGTCGAGTCACCAAGGTCAGGACACCACTACATCACACCAGGAGTATCGCCAAAGGTAATATCTAGAGCCTCATCTCCTGAAAGAGTTTCCAAGACTAGTAGTGATAGTACTGTGACTACCGTGTAAGAGAAAACACCTCTATTAGGTCAGTCATCAGATAACCCAGATGCTAACGCAATGGCTATCACGCATATTTGGTTACCTACATTCAATGGTAATGGAGCAGAATATCGAGAGCAGGATTGGTTCATCTGTGAAGTTGTTTGGATGGTTCTCATAGTTCAGAATGTGGACTTAAAGAAAGCACACATGATAATGACTCTAAGGGGTCGTGCACTTGACTGGTTTATGAAATTTTGCATAGTACCACCAGGAACATGACAGAATACCCTTGAAGAGATATGAGCTGCAATGATCTCTAAGATTAGAAAACCTAAATATGACTCGTAGTGTATCACTGAGATCAAGGAAATCAAACAAGCATTTGTAGAGTCAGTATGGGACTTTAACAACTGGTTCAAGACTTTGATGGCCAAGGTAAGTTTCCATATGTCGGATGTACAACATAAAGAGTGGTTTATTGCCACACTACTACCACACATACGAGGCCCATTAATGCAACAAAAGATCAAGTCGCAGACGAAAGCGCTAAAGTTAGCGGTGAAGTTAGAGGCCTCGCCAATTGGCAATGGTGCCGCAGGAATGGTACAGAGTCAGTTGTCGTTGGCTAACTTGACGATAACTACATGACATCAAGAAGGGTAAGGAATCCCACGAAGACTTATGGTGCAAAAAATGTAGAACAGACGGATACATGAATGATAATTGTCTAACCTTCATGAATTATGTCTCATTCGGTGTTCCAAACCCATTAAGTTCCCATGGACTACCCTGGTGTCGCATATGCCAAACGGGAGGACATAGCGACAAGGATTGTTTATACATGCAAAATATTGTAAGCACTCCTACAAACCTATTCTGTAAATTCTACAAGTCAGTAGGGAATGAAGAGAAGGATGCAGAGCATACCAGCTTCTGAAGGAAATGGCAGTCAACACATACTTGATGAAGAATGAGGGGTAGACTTAGGCTGAACCAGCACAAGCATTGTATCAGCCTATGCAGTTCTCTACCAATCAGTATCAGAGCCAGTGCCAGCCTCAGTATGCACCACAACAACCATATACGCAGTAGAGACACTATCAACAGAATCTTATGAACTGGTACGATGTTAGAATGGTTGTGCCTTGGATTTGGTAAAATGGAAACCCAAGTGGGGAATTGTTGTTATGTACTGTGTAATTTGCATACTATTTTTTTTCTCTGATTAAGGAGCTTAGGTGCGTCTGTAGATGTATTCTGTATGTTTCAATGTTGATGAATGATAAGAAAATGCCTTAGAATGTTGATGAAAGTATTGATACTAAACCGGTGAGTGTGTTCACACAAGTGTTTCTTGGTTGTTCTTAACCTCTGAAATGTCTTCTTATGAACATACTGGGATTGTGATGCCAGACCCATTGTATACAGTCTTAGATAGCATGATACGTATTTTTAGTTGGCTCTAACCTTAGCCGAACCGCTAAGTTTAGTCATCCCGGACTATGGCCTCTCTAACTCTCAACGAAGAGTGGACTTCAGATCTGCGTTAAACTGGACTACATAGAAATTTTGTGCATACCAAGAGTTGTTTAATCCATGTTAATTGAATCCACACAATGGCTTACAGCCATGGATATTGCTTCACCCAGATCCTGACTATTGAAGTATGCGTCCCTTTAAACCATCGTTCCCCAAAAATTGGTTTTCACACCTTCCATCTCCAAGCGCGATATCCAATAGGGAGGGGACACGTCATTTGCACATGTTTTCTATTGTGCACCATAATATTTTCCTTGTCTGTGCTACTTCTCCTTGTGAAATGGCTCATGGCCATTGATCTTCTCCGAGATCTTTCCATGTCGTTCATCATGAAGGGGTTTTATCCACGATCACCTTTGTTTCTCAGCTCTTATCTCAGACGTTAGCTTTAGTCAACGGAATTGTTCAGAGTGGTAGATCTGTCGGCCTTTGCCTTGGATCTATTGAATCTACACGTCCTTTAACCCTCCTATAATCTTCGTAGAATTGACCAATGCAAGGGTCAATTTTCTTTACAACTTGAATCTTATCGTTGCAGACCTATGAAGTTTAGAGTTAGCTAGCAAGCAGGCTTATAGATTTGTTTATGAAAGTATGGTATGGGTGAACAGGTGTGTATTCTTATGTTCTGGATGGCTTGGGTTATGTAGTGTATTATTGGTATGGTACACCTGCTATGTTGATGCCCTGCATTGGGTTTTGTCATTTTTTTAGGAGAAGCAATCTTGGTCTGTTGGGGATAGCTATGACTACTTGGAATGCACCCACTTTGCTTCTCAATCTCGTATAACTAGTAGGTTTGATGGAATTCTGGAAGTGGAGAATTTGGCTCTATTTGATTGATTGTGACTAGTTTGGGCTGCCCTTAATGTCTTAACGTTTTTTGAAAGAGTTGCTTGCTTACTGCATGTTTTCCCTGGTTGACTCACCCAGTGTATCTGTTCCCAGGGGAGGATTGAGTTATGTGCTGGGTTGAACCATCCCAGGCTTGGTGAAGTCCATGATTAATACCTACACTTACAAATGAGTTTGTTGCACTGGCTACTTTTCCCTACAAGAATGAACGGTGTAGAAATCTCTTATTTACCTATGAATGAGCTGAATGTTAGTAAAAGCTTGTCACAGATTTTGAGTAGGGTGTACGATGGTTAAATGTTCCTGTATTTTTCATCGAATTATGCCTGGGGTTTCCACTATTTTTTCTTAAGTTCATGAAGACTAGAATTCTAGTTTAAGGGTCAAAATGCAGCTAAGTTGAAGTTGAGATGTATTTTCCTGACTTCTAGAATTCGGTTGTGGAAGGTAGAAGTTGAAAGTTAGAGAGCAGAAAAACGAAGGGCCAAATATCCGTTTCATGGATCTCCACATTCCATAGTTGGGGAAGGAAAGATCGACGATTGAGATTGACCCCGAAAGATTGATGGTGCAAAAGAAGCCAACCAGAAGGTTGGAAAATGGGTAAAAGATGAGGTAGAACATTGGTTTCTGATTTCTGAGTTCCATAGTGGAAGGGTGGAAGGTGAGCCGAAAGCTCTAAGAAAAAGTTGATTTTCCAACTTCCAAGTTCCACAGCGGAAGGTGGAAAAGAGCCAAAAGCTCTAAGAAAAAGTTGGGTTTCCAACTTTCGAGTTTTGTAGCGGAGAGGAGAAAGGTGGAAAGTAGAAAGTGGTTAGGTGAAGGTAGTGATTAGTTGGTTTGCTTATTTTCAAGATCCACAGGTGGAAGGAAGAACGGTGAAGTGTGGAGGGCGGAAGCATGGATGAAGGGTTTCGAGAGATGTTAGGTTTCCAATTTTGAAGTTTGCAGCGAAAAGTGGATGGGAAAACTGCGGGAAGAAAAAGTCAGAAGGGTCAGCTTTAGGGAGGTAATGACCTTTCTGGGTGCAAAAGTGGATTTGATCCTGGAAGCTAATGTTTTCTATTTTCAAATGGATTAAGGTCAAATGTTTTAGATATTATAGCCAAATTCTTGTAAAGAAATTATACTTAATTTTTTTTATATGCATCTATTTACACAGGTTATTGGGGCACATTACAAATGTTATATGAGCCACAGGTTCCAACCCTGTCGCCTTTTGGGAACATCTAGTTCCACTGCATTATTGAGAAAATGTTGTTATAGAAATTAAAGTTTTGTTCGGAATGCTTAAAACAGAGCCACAGGTTTCAACCTTGTCGCCTTTTTGGAAAATCTGGGTTGTGCTGGAGCACACCTAGTTAATAAATACCTTTTTCTAAATGATTACCATATTTTGCTTGATGAGTCCTGATTGTGTATCGTGGTTGTGTATTAAATTGATGGATTGTGATCAATGTACCCTAATGGGTGTATTATGGTTGATGAATTGGATGATGTAGTACAAGGGATGCTTGTATAGTAATTGATGCATGTATGGTTGTATTTGGTAGACATTACATGATTGATTTAGGACTGAAATAGGTTAAGGTATTATGTATTATATTAGGTATGCATGCGGGTTGCCATATCGCTGATTTTAGTTAATGAATCAGGGCTTCTTGAATGATTTTTGAGAATAATTATGATTTGTGATGAGGTGAAAAGAGATATGTTGTTATAACCCTTTTTGAGTCTTAGTTAGATGAGGATTATTGCATGTAACTTAGCTGTGTATGATGCATTATTTTAGGTGACCTGTGAAGATAGTTTGCCTTGTGACCCCCTCTAGAAGTGTATATGGTGGCAGTATTGAAGGGGCACTAGCAATAGCTGAGGGGTAATTTTATATCACTGTTGAAAATTAAGTACTAATCATGTAACTAGTTAAGCATGACATAGGTAGCTTGATTGAATATGAGTTGTAGGTATAATTACCAGATACAGAAGATGTAGAATGTGTTACTGGCACCTTTGTTAGGAAAGCCATCTGGTCTTGTTAAAGAAAAGTGCATCCTTGGGGCCCTATTAAAAGTATATTACTAAGGGAATCTTGGATTATATTTAATACCTTGTTGAAATGCAATGATGGGCACAATAGGGAAGATAAGGTATTAATTCCAATCCCACCCCTTCTATATTAAGGGATCCAGGAGCCACCTTAAGATGCAGCACCACAAGGATGATGAGGCCTTGCCAACCTACCAAGGTAAACCATACGAAGCACTGGCTAGTGCTATCATCCAGCAGAGTTAGACAGCTGATCTTATATGAGGATTGTGAAGATAAAGTACAAGAACATAAGCTATATTTTGATTGTTTTAGATTTTATTATCTTGGGGTTGGATAGCTCAGTCGAGCACTTAGAGTACTGTTAACACTTGGTGTGTTTACTTGGAAATCCAAAAGAAAATAGAAGGTGCTTACTATGAAGTAAATATGCACTGTAAGTAAATTCATTCCTGTGAAGTGAATATGCTTACCTATCAGTGAATAGAATGAATAAGAATCCTAGAATACTCGTGAATCATGAAATATAATATTGATAGATTTTGATTCATGCATATGTTGTTGATATTAACCTCAGTAGACATGTAGTTGTATGTATAATATGATTGTGGACATGGGCTGATTAGCAAAGCATAAAGTAATAATGGATTGTTTTGATAAAAACCTTTTAGTTATGTGTCTGAGGATAAAATTGTTAGGAAGGTAAAGGGTTTTTAGTACGCATGTTTCGTAAAGGAAGATATCTACCTTGCAGTTAAAAAAAGGCATGAAAAAGGATGCAAGCTGTATGCAGCATGAGTCATGGACCTACACCTTAAAGAAGGTCAAACATAGGTAAAAGACTACCCAGTCTTAAGTAATCTTATGAATTTGTTTCCAAAAGAGATATCTAGACTACCCCCTCAATGAGCACAAGGGAAATATTTTGCCAAGGAGCCAAATTTGTAGGTTGCTAATTAAAGAACAAGCTAAATCCTAAAGGAAGGTTTAGCATTGGACTTGTAGGATGCCCCAAAGGGGGTGCTTCCATATAATTACAGAAGACCAAGAGCTGTTATGCTACAAATGCCCTTCCAAAGAAGCCATGAAATTTTACCAACTGTGTTGTGATAAAGGGGAGATTCTTGGTACGACAAGTCAACTTCTTTTCTTGCCAATATATCTCAGATTTTAGGAATTCCATGTACATAAAAATGTGGCATAGGAATGCAAGAAAAGTGACAGGTCAGATGCATATGCACTAGTAGGCATATTAATAGATAGGGCATAGTGCCAGTGAAAATGTTTTGCATATATGCAATAGTGCATAATTGAAAAATTAGTGAAGATTTACTTGTGCACTAAAACCACGACTGATAATTAATATTGTATGTGATATTATGGTCGATGGAAATAATTGCAACACCAAGGGAATATATGCATGGTTGGAATGTTGGTGATATTGTGCAAATGACCAATAGCCTTGTGAAGAAAAGCTAGGGCAACAAATCTATGATAAATAGGTTGGCAAGGGTTGGGTAACCCCTGCTAAGAGACTAATCCAATCAGGTAACATCTAAAACCAATATGATTTCTTTTATACTATGAAATAATAGAAAGATGTTGTTATGAATCTAATCCATTACATTTATGATGGACGAGAGTAGATAATTGATAATGACAAGAGAATGCTATGTAAGTATGGAAATTTCCAGTTCTGAAACCAATATATCTGTGATAGATGGAAACATTGATGCTATATAATCCATGATTTAAAGATTGTGAATAATTACTGGTGGTATAGTTGCAGGTACCAGAATTGGTAATTGCAATGATACAATAAGATTATTTATGCATGTAAAGTTGAGAAATGGTATAAGGAGGAAGGATGTACTTGGGGTACATAGATCTCCCTCGACCAGCTATGCACCAGTATGCATCGTCACGGATCCCTAGGTGTAAGACACCTAGTTAGAATTCTTTTCACACACATTCACGCCGCGTAAGGGGACTATCATGGGAGTGGGTGTTCTGTGAAGAGAATAACCCCTAGGTATTATGGTGTTTGGAAAGGAAGCACCTGAGTTTGGTAAGATAGATCTTCCTATGCGCACCCAAAAGAGATGTTAGGATTTGGAACATAATTGCCATGGAGCACCCACGAAGGTGTTATGTTTTGTGAGACTGGTTGAGTAATATATATATACAGTTTGAGGAGGCATGCATATGAACTCATAAAGTTTCGTGAGTACATGACCCTCAGATATATATACTCGTGACAGAACTTCTGAAGAAAGGATTCATCCAAGAAGCGCTTGGAGTTTTGATGCCAAGGTATGTATGGGTGCATACAAGATGCTTTGTGTGAATGCATGATTGTGATGTAACTACTTCACTGCAATTTATTTAATAGCTAAAATGGTAGAATTATTGTCCATTAGGAAATCATTCCTGAACTGCTATGAATACAAGGAAAAGATTGCATGGAAAAAGTAGCCATGTTTGATTGAACGCTCTATTGAAAGTACATAATTGTATGGAGAATGATTGTGAAATCACGAGTCTTGTTAAGGTGATAATGCATGTGCGACTCTGAGGATCATTGCAATTCCTGCGATGAAAGGATGTTATGCATGGATGCTCACAATTGCTTGGATGATTGGAAATTTCAGATTGCAGGTAGTATGGGTATGTCCCATAAAAGAAAGACAAAATCTACCATGTGAGAAGGATCTCATAACAGTGAAATCTAATTTATCAACAAAACATATATGTAAATTTTAGTTCTGAAATTTTGATATACTAAGAATAATGATAAGATGACATATTATGTGTGAATGTCCAAGTTTTGGGCAGCAAGTGAAGTAATAAGGGTAAGAGATTCCACTTTCTAGAGCCAAACAAATATGAGGGCAGCCTCATGATTTAGAAACCTAATTTCTGTAGGAGACAAAATTGTAAATTCATCATTGATTTTGATTATCCATGATATTCACCGTTTGATGTAGGAAACATGTCAGGTAAGAGACTGCAGAAAACCAAGTATTTTGGTCTGCAGGAGACAAACAAAGGACAAGGACCTTATGTTTGGGAAATTTAATTGATGTATGAAGTAGAGTCTGAAAAATTTATGATGGAATTTCCTTATGATAACCTATCACGTGAACTGCATGCTTGTATGGCATGCACATGAGATGAGGAAAACATGTCCTTGGGGGAAAAGGATGACTATTGAACTGAAAATGCCAATAAGTATTTGGTTGTTGAGCATCTTCCTGTGATTTTATGTGATTATATATGCATGTTGTTGTTGAGTTAAAATTGTTATTTTCAAAGGAGATGCACCAACCTCCTTATGCAGGACACCTTGGTTTCCCACAAGATGATAACAACCCTCAAGAGATAATTATTTTTCCCAAATGAAGGGTATACTTAGGTGAGTTTTTATCTAAGCAACGGTATGTCAGTAGGTGAAGGCTGAGCATCATCATCCAGG
The DNA here is from genome assembly GCA_001517045.1 of Pseudotsuga menziesii. Taxonomy (NCBI): domain Eukaryota; kingdom Viridiplantae; phylum Streptophyta; class Pinopsida; order Pinales; family Pinaceae; genus Pseudotsuga; species Pseudotsuga menziesii. Next base: position 235,289 of record LPNX010799154.1, read on the forward strand.
AGGTTTATTACAAACTATGCCCTTCCCCCTATAGAAAATAGAGGTAATGTCCTAGAATTTCATCACAGGTTTGACATCAATAGAAAGGAAACCTAAGGAAATTATGATTGTAATAGTAGAATAAGTTAAGCAAATTGCTCGTTTACTTCTGTAGAGTCAATTTATGGAGCTACTAACACTGCAGAGATACTTCCTGAAAAGGTAAAATTTCATGGAGTACTAAGTAAGGTAAAATTTCTAACCATGATGTGAAATTTTACATGAAAGGCTGTAGAATTTGAGACCAAGATGAAACATGTGGAAAAACAAAATGAACAAGTCAAGTAAGCAAGGACATGCTAATATAAGAAGTCTGTGCATAATATTGGACAGGAAGAGAAAGTAGTACTTAGGAATCAGAGAGTGTTTCCAAAAGATATGGAAGATGACTGAGTACATTGTGGACAGTGTTACATTAAGGGGAAAAGGATGTAATAGCCCCAAGTATTGAACTGCATTTGTAATAATTTTGAAAAAACTATTTTAGTTTTTGAATGTGATTGGAAGACCTGGAATATGCCAATCGATTCTTGGAGGACAGTTATAACTGAAACGTTATGCTTGTAATAAAAATATGAATGATAGGGACAACCATGTTGAATGAGGAAACTATGAATGCAAGAGTGGTGGACATGAAGGGTCAATCCCAGGGAGGTTACACTAGGCGTATGAATGCCAGTATGTTGCTAGAACCACCCTGGGGAAATCAAGGATGTAAGAGCAACGAAAATTCGTGGAGGAATTGGTCGTTAGCTGCAAAAGGACCTAGACCAAACAAAAACTATAAAGAGGGAAGCATAGGATAGAGGCAGACACTCAGAGGAGGAAGTATGCCTGAAGAAGGATCTCTTGCTCTTTGAACACTCTGTGTGAGGAAGTGATTTCTCCTTAGAGAACTGGACTGGGTTTGACTATCACCACTCTTGGGATGCAAAGTTTAGCTTGGGGGTGATTGAGGACAGAGAAATATGTGCCTAATCTATGGTTGGGTGGAATGTGGCTATTTCCCAATCATTGCGGCTCACGTGGTAAACATGTTTCAATATTGAATATTGTTTCTGCAAACTCATTGAGATGAGGGTATGTTTGTTTATATTAAATATGCTTGTTAATGTCAATGCAACGAGGAAATAACTGCTTAGATTTAATAACTCTTATGAATTGGTACAATGTTAGAATGATTGTGCCTTGCATTTGGTAAAATGGCAACCCAAGTGGGGAATTGTTGTTATGTACTATGTAATTTGCATAGTGTTTTTTTTCTCTGATTAAAGAGCTTAGGCATGTCCCTAGATGTATTTTGTATGTTTCAATGTTGCTGAATGATAAGAAAATGCCTTAGAATGATGATGAAAGTATTGATACTAAACCGGTAGGTGCGTTCACGTAAGTGTTTCCTAGATCTTATTAACCTATGAAATGTATGCTTACGAACGTACTGGGATTGTGATGCCAGACCAGTTGTATACAATCTTAGATAGCATGATACATGTTTTTAGTTGGTTCTAACCTTAGCATAACCACTAACTTTAGCCATCCCAACCTATGGCCTCTCTAACACTCAACGAAGAGCAGACTTCAAATCTGAGTTAAAATAGATTACATTGAAATTGCGTGCACACAAATATTTTTTTAATCCATGCTAATTGAATTCATGAAATGGCTTACATCCATGTATCTTCCTTCTCCTAGATCCTGACCATTGAATTATGCAGCCCTTTAAACCATCGCTCCCCAAAAAGTGGCTTTCACACCTTCCATCTCTAAGCGCGATATCCAATAAGGAGGGGACACATCATTTACACAAGTTCCTATTGCGCACCACAAGATTTTCCTTGTTTGTGCTAGTTATCCCTGTAAAATGGCTCATGACCATTGATATTCTCCAAGATCTATCCCTATCGTTGATCATGAAGGGGTTTTATCCAGATGTTAGCTTTATGCAACAAAATTGTTCTGAGCTATATATATGTAAATCTTCACCTTAGATCTATTGAAGCTACACATCCTTTAACCCTCCTATAATATTCGTAGAATTTACCACTGCAAGGGTCAATTCTCTTTGCAACTTGAAGCTTATCGTTGCAGACCCACAAAGTTTAGAGTTACCTAGCAAGTAGGATTATAGCTTTGCTTATGAAAGTATGGTCTAGGTGAATGGGTGTGTATTCTTATACTCTACATGGCCTATGTTATGTAGTGTATTACTGGTATGGTACACCTACTATGTTGATGCCTTGCATTGGGTTTTGTCATTTTCCTAGGAGAAGCACTCTTGTTCTGTTGGGGATGGTTATGACTGCTTAGAATGCACCCACTTTGCCTTTCAATCCCATATAACTTGGAGGTTTGATGGAATCCTGGAACTGAAGACTTCAACTCTACTTGATTGACTATGGTTGGTTTAGCCTGCCCTTGATGTCTTAACATTTTCTGAAAGAGTTGCTTGCTTACTGCATGTTTTCCCTGGTTGACTCACCCAATGTATTTGTTCCTAAGGGAGGCTCGAGTTCTGTGCTGGGTTGAACCATCCTAGGCTTGGTGAAGTCCATGTGTAATACTTATACTTATGAATGAGTTTGCTACAATGGCTACTTTTCCCCACAAGAATCAATGGTGTGGAAATCTCTTATTTACTTATGAATGAGCTGAATGTGTTAAAATCTTGTCACAGATTTCTAGTAGGGTGTATGATGGTTAAATGTTTATGTATTTTGCATCTAAATATGCTTGCGTTTTCCACTACTTTTGCTTAAGTTCATGAAGACCAGATGTATGGTTTAAGAATCAAAATGTAGCTAAGTTGAAGTTGAGATGTATTTTCCAAACTTCCGGAATCCACTTGTGGAAGGCGGAAGTGAGAATTTGAAGAGTGGAAAAATGAAGGACCAAATAGTCGTTTCATGGATCTCTAGATTATGCAGCGAGGGAAGGAAAGATCGACAGTTTAGATTGACCCCGAAAGATTTACGGTGCAGAAGAAGCTAAGAGGAAGGTGGGAAAATGGGTGAAATACGAAGCAGAACATTGGTTTCCGATTTTCGAGTTCTGTAGCAGAAGGGCAGAAGGAGGAAGGAGAAAAAGAGCCGAAAGCTCTAAGAAAAAGTTGGGTTTTTTACTTCCGAGTTCCATAGCAGAAGGGAGGAAGGAGGAAGGATGAAAAGAGATGAAATCTCTAAGAAAAATTTGGGTTTTTGACTTCCTAGTTTTGCAACATAGAGGTAGAAGGCATAAAGTGGTTAGGTGAAGGTAACAATTCGTTGGTTTTCTGATTTTCAAGTTCCGTGGCAGAAGGGAAGAATGTGAAAGGATAAAGTGTGGATGAATGGTTTCGATGGATGTTAGGCTTCCAATTCCAAAGTCCACAACAAAAGGTGGAAGGGAAGAATGCGGGAAGCAAAAGTCAGAAGGGTCAGCTTCAGGGCGGTAACGACCTTTTTGGGTGCAAAATTGAAGTCAATCTCGGAAGTTAATGTTGGCTATTTTTAAATGGATTAAGGTCAAATGTTTTAGAGATTATAGCCAAATACTTGTAAAGAAATTATACTTAAAAAAATTTATATGCATTTATTTATACAGGTTTTTGGGGGACGTTACAACTTAAATCCAAGGTTGACTTTGATCGAAGATTGACTTAAATTTTGAATTTAACCTAAGGATGAATTGAATCCAAGGTTGACTTAAATTTTGGTTTTAATCCAAGGATGAATTCAATCCATAATGACCCTTTTTGAAGAGGCTAATTGACATTAAACCATGGCTCACTTCAATCTATAATTGAATTTTTATGAAGGTTGACTTCAATCCATGGTTGACTAGAATCCATGGCTAACTTTAAACTATGTTTGGCTTCAATTCAAGGTTGAATTTACTCCTTAGTGCACATGAAACCATAGTTGACTTTATAAGAAAGGGTAACTTGAAACCATGTTTGAATTCAATCCTTGGGTGACTTCAATGCATAGTTGACTTCCATCCATAGTTAAATTTTAAGCAAGATTGACTTCAATCCATGGTTGACTTCAATCCATAGTTGACTTTTAAGCAAGGCTAAATTCAATCCAAGGTTGACTTTAGTCCATGGTTGACTTCAATCCAAGGTTGCTTTCATTCCAAAGTGACTTCAATCCAAGGTTGCTTTCATTCCAAAGTGACTTCAATCCATCAAATACTTAAATAAAAATACGTGCAATATTAACTCTTAAAGGGACTCGAATCAAGACAATTGCATAAAAATCCAATGAAATAATTTCAATAACAATACTATTTGAATTGAACACTCAATTCATAAAGATTTGTAATAACTTGTCTATTGCATTCGATGTGTATTCAATAAATTTTGGTTTTAAATAAAAATACCTGCAATATTAACTCTTCAAGTGACTCGAATCAAGACAAATGCATAAAAATCAAATGAAACAATTTCAATAATAATACTTTATAGTTTGCTAATTGTCGAGTCGAGGGTTTCATGGTTCAGTAAACGAAAATATTAGATTATGATATAAAATACATCATAGTCACAATAATATTTTAATAAAATAATTTAAGAAAACTTCATAATCCGATTAAAATTTTACTCATAAGGAAGCCATCATACTTGAAAACAAAAAAATACTTGGAGAATGAGTTCTTCCCAGCAATAGAAAAGAGCAGCACCACTGCTAGCTCAACTACATCCCCAGATGGATCACCACCATGCACATTAGAACACTACACAAATATTCTATGCGACACTCTCTGTGAGAGTCCTTAACAAGCTCAATGTTAGACTTATGAAAGAGAGAAAGAATCAACACATGCACTCACAACATAGTTTCTCCATGCACAACACAGCATCCTGTGCTATCTCAATGCACCAATATATAGCTTTTGCCGAGGTCTTGTGCCATGTCAATCAATCCTTCAATCCCTATAATTGAGGACATTGTGTGGTTGTTGAGCTTTTTTTATTGGATTTGATTGGTAAAATATAGCTTGTTTGTTTTACACATGTTATGTGTCTCATGGTGGTGTCCCCTCATTTAACTAAATTCTCCAAGTGTTATTTTCCTATTATTAATATAAAATTATAATTTAGAGCAGCACCACTGCTAGCTCAACTACATCCCCAGATGGATCACCACCATGCACATTAGAACACTACACAAAGCTTCTATGCGACACTCTCGGTGAGAGTCCTTAACAAGCTCAATGTTAGACTTATGAAAGAGAGAAAGAATCAACACATGCACTCACAACATAGTTTCTCCATGCACAACACAACGTCCTGTACTATCTCAATGCACCAATATATATATATATAGCTTTTTCCGAGGTCTTGTGCCATGTCAATCAATCCTTCAATCCCTATAATTGAGGACATTGTGTGGTTGTTGAGCTTTTTTATTGGATTTGATTGGTAGAATATAGCTTGTTTGTTTTACACATGTTATGTGTCTCATGGTGGTGTCCCCTCATTTAACTAAATTCTCCAAGTGTTATTTTCCTATTATTAATATAAAATTATAATTTATTGTGCAAAGTGTCACTCAGGCCTCTTGTGAGTATTTTTATTTTTTAAATACTCTTACAAAAAAATTGTTTTTGAAATATTTTTACAAATATTAATAATAAAATAATGTCTTGGGGGTATCACATTTCTCCCCCTATTCTTAACACCATCCTTGCTGTTCTTTTATTCTCAGCTCTCTTTCTCATTCCAAAACATGGAGGGTTGTCTCTCGCATTTTATCCTCCATTTCTCATGTCACCTCTTCAGGTATAAGGTTCTTCCATTGCACTTATATTTCAACAATGACCCGATTTGGTAGCCTAAACTCCTTCGTCTCGAGGATGTGTAAAGTCTCTGTGTAGAAATTTCCCTCAGGTTCTATTTTAATCTTACTCCAATCAATTACATGAGTAGAATCATTTACATATCATTTTGATAAGGAAACATAAAATAGATTGTGTACTTTTTTACTAGGGGGGAGTGCAAGCTCATAGGCTACCAACCTTATCTTAGCTAACACTTCAAAATGCACACAATACATGGGCACCAGCTTGAAGAAACTTCCGAAGCTCAAAGTACTCTTATTTTGTTTTTCATTTAGAAACACATGATCCCCAACATTGAACTCTCTTGGAGTTCTTTTAAATCATCATACTCTTCTATCGATCCTCGGAAACTCTTAAGGTATGTTCATTAGAGAGAATTTGAGGTCAAAAATGGGCCTCAAAAGGACCAAAATGTACTATAAAAATCAACCAATTACATTCTAGTAGATGACATCATCCCCNTTAGAGTTACTTTATTAATTTTATTTATAATCAATTTAGAAAAGTAACTCAACCATGGTTATTTATATTGTGCATCAAAAGTAGTGTATGAGGTGACTTTTCATATATACCTACCCCATAAAACCCCTAACTCATAATATTTTAATATATCTTATATTTTTGTAGTACATCTCTTAGGAGGCCCATTTTTTACCTCANATTCTTATTTGTTACATTTTCTATGGTGGATGAAAACCCATAGTTAACCAAGGTAGTGGTACAAGTACTTTTAAGTCATAAAGTGAAGTACTCACAATAAAANACTTCATTCATTATCTGTTCCATCTCTATCACAAACATCTAGAATCCATAATAAAAGAAAAATATTTGCTTTACTATTTATTTTATCTGTCTCGTAGCATGTAGCTATTAGTCACGACACTTTTATATTCGCCATCACATATATTTTATGCATGTGAGTTTAATTTGATGTGTTTGACATTTGTATGATAGGTTAGGCCATCTATTGGGGTTTCCTTCAAGTCGCAATGACTTGGCCGTAGTATATCCAAGGTGATGTTTTTAGCCTTTTAAGTTTATTATTAATGTTTGGTTCTTTTAGGACCTAAGCCTAAAACTAAGGTTTAGTCCTAGCTGCCCTTAAAGGTTCACCCTTGTTGTTAAACCCACCCCTCATAAGACATGTTTGGAAAAGGGGTTTTATATGAATAATTAAAGGTTTGTTAAAGTGTTAACTATGTTGGGAATCTTGTAATAGAAAATGCCTTAGACTAAGATTCGATTAAGTGTCTAAAATATGACTAGAACATTTATAAGGAATTAATCCCAAAACTACAGTTTGATGGCCCTAGCCCCGGGCTTTACACATCATGGGATGATATTTTATGAAGTTAGCATGTAAAAAAAATGGGAAGGCACAAAGGTTATGCCAGCGCAAAATGTTTAATGGCTTGTAATAAATTTTAAGCCTTAGTCCTCGCTATGAGTTGGTAGCGTAACCATGCGCATTCATTGTCAAGGCTCGTTCATGTGTAATGTGGTCGATGGTTTATCTTTACCCTCCACTTGTCACAATCTGGATTACGAGTTCTTGTAGGGTTTTAGTATGTCTTTATGATGTCATGAGGGTTTAGTCGCATTCATTTGGTCTGTGAGTTTTTCCTTTAGAAGAAATATCAGCCACTCCATGGCTGCGTTGCACAAGTCTTGCCCTTATCTTTTTACAGTCTATTAAACAATATTTTGCTTCAGTCTATACCTGAGTTTACTTGGAGGTGTTTTTCAATTAGATTTATGTAAATGTGGCCTGCATTACAGCCACAAACGTCTTGGCTTATCATGGGGTTGTGAAGGGAATCAATTCACTTTCTTAGTTTTTTGCAGAGGCGTTGCAACGTGTCTCGTTTTTAACTAAGTAAGGAAGAAATTTCTTCCATTAACCTTCTACTAAACTGATTATTAAAGTTTTCACATCCATTACTGAGTTTTAACTTACAGTCTTTTTTCCTTATGCAGGAAGAGGTGGAGAAAGGGAAGCTAGGAGGAGCCGACCCTTGGCCTTCTACGCGACTTCATAAGGTAAGTTCTCTCACTGGTTACTTTTAATAATTTTTACCCTTATAAAACTTTGAGTTATTCTGACTCAGTCATTTGTGTGAACATGTGAAGGCAGGGGAATGGAGGAGCTTTGGCTCAAACCTGCTTTAGCCTCATGGCCCCAATCCTCGACATCCACGTAAAAATCCCCACAACATTCTTTTTAATTTTCCACAATTTATAGTTTATTAAACTTGGTTTTTAACACCACTTACATGTGGATGTAGATTACTAAGCCTAGCCTAAAGAGATTCGCGATAGGGTCACCTCCTCTCAAGCCTCCTTCTTCTTTGTTCATAGGTGAGGGATTTTATTCAGCTCTGTTTAAAAATTATAAAAATGCATATTTAAATCTTGGTCATTTTCATTATGCTCACCCTACCCAATTTTTGCATGTAACTACCAGCGCGGTTTTGTCTTGGATTGAACAATTTAGATCCTCCAATAGTCATACGATAAGACTCTTGTAGATTTAGGGTAAAGTTGGTTTACCATTGGTTTGCAATCTAAGGAATGATAGGGCTTTCACAGCCTCTCGAAAGATAATTTTTGTTTTCTTTTTTAAACCCTTATGGGTCTGAATTTGGATTCATTAGTTTACAATGTGGGCTTCGCATCCTCTCACACTTCAATGCATTTGATTTTCAATCATGCTTGGATGTATACTACACATTGTGTTTTTAGTGTTAGATTGTGGATACCAATAAATTGGCTTACGCCCAAGATAGTATTGACAAGTTGAAATCTCGGTTAAGACCCGATCTGTAATTTGATTTCAAATGTTAAATGGAAATTTGGATTTCTACTTATTCTTGGATATCATGATCCGGTTGTTAATTAAATGTGTTATCAGGTCGATCAAACCTTGGGTATGGATGCCCGAGATTAGAGACTGTCCATTTGTATTTAATTATGTTTATTGATTTGATAATAACTTTTCTCTGCAATTTTATCTAGATATGATTAATGTTGAGTTCATAATGTGGATCTGTAAGCTGGGCATTTGTTGATTAACTTATAAAAGATTACTATGTTGGATCGATTGTGATCCTGTTGTTTAGTTTTCTTTTGGTTTGTTAGAATATTTGGATCAGTCCCAAATGGGTATGAATACCCAAAATAGACAGAGGTTGTATAATTGGTTATATTCTTTAGCTTAGAGTTGATATTTTTTTGATTTGTTGTTTTGTCTTGGTTAATCGATATGATAACGTGTTTATAGTGAGTTTGGATTTCGATCTTCAAGCCGGCGATTGTTCCTTAGCTCTTGTTAACATATTGACTTACTTGTGAATCCTTCTGTAGTTCCTTTATTAGTTAATATATTTAGATCTTATCTAAACAAGTATGAATACTAAAAAGGAAACAAAAGTTGTATATTTGATTATCGTTGAATTCAGGGCTCAGATCTATGAGTTGGGTGACTGTGTTCTTAGTTTTGTTGGTGACCCTTTTGTTATATCCTTTCTATTCATTACGATATTTTAATCATATTAAAGTAGAGAATAACATATAAATAAGACTTGCAATTCTTCTACATTCTATATATGATAAATTTAACAGCTAACAGTTTATACTAAGAGTATATTATTGAAAAGACATAAACAGATTAGGAAATAGATGCACAGTATAATTCCTGAATTAAAATGAATTTAAAATTTAAATCTATGCTCAGACTATAATTATCAGTGCTAAACAGATAAGAAATTGAGTAGGGAACCTCAGACCACTACCGGGAAAACATAATTGAAGTGGTCATTCCTCCCAACCAACTACTAGAACAACCAAGTCTTACTTTCTCCAAAACCCCCGATCCTGTTTGTTGAACCACAAGGACAAAATCTTATCAATGTGCCATATCTTTGCATCAATAGATCAATTCTGCATCCATCGCCACCTTGTTGCTTGCTTGCTTGGTGGACATACTATTTTATAGTATTTTTCCTAGGACTTGGTCATTTATGGGCTTCCTTCTATTTAGCACTCCACAAGGAGTCTTGACATGATTTTGGGGAAGATGCCTCCTACATCACTTGATTTCTCACTCAGCAGCTTTCGCCATTTTTCTTTCCCCCTTGTAGGTCATCAAACACTCTTTTAACAACTACTTCGGTTATGTTTCCTTTTAGTATTTTATTTATTCAATAAAAATAATAATCCGTTCACATTTATTTTGACTTTAGTGTCAAAATAAATAAATAAAATATATTCGAAATAATAAATAATTAACAATCGTCTTTGGTGTATTACAATCTCCTATAACATGTGAGGTCCTAGAACAATCCTATCAATCGGGTTATCCCAAGACACATGAGTGGAATTTTCGAGCACACTTGATACTTCAAATGGACTAATTTTTAATGAGGCATGATATCCATCATTGTAAGCAAATTCTACTAAATGTAAACAATCCTCCCATTTACCTGGTTTATCCATAACATATGTTCACAACATGTCTTCTAACACTTGGTTAGTTTTTTCAATTCGACCATCCGATTGAGGATGGCAAGAAGTACTAAAATTTATCTAAGTATCTATACCTTTAAACAATAACTTCCAAAAATTACTTGTAAATTTTGCATCTCTATCACAAATCACAAATTTTGGAATTTCGTGCAACCGAGAAATCTCTTTCATAAAAATATCAACTATGTTTATTACTTTAAAGGTAGATTTCACAAGTATGAAGTGTGTATCTTTACTTAATTTATCAACAACTACCATTATTGAGTCATGTTTCTTATTTGTTTTAGGTAATCCCTTTATAAATTCCATGCTTATTATCTTCCATTTACACTCTGGAATAGGCAAGGGTTGCAGTAACCTCGTAGGATGTTGATGTTAAATTTTTACTTGTTGACATTCAATACACATAGCTAGGTAATTTGCAACATCATCTTCATGTGAGGCCAATAATACCTTTTTCTTAACTTAGTTATCAATTTTTGGTATCTCGGATGCCTCGAATACGGTCTCTTTTGTAGCTCCTTCATAATTAATATGTTAACTTCTTCGTAATTTGGTATTATAATCGATTTTTATAAACGACTTCTAAGCTTATAGAATAAATTGAATCGTTTCCATTAGCATCCCTTTCCAAATGTTCTTTAACTTTTAACTACTCTTCATCATTTTTCGTTGCTTCTTTTATTAAATCTTCAACATTGGTTTTATAACTGCTAATTGCAGCTGAACAATGAGGAATGACATTCCTAATCATGGCATCTGCCACTTTGTTCTCCATTCCTTTAATTTGTTTAATTTCAAAATCATACTCGTTCAAGAATCCTAACCACCTTGCTTGGAGAGCATTTAAACCTTGTTGATCAAATAAGTATTTTAATGTTTTGTTAGGAGACAATAAAGTCAATTTAATTCCTATTAAGTAATGTCTCCACATTCTTAATGCACATATTATAGCATCTAGTTCTAATTCATGTGGTGCATAGTTCCTTTCATGTTCTTTAAGTTTTATTGACTCAGCTTATTACATAATCCTCTTAAAGTAACCCATCGCCTAATCCCTCTAAGCATGCATCCGTACATACCAATAAGTATTTGTATGGATCTTCTATTCTTAAAATAGATGCGGTGGTTAGCAAGTGTTTAATATTTTTAAATCTTTCTTGATATTTATTAGACCATATGAATTTAGTTCATTTCTTTTGAAGTGAATTTATTCTGTAATAAATTCTAGAGAACCCCTCGATGACCTATGATAATAACCCATGATTCCCATAAAGGATCGAATCCTGATTACATCTTATGGAGCTGGTCAATCAATGATTGCCTTGATTTTATCTGGGTCTATTGAAATGCCTTCCTTCGATTTCTTTTACAAACAGTAAATGTTAATTTATTTCGCACAAGTACTTCTAGAGAAGTTGTTACACATTAGTATTCTTGAGAATAAACACATAAAAATTATAGGTTTATATATTACAATGACAAAATAGGAAAACTGCGACTGCATTTACAGACTTGGAAATTAACTTGTATTTTTCACCTTTTACAGACCTTGGGCTCTCTTACTCTGTTTGTCTCCAACATCATATGGTTTTCATTCATTCTTCTTCTACATATACAAAGACTAAATTTTTCTTCTCTTGGAAGTTACCGACTGACAGTAAAGACCATGAGTTAATTCATGACTTCAAATCTACCTAACATATTGACTTGTCGAACAAAAACATAGTTGAATAAATACAAGGAAGCATGGACCATGCCTGCTGAAAGATTGACTGACAGTTGTGTACTTCTACTCACTCCTACTCGACTGACCCGAATGGGATTTAAAATACATCAACTCGTAATTAATTTCTTCGACATCCAAAAGGCGATTTCACATTCTTATCCAATTTTTGTCACATCAAAAACAAGCATGAAGCCAACTCCATAGAGTCTGCATTCACTTTCTCTGCACCACATAATTCTAATATCTGGTTCAGAGAAAGTAAATGTAAATTTAATGAAATTGGATTCAACACCGGGCATTAAAAAAATACATGAAAAAAAGCTTGTTCCATAATACCGAGTGTAATATTTCTAACGTTGAAAGCAAATTATAAATTTACAACATTCCATGCCTTCACACATAATAAGGGAATGGTTAAGATACAAATGAAAATATAGACTAGTTAGGGGGACACCACCCTATACATCTGTACATGTCCAGATGAATGGAAACAATAGTATTTGCGAAATGAATGAGTTCATAAAAAAACCATAAACGATTATAAATGTTGATCGATGTAAGTATTTATCTAGCTCGTCGTTAATCAACCAACTCCATTCATCTACCATTCTATTAATTTAATAGGTCCATATAGATTGTTATTCACCCTAAAACCTGCATGAAACTATCCACGAGAAAGAAAGTGATCAGTACTTTGTATATATTTATTCAAATTTGCGAGTAAAACCTGCCTACATGAGAGTGAGGTACATCATTTATAATCTTGAATGCATGTGCTATCGGTGATAAGTTTGGGGGATTTGTTTGCTCCCCGACTTTGATTTCAACAATATCAACCTATCCCATCCCTGTAATCAATTGGTTGCGGGGGAACAAATACAAACAGTCTCGATAGGGAAAAAATGACAAGGACTGAGAGGAGGAATTGATTCCTAACCGAAACAACAATGTTACACAAAAATTGAGTATTAACATCATCTCCATACATGGTGGTATGTACGATTAATAGGAAAAAACCAAAGGATTAGCAATAGACTTTTTGGTTGGCTATCTACCCAAAACAAAATTTATCCATTCAATGCATGTGGTCAACGAATTTGATTGGAGGTATATGCCAAAGACGTGCATCCCAGCGGCCCATCCTTAATTAAGGATTAAGAAACCACTATCGCTTTCACCCTACAATTTTCATTGAATACGCCTATCGGCCAATTAGTTTTAACTTTTCTATCTATGAACAATGTTAGGGTTTGACTTTTGTTTACTATTAAGAACAAGCACAGTGGGTGACTCCAGTGACGACAATTTTTTGATATTGTACAGAATAAGTGGATCTAGATGCATGCATGCCACATTGTTGTGACCTTGTGCTACTTATAGAAACCTTATTAATTTTTTCATTACAAATTGTCGGTTGATTGATTTTGCAAATTCACACCTAAATGGCTCACGCAACATGAAAAGATGAAGAATGTTCAACCAGGGAGGGATGATCAAGAGGATCTGCTTCAGGATTTCCATCCGATGGTGTGGAAGTTGAGTGGAGAGAGAAATACTCTTTCCCTCTCTTTCATCAATTAGCATCATCCCTCCAATTTCATCAAGGGACACATCCTATACACTCAGTGGCCTTCGCCTCCCATGGTCTACATTGTAAGTAGGAAATTTGGGAGAAAACTATTGAATATTAAGCTTTAAATAAATTAAATACTAGTTTAAATATTGTTACAACCAAACGATTATGCCAACATTATTTGTGCAATCCATTCTCCAATGTAATGTAATGAAATAAATACCTGCTATCAATGTAATCACTGCATTGTGCACTTTGCAATTAATGAAATGTGTTGTCCAGATTTTTTGGTTTATTTTATTTCTTGTGTCCATGATTTATTAACCTCGTATCAAAGCTTGGACAACCCTGACTTTGTCACAAGAGTGGCTGGAATATGAGCTTATTATTGTAATCATGGTTGTTATATGTGCATAGCTTAATATAGGAGAGAAGAATGTGCTATTAAGTGTGTTATATTTTATGTGTGTTTTGTGGAAAAATAAGGAGCATCCTATTAGCCTCTGTGGAGAAGAAACAATTGATCATTATGATTAACTATCCCTCGCCATTGTAGAGGAGATCACATTTTGTAGGAAGGAGAGCCACCATTTGATAAAGATGCACAAATTCCCACCAATAGATAGCTCTCATGAAAAATTGTTGCATGCAAGAGCAGCCCGGTTATCCTGGAAGACTTCTTAAAGCCACAATAAGAAAGAACACATTGTTTGTAATGGTGAAAAATATAATTACTGGAGTTACCTTCCTCTTTTTTTTTGCTTATAAGGTGGAATAGATATGTGAAAAGAAGAAGACAATGATAGTTGTGTATATCCATTAACTTATGATATTTGGTTATATAATTATATTTTAAAGATCCAAATCCTAGGCTCTATTAAGCTTGGAGAGGGATCAAAACCAAAAGACATATTTTTATGTATGGTCCACATATAATATTTTTATTATTAATATTTAATTTTATTTATGGCCAACATATCATATTTTTTTTTATTTTGTTAGGAACCAACATTACAACATATTCCCCATATATGGTTTTAAAACCATGAAAAAGTTCCTCCTAAAACCATGGGTTGTTTAAGAGGCCTTGCACATGGTCTTAAAACCATTTGCAAGGCTCTCCTAAACCATGCACAATAAAACCATGGGTTGTTTAGAAGGCGTTTTAAAACAATTTGCAAGGCCCTCCTAAACCATGTACAATAAAACCATGGGTTGTTTAGGAAGCCTTAAAACCATGTGCAAGGCCGTCATTTTTTTGGGGATAATTCAATTTTTATTTTTTATTATTTTGTAATTGTGTTGTTTTTCTTACAGACAATTTTTTGGCTGATAACTAAATTTTTTATTTTTTATTGTTTTGTTAGGTAGGGACATTACAACATCTCCCCCATATTAGTTTGTTTTTGTGACCCACATTTAATTTGGCCGCTAATTCAAAATTTATAATTTTTATTGTTTTTTAGTAACAAAGGTTACAAGATCTCCTCTCCCGCAATAATTACTTGAGATTTTGGGGTGGACAAACACCTAGTTTTTTCTAGATTGCATGAGTATGAGACAAGTGTACTCTCCATATTGATTCTATGGGAGTCGTTACAAATTCAAAATAACAATTATTAAGAAAAAAATATATATAAAAAATAATTGATGCATGGATAACTAGTAGCTGATGCATGGATACCTTCTAATAGATAACTCATTTAACTAGAAGAAGATGAGAACAAGTAAGTGAACTTTATTAGTGGCACTTAAAGTATTAATATGGGTTAGTTACCTTCATAGAGATTTAAATCTTAGAATTTGGGGTGGAGTGCCATCTATGTTTTTCCTAGATTGAAGGAGGATGAAACAAGTTTATTCTCTAGATTGACTTTATGTGCATCATTCAAAATTCAAAGTAAACCATTATAAAAAAAATATACAAGTAATATTTGGTAGTTGATGCATGGATAACTTGTAGCTAATGAAGAGAGGCGGTGATAACATGTAGCCAAGCATGGATAACTCATAGCTCAATCACTTTAATATGACATACTTTCCAACATCAAAATAAATAATTATTAAAAAAAAATGGTAGCCGATGAATGGATAATAGAAGAAGTTCACTGATAACAGGTAGCTGAAGGATGCATAAGTGGTGATTACGAATAAGCATGGAGAGCAACACATAAGAATTAGAAAGGAGGGCTTGTAGTCTAGAATCCTAACAAGAGTGACTAAGTTTCATACGAGTAACAACAATAAAATATTGTGAAGCAACTATATCTCATTTAGAATCTCTTGCTCCCAAGTGCCACAAGAAAGCTCTTCTGGGAGAAAAATACGATGAGCATCATGATGTTGAGGACTATACAAGGATGCACATGATGCCATTCCTTAGGAGCTCAAGAAATACCAAGAACTGAAATCCCACTTTGGGGTAACGAGTGTAGGCTATTCTAACTACACATTGTGAACGATATTTTCATTTCTGCACTTATTTTGCAGTTATAAGAGATCATTTTTGTGGCCTCTATTTAGTTTGTACCTATCTCAAAAAATTGAAAATGGAAGTCATTGCTAATATTTACATTTCTCCTTTTCATTTTGGCAATCATTAGAGATAATTGTTTGTACCTTTTTCAAAATATAATATTGTTTTATAAAATATGATTTTTCAATCAATATCATGTTTATTGCTTACACATGGATTTGGTACAAATTTGGAGGCATAAAAATACATAAAAAAAAAAGTGTTTACATCTTACAATAAAATTAGATTTCACTTCAACACACAAATATTCATAAAATAAATTAAATTAAGAACATTCAAACATTGAAATTATTGATTGTGTAGAACAAAAGCGTAGTGTCTAAATAGCCACAATCCACTACTTGTCCCCTTTGACTTTGGGTAAATCCAATTCTATTTGATCAATTCGTGTTGGGAACCTATCAAATTGTGATTGTGATTCTGAATTTAATGATGAATTCTTAAACACCTATATTGCCTATATTCTCGGAATTTCAACACACTCTATATTCTTGGAATTTCAACACACTGTTTAAAAGAATTTTAAGATTTCTTTACCAAATTCTCCTAAATCTCCAGGAAACCTGCGGGTTTAGTTTAAATCGCTGAGCTTTAAGCTAAACACAATTTAACAACTTAAAAAGAAAACCTTTTACAGCAACTTTGAAAAAAAACCACAACATTTTTCAGCAATGCATTCCACAATCTTGCACCAGAATACAAGTGGCCCAATTTAACATACATATTGTATTGTTTTGAACATTTTTCAGCAATGCATTCCACATTCTTGCACCAAAATACAAGTGGCCCAATTTAACATACATATTGTATTGTTTTGAACAAAACTAGATAAGGAATATATGGAATGCTCTTAATCTTAAAACCATGGTATAGTTATTGCTACAACACACAAAAGTTGTCGCATTTACAGCAACACATCAAGATACTGATGGTTTTGCTACAACGAAACTTCTAATTCTACAGCAACACAAAACACTGTGGCATTTTACAGCATCACATCAAAAAACTGTGGCATTTTACAGCAACACATCAAAGCTGACCTAACGGATGAAAAGTTATTTAGTCCTGTTATTGAGGATTTGCTTCTCACTTTCCCTTCCGTTGCGGTTTCTGTAGCGCTTTGCTTTGGTTCCGACTATTGGGGTTTCTCTTTTCCTGCTTACCTTGCCTTTCATTCACGGCGGATGGTTTTTTATTTTTATGCACATCCATCTGGTTTACAGTATCAACTAAGACGGTCCTTTTCTCATCTGGTATGGTTGGATGCTGACTCTGTACACGTTTTTCTGAAAAATCTTCATGTTTTTTGTTTGCTTCGTTGAGATCTCGAGAAAGCCGACTTTATATTTCTCCTCCATCACTTTATATTTCTTGACAGACTCTGCTTGAAGTAATTCAAATTTCCTCTTCAGATTGTCCGTATCTGGCACTAAATTGGCATTTGCTTCATGCAACTCTACAATTGTATTACTCAACTCCTCCACCTGGTTGCTAAGTTTTTCGTTTTCACCTATCCTTTCGTGAATAGTTTTATCCCTTATTTTAAGCAGACACCTGATATTACGAACCTCTTTTGCTAACATTTCATTGTGTTGTTTAAACGAATTTCCTTCTACCTTGTACTGCTGAATTACATGAGAATGTTGCTTTACCTTTTCATCCACCTGCTTTTGAAGGCTATTGATTTTTTTTCCATCGTTGCTTTTTGTTTAAGTAAAGCCTCCAACCTCTCTTCCTTGATTACAGACACAGCTTCCAACGCTTGCTTTTCATCTTCCAGGCTAACTAGTTTTTCACTGTACTCATTCAACTGGGCCTTCAAAGACTCCCCTTCAGTCTTTAGCTCTCTATTTGTCTGGATGAGTGACACTTTCTCGTTAGCCATCAACTCGAGGTTTGTCTGTAGCTCTGCAAACCTGCTCAACAGGTTCTTCTTTTCAGTATTAGAAACTTCTTGTGCCATATGGCTACTTCTAGTCATCTCGACAGTCTCCTTTTTGTCAGCTCCAATCTGTGATAAAAGAATATCCTTTTCTAATTTCCAACCTTTATTGTTTGCCTCTAATTCAGCAGATCTCGCTTCAATTTGATTTGTCAACTTCAAAACAGTAGCCTCCACTTTCTTTTTATCAAGGTTCACAGCTTTACACTCTTCTTCTTTCGCAAAAATTTGGGATTTGAATCTTTCCTCAGCTTCCAACAATTGTTCTTTTGCTTGAGAAATCGCAGCTTGGTATTGTCCATACTTCCTTTCATGCTCTTTTTCCATCCTTGCATTTTGTTCAATTAAATCCTCCAACCTCTCTTCTATGCTTACAGACACAGCTTCCAACGCTTGCTTTTCATCTTCCATCCTAAAATGTTTTTCACTGTACTCATTCAAATGGGCCTTCAAATACTCCCCTTCATTCTTTAGCTCTCTGTTTGTCTGGCTGAGTGACTCTTTCTCGTTAGCCATCAACACGAGGTTTGTCTGTAGCTCTGCAAGCCTGCTCAACAGGTTCTCCTTCTCAGCATTAAGAGCTTCCTGTGCCATTTCCCTACTTCTAGTGATTTCTACAGTCTCCCTTTTCGCTGCTACAATCTGTGATAAGAGAATGTCCTTTTCCAATTTCCGACCTTTACTGCTTGCCTCTAATTCTGCAGATCTCGCTTCAATTTTATTTTTCAACAGCAAAACAGTAGCCTCCAGACTCTTTTTATCAAGATTCATTGCTTTACACTCATCTTCTTTCGCAGAAATTTCGGTATTGAATCTTTCCTCAGCTTCCAGCAATTGTTTACCTGCATGAGAAATTGCAGCTTGGTATTCTCCATACTTCCTTGCATGCTCTTTTGTCATCGTTGCGTTTTGTTCAATTAAATCCTCCAACCCCTCTGCTAAGCTTCCAGACACAGCTTCCAACGCTTGCTTTTCATCTTCCACCCTACCGAGTTTTTCACTGTACTCATTCAAATGGGCCTTCAAAGACTGAGCTTCAGTACTTATTTCTCTATTTGTTTCGCTCAGTGACTTTTTCTCACTAACCTTCAACTCGAGGTTTGTTTCTAACTCTGCAAGCCTGCTCAACAGGTTCTCCTTCTCCGCATTAAAAGCTTCATGTGCCATTTGGCTACTTCTAATGATCTCGGAAGTCTTCTTTTCGGCTGCTGCAATCCGTGATAAAAGCACATCCTTTTCCAATTTCCAGCCTTTATCTCTTTCCTCTAATTCTGCAGATTTCGCTTCAATTTGATTTTGCAACTGCAAAACAGTAACCTCCAAATTCTTTTTATCAAGAGTCTGTGCTTTACACTCGTCTTATTTAGCAGAAATTTTGGTTTTGAATATTTCCTCGGCTTTCATTATTTTCTTGCCTGCTTGAGAAATCGCAGCTTGGTATTCGTCATCCTTCCTTCGAAGTTCTTTTCTGAATTCTTTTTCAGCCTCGTTCCATTCTTCAGTCTTTCTCCTTGCAGCTTCAATTTCCGATTGCATTTCAGTGAGATTTGTTGTCAAAACATCTTTTTCTTTTCTTAAGCCATCGATTAGTTTAACAAGATTGTCATTGAGTAACCGCAAGTTTGATACTTTATCATCTTCTACGGGGAATGAGGGTACATGTACAACTTTAGCCTTTTCTTGCCCAGATCTCTTGGGCCTGCCCTTCTTGTTATTGCCTGTCATCTTGTTCACCTACGAGACCTATCTACCTAAGGAACCAGCAGTTTGCATAATTTGACATTAGACACAGAGAACCCATAAAGGCTATAAATTCCAAACTTTTGCAAGAACAAAACCAACAAAATGAAAAAGGGGTCGAATAATGTAGAGAGAAATAGGATTTGAAATCTCTGGAAAATGGAAAAAAAAATAATGTATTGAATTAAACAGAAACGTAAATACCTTTTTCTTGGAAGTAAATGGATTTACTGTGCAGGCAGCTACAACAGACCCTGCCAAAAAACCACTTCTTTTATTCTGTTCTGCAATAAACCCAACAAATTCCACAGCGAAATTCTCAGACAGTGGGAAGAACTAATTAAACTAATTTTATTCTGTGCTGCAACAAACCCAACAAATTTAACAGCAAAGTTCCTAGACAATTCGAAGAACTAGAGGACAGACACTCCGAAAGTTATTATTATTGTTTAGTGCATTACATAAATATTGGTCTAGTCTATAAATAATCAATGGAATTTTTTAGCTTAGTGGTTACCACTTAAAACAAGGGTTTTCAATGGAATTTCACATAGAAAAACATATTCAATGGGATTTCAGGTTTTTGTTATTGATCTTGTCGGGTAGAAAAAGTGAGGTTAGGGGTTTCAATGAGACTTTCCCTTTTATTATTGATATTTTTTGGGGGAAAGTGGGGGACTCAATGCAATTAAGTTGTTAGAGTAGAGATGAATTTAAGAGTTTTTTAATCTTGAGATTATTTGTAAGAATTTAATTAATGTTAATTAATGTTGTCTAAGGTAAGAGTGGTGAGGTGGTTTATAGCCCAATACGAGGCTAAATGTTATCACTTAGCTTAGCATAGCTTGTGTACCAAAACTAGACTCAATGCAAGTAAGTGTTAAAGTAGAGATGAATTTAAGGGGTTTTTACTATTTGAGATTATTTATAAAAATGATTAAGCTTAATTAATTTAATTAATGTGATCTAAGGTAATAACACCGAGAGTAGTCAGGTGGTTTATAGCCCTACATAGCCCAACATGAGGAAAATGTTATCAATTTGCTGAGATTCTGTACCAAAAATAAAATGCCATTTAAAAAATTCATGTGGGCTTATAATAATAAAAAGTTATTAAAAAAATATATGTTATCTCATAAAAAAAATTAGCCCATCTAGAGGGATAAAATTTATTGAGGGGGTAAATTTTCAGAGGTGTCAAAAATAAAAATCAAGCCTCAATGAATTAGAAAATTAGATCCCTCTCCTTGTTTATAGTTGAGTTTAAAATGGATCTATGTTGGCGTAATATTAATCACCTTATTGTAAAGTGGTAGGGTTTGCTTCATATTTAGCTCCAATATCGATTATGAAGTAATATGCAATTTTACTCTTAGCTTTTCCATTCTAATGTGTAATGGAAAATATAATAATCAAATACGAAAAAATATAAAATACAATTAAACATGCTTCATTAAAATACATCTACATGAACATGTAATATCCCTCAATTCATAAACATTTAATTGTAATGCTATATTCTAGACTGTACGTTCTCTGAAAACATCATCTGTGATGATAAGTTCTAGACTGTATGTTTTGATGAGTTTGGCTGGTTGTGGTGTCTGCCCAAACGGTCCATGGAGGACAGTTGTAACAACTACATTTTTCCTTTAAGGAAAATATGAATGAAAGGGACAAGCCACGTTAAAAGAGAAGACTATGCGTGTAAGGGTGGGAGACGTAGAGCAATAAATCTCAGGAAAGTACATTAGGCTCCAGACAGACCCTGGAGAAAGCAGGGCGTAGTGGCTGACAAGGATTCTATGGTGAATGGACCGAAGCTGTGGAATGAGATCGGACAGACCCTCGAGAATCAGGGGATGCAGTGGTTGATTAGGATTCCTTAGGGAATGGACCGTAGCTGCAGAAGTAAGACCTAGCCAACCAAACTATAAAGGAGCATATGTGAGGAGGCAGGACATTGCTGAGTATGCTGGGAATGAATGAACTCTTGCTGTGTGAGCACTCTGTGAAGTGTTAGGCAAGAGTTGAGAGAAATACTTGCTATGTGAGCACTCTAAGAAGTGTTAGGAAAGTGATTTCTATTTGGAAACTGAACTGAGGTTAAATGTCTCTGCTCTTAGCACACATAGTGAGCTTGGGGGTGATTGAGGACAGAGCATATATGTGCTTAATATATAGTTGGATGGAACGTGGCTGTCCCCCTTTCATTGCGGCTCGACTTACCGATAGGTTCCATTACTGGGTTTTATTTATGAAAACCATCAATCTCAAGGTATGTTGTATATGTGTAAACATGTGTTTCATTATCAATAGAATGACAATAGAAGCTTTGGATTTATTGATGGGAATGATGCTTATGAATGGGTGTACTCATACACTGTTTTGCATGATTGTGCCTTGCATTTGGTACGATGATAACTCAGATGGTGTACTATTGTTTATACAGAGTTACATGTATGTTGTGTGAACCCCTGTGATTGATGAACTCGAGCCATGTCTGTGTGCGTCTAAATGTATGTTTCAATGTTGTAGAGATGATAAAGGAAGCTTTAAGTTTGTTGATGAAAGCATTGCTCATGACTTGGTGTATGCTCATACGACTATGTTGCATTTGTCATGTAGTGCACTAAGGGTGTGATACCTTGCTCTGTTAAGAGTGGCTATGACTGCATTGGACGCATAGAACACTAAAAATGTATTGTACCTACTATGTTTGATCAACCATAATTTGTATGTTGAGACAGTCCCTTTAAGGAAACACGCAGTAGAATAGTGTAAATAATCAAGTAGAGTTTACTGCTGTTATACTCTCCTGCATTTTACATCTACATATGCATTTTGGTTTCCCATGCATTTTATTTAAGTTTATGGAGGCTAGAAGCATGGTTACAGAGTCATAATGCATCTGACTTAAGCATGTCCACACCCTGGAATTTTCCTGCGGAATGTGGAAGGCGAGAGGTGGAAAGAGAATTTGAAATAAGGTAAAAAGTGGATTTCCGCACTCTTGAGCCCGTCACGAGAGACAGGAGGCAAAAATCAGAAAATAGAAAAGAAACAAGGTAAACATGTTGGTTTTTCGCATCCCAGACTCCACCCACGGAATGCAGAAGGAGGAAAGCAAAAATTAGGAACAAAAAATAAAGGTAATATATTTTGGGTTTTTCGCTACCTGGAGTCCTCCCGCAGAATGCAGAAGGTGAAAGATGGAAAGCGGAAGGTGAACAATTGACCATAAGGCAATTTGGGTTTTTCACTACCCAGGGTCCATTGCGGAAAGAGGAAGGTGAAAAGCAGAAAATGAACAAAGGACTCCATCGTATTTTGTGTTTCCGCTACCCGAAGGTCGTCGCGGAAAGCGGAAGGTGAAAAGTAAAAATAAATATAGGGCGAATCTAGGAGTTTTTGCCTACCGCAATTTGCATAGCGAAATGCGGAAGGAGGAAACAGAAAAGGAAAATCATAAAATATTAAGGTTTCCATGACCCGTAGACCGAAATGGTGGAATGCGGAAGGTGGAAGGAATAAATCCTAAAAATATTTTAATTGCGGAAAGGTCTGTTGTAGGAACAATTAAGCATAGGAATGAATGATTAAAGGAAATATTCATGGCCATGCCTTGTACACAAGAATTTTTTTTTGTGCATGTTAGCAGGTTATTTGGGTATGTTACAAAACATGCCCTCAAACCACCACACTAAGATTTCTTTGGTCTAAAATTTCTAAACAACTTCAAGGAAGGTAAGCAGATCCCTTTATGCGCTAGACAAGGATTATCAAAATCATGGGCTATCTACAACGACATGTAGTCGCACCTTTGTAGGATGGATGTCATTATAATGGTTAAGAACCATGGATGGGTCATTGAGACTTGGCCATCATCAAAGAATGAAAAAAGTGAATTTTGATGTTTTTGCAATGTCCTCTTCTACTTAACCACCAAAACAACCGCTAACCTATTTAATTCCCATAGGGTCGAGCACGTACTACATGAAAATTAAATTGACTGAGGACATTTGATACCTAGAGAAGAGCTGAGAATTCATGCAGTATTAAGTTATGAGTATGGTAAAGAAAGCCTCATTTCTTTAGGCTTAATGTCGACGAGAAATTAGAACCACAAGTATGCAAAAAGTAAAGAGCAAACCCTAAAAGTACATGCTAAGCTATATAAGAAGGGTCATTGAACCAAATGGATTATCTATAATTATTATTATTGAGTTTGATTTCTAGAGTAGCGGGAATAGGCACTGCAACACCAAGTTGTGGTTGAAGACAAAGATCTTTATCTAACAAGGGGTTTCGATAGTGAAATCTATCTTCGCTAATCACTCCACGATAGATCATTGAGTTCTATCACCATTTGTTCAACATATTCATTCTTCTTCAACAATCCAGTATACAAAGAGAGATTTATTGCACATTTTGTTTTGCAGCACGGGTACAACTGGAAATCTTTAGAGTAATTTGTTGGGACCCTAAATCTCAGTTTTCTTCCCGCATGTCATCACTATCCTTCTCAATAGACTCTCTACACTCTACTTGGTGATTTTCAGTTCATTGTTCGCATATTCGAAGCATCCAACATCATATTCATTGAAGAAGGTAGACGTCATGTAGTACCCCCTGAATTAATAATTTATTATCAATTATGCTGGAAAAATACATTCATTATTATATTTGACAAAAAAGTCAAGAATAAAACATTTTGTAATAAAATACTTTTATTTAATAAAATATGTCGAAAGGGGGACAAAAGTGGATATAGTTGTTAAAGAGTGTTTGCTAACCCATAAGAGGAAAATACATGTGGCAGAAGCCACTGAGTGAGAACTCGGGATGCAGGAAGTATCATCTCCAAAAATTAGGTCACATCTCCTAGTTGAGTACTAAAGAGTAGGAGGCTCATGAATAACCAAGTCCTAGGCAAAATACTATATATTATTATGTCCATAAGTAGCAAAGGGATATCATTAGACAAGGATTAAAATATGTGAATGCAAGAGATGACACATTGAAGGATTCTTCTCTTGTGGTTCAACGAACAGAATCAGGGGTTCTAGAGAAAGTAACCTGGCTGCTCTGGGAGTTGGACGGGAGGAACAACTTCTCCACTTTTGTTTTCCCAGCGTTGGTTCCAGGTTCATATTTTATGTTTAAGTGATTGCAGAATGTGTTTTAAATTCTAGATATGAGGATATTAATGTAGAACCCGGTCTGTATCAGTTATCCTAATGTTGCTATGCTTGAATGTTAGAATTCTGATTCCTCTCAAAATTTGAATTCTGCACATAATGGATTTGGAATCGTCAATTTCTTAATTGTATCATGTATTCCTACATTTAATCGATTATTTCGTGTGTGTGTTGATTATTCCTAAATTTTTCCTTAGTTTGTATTTTCTAAATTTAGATGTAGTCTCGATATCTAATCATGCTAGAATGTATCTACTTTTATCCATTTTGAACCACAGTAAGGTTCCATAAAAATTATAAGTATATACAGTTAGGATATCATCCTAATTCCTACACGAATATCAATATTAGGTTATAATCTATTGTTCATCATATAGGTTTGTAGTACTTAGTATATACATTGAAATCAACTTAAATAATATTAATATTATTACAACTCATAAGATTCAAATCAAAGTATTCAAATCGAATAAGATCTACACATATAATCGTAAAAAAGCAATGATACTATCTTGAGTATACATACACATAAATAATTGACTTAAATCCTAAACAAAACCCTTAACCAAGTTAACTCCTAAATAATCCACTTAGTAAGATGACATACATCGGGAATAGAATCTCTTTAAGGTTTTTACTTAATAGTCCTATGATAAAATAAATGAAAATTTTATAAAAATACAACTATGAAATCTCTGTTCATGCTAGTTTCGATGAAACTAAACATACAAATCGAAGATCTTATTTCATTAAATATCCACCAAGCATGTGCAAGATAATATTTTACTCACTTATGTATAACTACAACCATGACGATGAAAGCATAATCACAAAACTGGCATAGTTACCATCGAGAGCCTAGTTTTAACACATAAAGATATTAACTTACGTTAAGATATCACAGAACCTATGGGTCGTATTCAAATAAACACAACAAGAATTCTGATGCCCATATTCGGCTCCACCTGTAAACAAACAGACCCGAGTATTAACATGTATGTTTGACTGAATTTTAAAGACTGATAAAAGGAATTTTTGTGTTAAGTTCGAGAAGGATGTTACCTGGGTGTTTGGAAATGCAGGCCTAGGAGGAGGTGACACTGTCGCCTCCCTCTCTAGTGCCGAAAACCTGCAAATTTCCCATTTGCAGTAAGTTAACATCACATTGTAATTTTATTTTAAAACCCAATAATAAACTTAAAGAGGTTTTAATATTACCTTGGAATTTGGAAATGAGGGCCAGGGGTCGGCTCCTCCGAGCACCCTTATCCCTTCATATCCTGAATTCACCGAACAACATATCAATAAAAGAAACTAAAACTATCCATTACAAACCAAGTAAAATGCTTAGGGAAAATAACAAGCTCTATGCACCTGTTGAAGCAGACTGGTTGCATGGAAGAAAACATTAGCTCGCTCGTCCAAGATCTGGTGTTGAGAGGTAGATGGTTGAATAATCCTTCGAAATAAGTTACCTTAGAAAATTCCATTAACGCAGTAATAATGGAGCAAGCCAATGCCATTAACATAGTAAATGAGGGCAAGTTGAAGGATTTTCCTCTTGTGGTTCAATGAACAGGATCGAGGGTTCTAGAGAAATTAAACTGGCTTCTCTCGGAGTTGGTTGGGAGGAACAATTTCTCCACTTTTGTTTTCCCAGCGTTGGTGCCAGGTTCATATTTTATGTTTAAGTGATTGCAGAATCTGTTTTAAATTCTAGATATGAGGATATTAATGTAGAACCCAGTCTGTATCAGTTATCATAATGTTGCTATGCTTGAATGCTAGAATTCTGATTCCTGTCAAAATTTGAATTCTACACATAATAGATTTGGAATCGTCAATTTCTAAATTGTATCATGTATTCCTACATTTAATCGTTTAATTCCTGTGTGTGTCGATTATTCCTAAATTATTCCTTAGTCCGTATTTACTAAATTTAGATGTAGTCTCAATATCTAATCATGTAGAATGTATCTACTTTTATCCATTTTGAACCACAGTAAGGTTCCATAAAAACTTATAAGTATATACAGTTAGGATATCATCCTAATTCCTACACGAATATCAGTATTAACTTATAATCTATTGTTCATCATATAGTTCTGCAGTACTTAGTATATACATTGGAATCAACTTAAATAACATTAATATTATTACAACTCATAAGATTCAAATCAAAGTATTCGAATCGAATAAGATCTACCCATATAATCGTAAAAAAAATGATACTATCTTGAGTATACATACACATAAATAATTAACTTAACTCCTAAACAAAACCCTTAATTAAGTTAACTCCTAAATAATCCACTTAGTAAGATGACATACATCGGGAATAGAATCTCTTTAAGGTTTTTACTTAATAGTCCTATGATAAAATAAATCAAAATTTTATAAAAATACAACTATGAAATCTCTATCCATGCTAGTTTCGATGAAACTAAACATACGAATCGAAGATCTTATTTCATTAAATATCCACCAAGCATGTGCAAGATAATAGGAAAACCGAATCAAATATTTTACTGACTACAACCATGACGGTGAAAGCATAATGACAAAAGTAGCATCATTGCCATCGAGAGCCTAGTTTTACGAAACCCTACAAGACTGTGTGATCTCACCAACTAGGTGTAGGGTAGAGATCAAATCCTCATGCCAAATGAGAGCCTCGCTTCACTGACAACTCGCATCCAAGACAGTTCATTAATTCAACCATGTACCATATTAAAATCATGGTCATAACATTTTAAACAAAATCATTGCATACCATTTGAATCATGGGACACGGATAAGAACACCCAATCATATATTCCACTATTGAAACCCTAACTTATATATTTATAACCATTGCTATAATAAAACCCAAGGTTAAATCTTATAAACATTATTGTTTGCACTAAACATTCGTGGTGATAGGACTGGCATAAAATGCTTTCGCGGTTACACCAAGGTCCATACCCCTTCCATCATAACCATAGTATATATTTATATAATAACAAGATCACCAATTCATACTATCACCTTAGCGCTAGGTTAAGCCAAGGTCATCGAAATATTTATAATCATAGAATATAACTATGTGTTAAAAACATTAAAACTATGTTGCAAGCATAGTTTGGGTTTATGTATTGTAATCCATAAATCATTGTTAAAACCATATGATATAGAATTTACACCATGAACATCAAGGACCATAAAGAAATACATTAAGGCTAAAAACATGCCAACCATAAGTATGTAAACCCTCACTTTGTATTAATAACAAGAGGTCACCATATGGAGAGCCATACTCTTACAAACCCTAAGCTTCTCATGCTTAGGGGAATATCTTTACACACATAGTATAAAGTATGGTAGGCCATGGCCTTGAAAATATAATGCAATTGATGGGTTGGGGTCAAGTCCATGAACAGTATCCCATGCCTTAGGCTAGTTCATCCTAACATAAATATAAATAAATAAAAAACATGTATAAATAAAGTTACATCACCTGTTTGGACATGTCTGAAGGTTCCAGAAGGAAATAGCCATCGTAATCATCAGCAAAACTTGTCGTAACCAGCAGGACAAAGATATTAAAAATAGCAGAAGTAAAACATAGAAATCTGTTAAGTAAATGTAAAAGTAATGCATACATATTTTTCTTCTTTTTACAATTTTCAAGTGTGTTACACGTCACCATCCAGAGCATATCAATTCGCTAGGTTCCTTAATTGAGGAAAAAACTCCGCATGTGTCTTCTTACCTTTGAGGGAGGCCTAGCTCATTACTCCTACAAATTTTCAGCAGTAACATACTACTCCTCCCTAAAAAAGTCAATATCATCAGAAGGAGGGCACTCTTGTAGGTGGGCGTCAACTTCAAGAGAGGAGCACAACTATCTTATCTTTCTAGCATAACCTGCATGCATCTTATCTATTGGCAGACTATCAGCAGTATTATCAGTGGCATGTGTACATCTTCTTACTAAAATTCTTTGTGCTATTATCAGTGGTATGTGTACATCTTCTTACTAAAATTATTTGTCCTACTATCTCTCCAAATTAGCTATTTTTTAGGGCCATTTGGCATGACACTTTTTTCATGCACATTTTATTCACCTTTCTAGCACATCTTGAGTGTCTAAACAACAAACATAGTAGCAAAGTACATTAGAATATCAGTTGGGATATTGCCATTTTTTAATTTTTGAGGATCCTTTTATTGGCGGTTTCTATACTTTGATGTTCATATGAGAGCCATGAGTACGATTTATGTAAAAAAAAATGGGTGTTGAGGCATAAACATGGTAAATAGGGAAACACTATCCATATTCTCTAATTAGACATTTTTTGTATGGATCATTACCAGCAACGCCTCTAAACCATGATACAATCCCTCTTTACTGTGCCTTGGCATTTGAGTTGAATTAATGTTCCATTATGAGATATTTGGCACTATAGATGCCTCTTGACTCCATGAACATACTATTGGAAGCATAAAAAGAGAATTAAACCCCAACCTTTACTTCATAGGATTACAGAGAAAAATCCTCAAACCACCACATTTGAACCGTGTATGGTATTAGTCACCTCGAATTGGGACATGGGCACAACGATTAGGTTATTTGTGGAACGATAATATTCCTAAAGGTATAATGAAGATCATGGTATAATGGGAAATTTTCAAAATTGCATTGTGTTTATTTATATTTCTTTTGTGTTATACTTGGTTTATGTACTCAAAATCTAATTAATCACAATTATTATTAACTTAAAGAATTTATCACTAATATAAAAAACATCTAAAAGTTTCGCGAACACTTAAGGACACCTAGTTTTTGTCTTTCAGAAGAGTACCATTAATAATTATAACAAATGAATTCCCTTCAATATTGGCTTTAGGGATTCAAGCAACCTTGGTTTCAAACTTATTTTTTTCATGCCATGCACATAAAAGTATTTTTTTCTATTGATTCTTGAATGTATATTTCAAACATTAACATTCATAAAACCCTCATTGGGGAAGGAAGTTCCTAGTTTTTCTACTCTCTTGTTCTTGTGTGATTTTATTTTATGATCACTCCTTCGAGGCAATGTCAAATAATTCTAGGCGAAGTTAGTAATCTTGAGCCTATTATAAATATCTAAGGAAAATGAAATGCCTTTGACTAGTTTGAAATCCTTTTGATTTCATCTCATTTAGATACTAAATCATATTTCCATGACAACCATGATTTGTCCCTCACATATGTGGGCTATTTTTGAGTCGTCTATTGCTTAATCCTCAACTTCAATTGTTATTCGCAAGTGTAGTCAATTTACTCCTACAACAATGCCCAATAATTGTGAAAAGGTAATCAAGCCACTTGATACATTTCAATATGAGATGGTTGTTGATGCCACACCAAGGCATGTATCCTTTATTCTAAACAGTGTGTCAACTATTCCCCATTTACATAAAATCAAAACCCACTTACTCGATTTTTTTGAAGATGGCATTACTATCACATAGTTTCTTTCTCAAATGCATGTGATGATATGTGAATGAGACCTTTTGTAACTTTATTAAAAACTAGTATTGTTGAGTTCTGAACTCCTTGATAAGATCCTTTCCATCTAGTTTGAGTTAACTTATTGGTTTAACTCCTATTATTCGTTACATGGAAAGTTTTGTTGAATACATGAGAAATTACAACAATTTATCTTTCAAAAATGATGAAACCTTTAGACTTTCAACCTATGGCTTATAAAGGTGGTCAATAAGGATCCACAAGGTTATTATCATCACTCACCAAGAAACTCTGGTAAGTTGTTATAATATTTTTCCATGTGCTTATTGAAATAGGTTAGAAGAGAATATCGTAAGATAATTTAGGGTTTGATATATAAACTTGCCTTGAATTTGAAGGGAAAAACCTTAGAACATGTTGTTTTCCTCTTAACAATCCAAGTAAAATCAACATGTTTGCTATATTGTAGCTCATTCAAGATATGAATAGCACAATGATCTCATTTGAATAAGTTGTTTGTTGATTTCAAACCCCCTACCCCTCATCCATTGCAAATGATGACAAGACTTAATAATGTTCAACAAATCATTGTTACGTATGCATGGTGTAATTAATATGAGACACATGATCCTAAGACATGAATCACTCTTGATTTCCAAAGAACATATTGTTGGGATATTATAAACCCACTCCATACTTAGGATAACAATATTTAATTATTTCTGATTAATTTCCTATCTACTAGCCTAGATAGTTGCAGCCACTCGCACCACTTGGTCAACACTTGCCATATATACCCCAGGGGTGCCTTTTTCCTGATTTTGGTTAGATCCTACCCACTTTATTGACTTCCATATTTAGTAATTGCGTCTTCCTACAAATTATGTTTGTATCCTGCTTTATTCCTTCCTTTCAGTGGATAAGGTAAAGCTAGTCAACTAGGAAACTGCTATCTTTTGTTGCCAACCCATCCGCCATGATTTTCTCTCAAGATTCCAGGATTAACATGTTTTTCCATCACTCATGACAACTCACTCATTCTTTACCTAATTTGTGAGGTCCTTAACACAGTTGGAAAGTGATTTAGTCACATATGGGTGTTTATCATATTTAGTAAGCCCGATTTATGAGCTAGCATGAGTTGTCTTATAACAACTCATTTTTACTTTATAAGGATGTATTGCTATTGTAATAATCATCAATTAATTTGATTAATAATACTTGGAAAGATATTGGATCACTTATGTTGTATTCAGTTTGTATATTCTTCTCTCTATTTTCCTTATATGTTGGCCACTTTTACTAAATTGTGCGACCTAGGTTCTGCGTAGCCCGTCAACCCAACAAACACCCAAGATATCAGCCCGACAGAGTAAGCCCCATCAGCAACACCTACGAAGCAGGCGCAGTCTCATTCGAGATATCTCTTCAATGGGTAACCGCCGAAACCATGCTTTTGCGATTGTCGAGGGATTATAGTCCCTTGGCACACAGCCAAGGAGCTCAACGAAGGAAACGGGATGGCTGGATGGTGGATTCATTATTGTGCGACTGAGCACAACAATATGTTAGCACACACAATCCTATCCTTGTTCCCAACCTCACAACTGTGTCAACTTGTGCGGCGCAGCTAACTCATACTAACAGACCGTCTATGACTTACGTTTTGACTTAATACATAAACGAATAGGACAATATATACATATATTTCAACGACGTTCCCTAACCATTCATCTACTGATTACAGTACAACATTAGGTATTTAATCAATATTTCATCACCATACAGGAAGCAAATAACAACCATTCACATAAACATTCACAACACTAGTAATCCATTCAAACACAAGAGATAACGTGGAAACCCATATGGGAAAAACCACCAAGGTGCTCTTCATCTGGAATGAGAAAAGGCTATAGCGCCTTGCAGTCTGCACGATGCAAACTGATCTTATGATATATCTTTATGACTCATACTTCTATTTCACATGCTCTTTGGTTTGTTCTTCTACCCTACTTCTAATCCTAGCGGTCTGCGCACATAGCAACCAGATCCACAACACAACAGCCTCCTATCGCTACTAGACTCTTCCTGAGTCTTCTCTTCCTCTAATCTCTACAACATTACAACAAAATGGCATCCTTCACTATGGATCACCAATGAATAGCCAAAAAAATAGCCATTAAAAACCATTGATCAACCAGTACCAAACTCAGGACCAACCTTCTAGCTACTGAAAAAAAATCAACTAAAAAGAAATCACAACCAACCTTCTAACCATTGAAGTGCTCCTATTTATACTATTTTACATGACCTTGCAAGGTCGACTACATATAGGTAGTCTATTAACTGTTACCATCAGCCGACCCTCAGGCTATAGCTATGTCGATTATGACTCGACATGAGGAAATATCATCCTGACTTACAAATATTCCCTCATACGTGTGTTGTTGCAGAATTACGATGCTTTAAACAACCATGAACTGCACCTGTCACTTTCTGGCCATTATCACCTGCACGCTCATGCACTTACCTTTACTTCGTCGCGCTCCTCTCCATTCTTCTTGTGCTGACCCTTTGCTTCCTTCGCAACCTTCCTTTCTTTCTTTCGCGTGTGTGGCGCACCTTCTTTTGCTTGCGTGCGAACTTATTTCTTGTGCTCCTTTCCTAGGACAACAGGCCCCCAACACTCACATGTGGCTCATCCTGAGCCACGAAGCAATGGTCATAGGAGGAGGCACAATCTGCGCGACCATCTCTTTGCTAAAAAAAAAATTCCCTTGCGCATATTCTCCTACTTCCTGCCTTGCGCACTTTGTTCCATATGTTTTTTTTTTGGGTGGTGTTTCCTGCACCGCGGCCTCATCCCATACTTGGAAGAATTTTTAGATTACAAAACTTTAGTTACTTTAGTCTTACAATTTCTTCATTGGCATCATCTAAAGACTCTTAATGGCGAGTTCCACTTCTGAATTTCACCAAGGTTGTTAGTGTCCCATTCTAACACAACAATCCAATTCTTATTAGCATTCTTAGGCTCTTGGGGTTTTCCTTGTTCTCACTGCAGCTTGTCTTTCTGCTGTCCTTCTCGTTCCTCTTCGTCCTCCTTTTCCTATTCCTGTTATACGGAGCTGGATGGGAAGTGCCTAACTGATGATCGATGTGCCAGAGATATGAACTTTGAAGAATGAAGCATTGTCCATATTGAAAACCAAAAAATCCTAGAATTCAAGGGAGTGATCAAAGGCGAATGATTCCCAACTTTTGCAAATTTCACCTCAGCATCACGATATACAAGCCATATTTTGCCATGTAGTACTTCTCTGGTCCTTCCCCACATGGAGGCCTCACCTGGAATGCCGAAAGTTGGGCCTGCTCGCCAGCCCTACAGGCTTAGTCAAGTGGCACAATAACTCGGATCCCCACCAGGTTCCTTCCCAGTGTCGTAGTCAGGGCTGCTAACCAACTGAAAAATAAATATCCAAGGATGACTTTGCGATAGACTTCTAGCTAGGTAGAAATAACTTGCAGACTGTTAACATATTTCTTATTCCCATCATCGGAGATAACCCACACACTGAAGGTTGCAGCAACTGCTTTATCCAGTAGGGCTGCTAGCCATGCCACAGCCCAACCCATCTGTAACTGGTGCTCAAGCAACACGACCAAGTGATGTTTTCTCTAGGTACACCCTTATTTTATAAGAGGAGCATCAGGTCACATGCCATCTAGGATTATCCAGGTGCGTCATTAGGAAAATACCTTCCTTTGGCACACCAGATCTACCTCTCATATTTGCTATGATTAATCCTGCCATCATTCTCCCATACTAACAGCCGTGATCGAGTATTGATGTGATGGCCGATCACCATCACATAGTTTCCCACACTTTATGGGCTAGGCGTTCTACCAAGGGTGATGTCTTGTTGTGAGAGCCAAATCTTTGTTGAATCCTCATGCATTTAATGATCCGCCGGTGCCTGTGAACTATCTGCGACCTCTGGCCAATTGTCTTTTAGCTAGTTTGTTGCTGGGTTTATAGCACACCACTCTTTCCATGCAACTTCTTCTTTTCATGCAAGCTACGCTGTGGATGCCTCCCTCGCTGTTTTTTTTTTGCTGCACGCCTCGACCTTATTTCCTCCACAATTTTAAGTTGCTAGTGCCAGCTCAGGATTTGCAGTAGGACGAACCTTGTCCTGGAATTCCTTCAACATCTACTGAACCTTAGTGACTTCCTCTGTAACTTCCTCTGCTTGTGCGGCCAACTGCTTAACACGGTCAGAATGGACATGTTCCAATGATTCTGCCTCTTTTTATTGTACTAGGCCTTGAATTTTTTGCTGCATAGGATGAATAAGGTCTGTGAGTCACTTGGTTGCCGACTGATGTGTCTCTACCTCAGCTTCCCTAACCTTTTCTCGTTCGTGAAGGGTCTGCACTTCTTGCTGCAGTCTCTTGATCTCTGCACTTTTTATGACCTTATGCTGGAGAGGTAGCTTCCTCATTTTCTCCTTTGTAGTGCTAATTTTCTCATCTGCCTCTCGTGCACTCTGCCTGATTTCCTTAGTTGTTTCATCTTCAAGAAGCGCTCCCCAAATCATAGCTACAACATCCATGGCCTTTGCGCATAGTGCTTTTCCTTCTCTGATTTTCTCAATAGCTTCAAACCCTGCTCTTCTTCTTTCCTCAAGCACCACCAGGGGTGTGCTTAGCATTTTCTTGGCTTGTAGCTCCTCCATTTGCTGGCGAAGATCCTGCACAATCTTTGTGAGCCTAGTTATTTTATCCAGGGAGTCTTCATCTTCTTGTCCTGCTTCTGGCGGGAATGCTGCAATGGCATTCCTGATGGAATCCACTAATGTTACGCATTTTTGTTCACGTCCTAGTATTTCTTGTTCTTTTTCAACAAGAAGGGTGATGCACCCCTACACTTCTTTCTCTTTCTCCTTCAATAGGGCCTTGCGCAGCTTTGTCTTCCGCTACTGTTTTGATTCTTGATAAGCAACAACATTTTCCCTTGGCCGAATTTTGGACGTGACCGCTTGCTAAATGCTATAGAATTCCTCTAGGGTTATCTTGGAGAAGTCCATCTACGCACTGTTGTCATCAGGACCTGCACTTGTCTCTACGTCTTCCTCCAGTGCCTACCTATGAATCACCACATTGATTAGCGACACTAATGTTGGTGTAACTAGTGGAATACTGGGATAAATACCATATGTCTTGGTCTCCATAGTGGCTTTGACATCCTGGATGGCCTCTATCAACTTATTGATATGGCCCTCAACTTGGGTAGCAATGTTTAATTGTTGCATCCTCAGACTAGCAAGGTTATCTTACGTGACCTTAGCAACATCGTCGACAATTTCTTACAGATCATCTTCAATCAATGTGTTCGTGTTCGCTGTTCTATCATCTTTCTACTTCTTGTGGGACGAGTGGTCGTCTTCTTGCTGTGTTTGCATCCATGCCTGCACATGCTCTTTACTTGGTGGGCGCTTGGATGCATCATAGTCCGATTCATCAATATTATCATCATCCTCATTGTGTTCCTGCGACAGATCATCTTGGTTGTCGTCACCTTCATGCTCTTCGCCATTAACTTCATCAAGCGACGATTTCTCTAGATTCTGCTCTTCAGGAAGCGAATTTTCTAGTGGGCCACGCCATTCCTCCGGCCAAAGATTGATAATTGCATCCACATTATCCTTTTTCACCATGAATTATACATGGTGCACCTACTTTATTGGGTCCTTTGTTGGCAACAGGGTTATTTTTGTGCTTTAGATTGAAACTTGATGAATGCAGTGTACTTGTGTATTGTCGCAACGCAGATTCTTTGGGATTGGTGGACAACATCATGCAACATCTCTGCATGTAAAAATAATGCAATGTTGTTATTCTTTTGGCGATTGCTTTCCACCTTGTCTTCCCACAAATTCTGGTACCTTGCACCAAGGGTAGGTAGTGGTACATCCATCTGGACGTAGTCCAACGGGTTACCCAACACAGTGAACGAAATCAAGATTAGCAGCCATGAATAGTGGAATTTGTAACTGTACTTGTGTTGGGCCTACATCACATCATCTATGAGTTCGTTCAGTAGGTACCGCAACCAATTGAATACTCCCCCTAGTGTGCATAAATTTGCGAGTTCCACCACTGCTGCCGAACATTGATTGGGTGTCATGTTGTGGAGCATCTTACAAGATAGGATATTTGCGGTGACAGACACACTTTTGACCTCAATGGGCCCAATCAAGAAGCCCCAGCATGATCGCTGAAGGTTATGCTTCCGCTTGATAGGTTTAATGTCTTGCTTGGCCAAGTATGGCACAGGATCGTCACCTTCATTCAGGAGGCCATTGATCCCTGAAATTAACTCTGCGTCGATCGGATATGGCTGATCCAGCCATAGGCATCCTCTGTGGAAGCAGAATAGTAACCGGTTCACGTATGTATTGACTTGTATGCTATGGCCAAAGTAAGGCATGAACAACATGTTTGTCAGACCTGCGCAGGAAAGTCCCTTGGCCCAGTCCATTGGCCTGAGCACCTGGGCGTCACTTGTAGCGGATTGGTCCATGACCATGCAATCTGTTTTCTGTAGTCCTTCTTGCTGTCGAGTGTCAAAGTTCTGGAACTTCAACCTAGACTACTCAGGAAGGATATCCTTTAGAAAGGGAACATCGATAGGAATTCACGATGCTACCAGAGTAGTCACTGCCTTCTTTGGGAGAGCCCTCTCCTCTACATCAGTTCTTCTTGGTTGAATGTAATGTGGGAAATTCATATCAAGTTGCTCTGCCTCTGGCTCTCTTTGTTGTAGCACATATTTGTCCATGAAATCTTGTGCTCCTTCGTCAACAAGTGCCTTTCCTTGCGCATCTATGGCGGTCGTAGGCTTGTGTTTTCTCTGCTATGGTTGTGGTGGTTCAGACATCTGTCTTGGTTGTGTCTCATCGGGCTGCCTCGGCTCTTTTTCAGGTGCTACAGCTGCTTGTTGTTTCCGTGTTCTTTCCATGGGGTCAATCTCTGCTTGCTATTACGGTTGCTATACCTTGGGAAACTGTATTTCTTCTTCCTCGTCAATGGGGAAACCAGAGATAACAGTGGCATCCAATGCCTCACTCTCACTGGGGATGTTAATTACCATGGACATCGGAGTAATCAAACAAGGATGGCAGGGCTTAGCTCTGTAATTGCGTGGATCTAGTTTTCTCAGGTTTCACTGTGCATAACATAATGCTTGATGGGGAGGCCGAATATTTATATGTCCCTCTACATCCTACAATCATCACTTGATAGGAAGTTGAGGTCTAATCGATCTCTCGGGTTACTTTTGCTGACACATTCTTCATTAACTTCTGTAACTCACTTTATGGGTTGTACATGTTAGGATAGTTATGGTAGTTATACCAAGGATGGGTGATGGGACCAAAAGGTATGCCACCTTGTTCCTCATAGTGCGTTGAATTAATGTCACTTAGCTGTCACAACTGCCAGAATATTTGTTAGAGATTCATAGTTTAATGTCGGCCAGCCTGTCATTCCCGCTTTTTGCATCCTTTTGCCACTTTTTGCTTTGTCTCGCGTGCTAACAGCTTTTTTCTTTGCTTTCCTTTTCCATGCAAGTGACATCCTTTTTGCGCATATTCCTTCTATGCCAATTTCCTCTTTCACGCAGCATTCTTGGCCCGCGCAAATTCCTTCCCTACCCGCTGTGCGCTTCCTTTTCCTTGCTTGAGGTTGTGCAGTGACTTGATTCTCGCGTGCTTCATTGCTTGTGCTATCTCTTGTGCTTTTATACTAGTTCTATCGTAGTCTTGCGACAGAGTAGGTTATGTCCTCTAGCCTCTCATCTTTTTTTTTCACATTTTAACCTGGGATGTTATGCGTGTCGTAGTACGGATTCAAGCAACTACTGTTCACCATACCCGCGACATCGGCACCATCTAAATTCTGGAGTTTTAATACACTTGCATCATTGATGTGCACGATCTTATATGGCCCTAGCCAATGTGTCTTCAGCTTGACCGGGTGCTTGAACAATTTGTTGTCATACCATAAGACGAGTCCTCCTTCTTTGACTGGATTAATCCTGATATGTCGATCATGCAATGCCTTTTATCATTGCTTACCTGGTTTAGCATCTAGTCACAGGGGTATTTTCATCTCCCCTAAGTCTCCCATTATTCCCCTCATTTTTGATAGGTTGGTAGGGAATAGGTTATGATACTCATGCAGTAGATCTGTGATCTTTGCAAATGCTTCCTCGTCCCAATAATCTCTGATATTGGAGAAATTTGGGTTCTTTGGCAATCCGATATGTACTTCCTTTATTTTCAAGGGCTAGAGGAACTGATCACTTGAAATGATACTTCCTTCTACTTTTCGTGTTCCCTCTGATTCTGGTTTGTTGATATTAATTGGATCATCATCTGGGTCTCTGGTTAGACTGTACTACTGAATGGTTGCACTGCATTGGTGAGAATTAGCCTCTTTGATAGGGATCTCAGCAACTATATTCCCCTTTACCGTCTAAAGCGTAGCATTAAGTGTAGGGTGCTTATCAACAAATTCAAATGTATGCGCACACTGCTAAGTGATTCTCTCGCAATCTTGAGTTCCTTGTCGCAACTCCACAGAGGTATACCAAGTTTTAGGTGTCATTTCCAATGTGTATATGAAACCCTCATAGGTGTGTAGCTCCCTTGACTCATTCTCCACCCGTTGCACAAACCTTGTAACTCTTGCACACCTTCTCATAGAGACTTCGTGTAATCTATTTTGCCAACCCTATAAAGCCTCACCTGAGTTAGATGTACATGAACTCGCACATATCCAGCTCAGGTTTCCATATTCTTTCAGATTCATATAATCTTCCTACATAGCTATGAGATTATGGATCTAGTCGAGATAGTCACCCTGTCTCTATTATAGACAGGCTCAACGTATCTTTGTCCTTCTAATGGATCGATGGGTGATACTACCCTCATTTCCTCAGCTTTGAATGAGAGAATCCTTTTCTTGAAATCTATGATGGTCTGATTGTCTATGGCCCAATCTATTCCTAGCAGAGCAAGGTATGGGTTCATGTCATCAGCAATGTTAATGACTTCAAAGTCTACAAATGTGCACAATCCTTCGACATCGACAGAGACATTGCTCAACCGACCAATGGGTAGAACCATTTCCTGATTAGCAAGTCCCAACTGGATAGGAGACCAGTCCAAGCGTGGATTTCCCATACTTTCCCAAGTTTGTCGCATCAAAATATTGACATCTGAGCCCAGATCCAAGATGATATAATCCATGTCATAGTCACCTATCTGTGCAGTCATCCTTAAATCCCATCCAGTTTTACATTTTTTCCATACTTGGTTAACTTTCTTTTCAGGTCACGGCTCTACATATATCTCTTCTATAATTGCTTATAGTTCTGCAATAGCATCTTTATCTTGCATTAGCATTAAACAACTTGACAGAAAGGTTCTTATATTACTAACGTTTGGTGGAACCTTCTTCTGGAATATGCATTGAAATCATTCAGGCATTTCCTTGACTTCTATGGAATTCGATGGTACTTCTGGGCTTATGAATTCTGATTGTATGTCCCATAATACTTCTTTCTATTTCTGGATGTTCAATGGCTCCTTTTTCTGCGTCACTCACCGTTACTTGTGGCTGTGGTTGCTCTTTTGGTTTATCCTGGTCTGCTCCAGTCGTCACACCTACTCGAGTTATGACAACGATGTTCAGGTCTCATGGTTCAGCCGCAATCATTTGAACATTCACATTCAGATTTGGGTTCAGATTTTGTGTAGGGTTAGGTCCTGCAATGTTCCTTACTTGCCACTTTACGATCAGCTAAGGATAGTGCTCAACATTATGGTCCTATCCCTTACAGTATGAACATGTGTTCGTAGGCGCTAAACAATCTCTAGCATAGTGACCCAGTTATCCATAGTTATAGAACGTAACTTGACCTCTTCCTCTACCAAATCCTCCTCCTCCACCTCTTCCTCTGATGTTTTCTCCACCCCTTCCCTAGGGGCGTGGTTGTTGTGTTAGGAACTGGTTCTGTTGGTAGTGTGGCTAATAGGGGTTTTGTTGCACATATGGTTGCTGAGGTGTGTACTGCGGTTCGTACTAATTAGGTGGGAATTTTGTAGGATTTCTATTTCGAATTGGAAAATGCCTTATTTGAGTACATTCTTTGATTCATTGACAAAGGAGAAAGATAAATTGATCCATATGAGTGCTCTTAGATCCACCAAGCAAAATTATCATGCTCTTATAGTTCAAGGAATTAAGAATTCCAAATCAAAAGAGAAGTAAACAATTGTGAAAGAGAAGAAACCAAAGTTAGATAGTGAAGATGAAAGTTTGAAGCCTACTTATGAAGGTTCAATGAAGAAAGCCAAGAAGAAAGGGAGTACATCCAAGTGTTCTTATTGTTGCAAGGGATTTCAAATTGAGAAGAAATGTTTCAATAATAAGATGGACATCATGTCTCAAATACCTTAGAATCATAATATTGAATTTCCATATGAACTAGAGAAGCCAACTGAATCCTCAGAACACTATCATAGTGCGTAGTCCTAAAGTAATATAAACTATGCCTTGAGTGCCAGAGTTAAATCCTTTCTTCATATCTCTGATATATATTTATATTATGATATATCAAAATCATAAATCTCAGTTTCTTTCTTGAATAATCCATTTATCAGTCTACTAGATTCATCTACCAATACTTGTGATTTTTCACTAGATCCTTACTTTTCTTCAAGCAACCCTTCCTCACTCCAGTCAAATGATTATAATTATGATTTATAAGCATGTTTTCAGGTTGATACATCTATATTTCTAATTATTTCATACATATAGTCATAAATTTAGACTTAAAGGGCGGTGTTGGGATATTATAAACCCACTCCATACTTAAGATAACAATATTTAATCATTTCTGATTAATTTCCTATTCACTATCCTTGATAGTTGGCATCCACTTGCACCACTTGGTCAACACTTGCCATATATAACCCAGGAGCACCTTTTTCCTGATTCTAGCTAGATATTGCCCACTTTATTGACTGTCGGATTTAGTAACTGCACCTTTCTATAGATTATGTCTTTATCCTACTTTATTCCCGCCTTTTAGTGGATAAGGTAAAGTTATTCAACTAGGAAACTGCTATCTTTTCTTGCCAACCCATCCTCCATGATTTTCTCTCTAGATTCTAGGATTAGCATGGTTTTCCATCACTTATGACAACTCACTCATTCTTTAGCTAATTCGTGCAGTCCTTGAGAGTGTTGGAAAGTGCTTTAGTCACCTATGGGGGTTTATCATATTTAGTAAGCTTGATTTATGAGCTAGCATGAGTTATCTTATAACAACTCAATTTCCTTTATAAGGATGTATTACTATTCTAATAACCATCAATTCATTTGATCAATAATACTTGGACAGATATTGGATCAATTCTCTTGTATTCAGTCTCTTTATTCTTCTCTCTATTTTCCCTATACATGCTTATGAGAATTATCTTGTGGCTAGATCTACATCATGTGCTTCTTCTTAGCATCACGACTCTCCTTCTTCATGGTATAAGAGTTTCTATTTATACACGTGTTAAAGGTTAAAATAATCTTCTACCATAGTTTTCACTGAAGATGTTGAACAAACTCATGATTTTTTTTTTCTGTAAGTAAAATCCAAGTTGCACAAAACAATTACTATTGAGTTGTGCAACAGAACAAATTTGGCAATGGAAGTTACAACAAGACTAAGGAAAATACACAATACGCTCATTATGGTCTTGTTTTAGGTACAGGACCACAATTTATACTTTGTT
The DNA here is from genome assembly GCA_001517045.1 of Pseudotsuga menziesii. Taxonomy (NCBI): domain Eukaryota; kingdom Viridiplantae; phylum Streptophyta; class Pinopsida; order Pinales; family Pinaceae; genus Pseudotsuga; species Pseudotsuga menziesii. The sequence goes on from LPNX010799154.1 coordinate 277,754, forward strand.
CCACTTTAAAGACCCAAAGTTTTACCTCAAAATTGCTCCCTATGTAATATTGCAAATGGTTTGGATTTGTGCAAAACATAAAAAATAGGGTAGGAAGGCTAGGTTTTAATGTTCAAATACATTTTTATTCCAATACCTATTCCCCCACCTTTCACTACCCAAAAATTTATACCATTTTCCCTTGTCTTCCTATTAAATCTATCCCTCTCTCAAGCACTTAACCACCTAGGCTTGGGTTTGAAACCTGATTTCCTTACAACCAACAATGCAAATTTTGGCATGATTGAGATGAATACTCAATTCACTCATTATTTTCTTGTTTCAAGTACAAAACCACAATTTAATATATGTTGTCTATCCCCGAAGACCTAATTTTTTACCTCAAAACTACTCCCCATATAATATTACAAATGATTTAGCTTTCCTTAAAGCTGATATGAACTTCCTAAACGTCCTTCATTCTCTTAAACAACAACAAAATATGAATAAAGTGTTTGTTTCCCTAATTGCCCACATTGCAAACAATATGGAAGTATAGACTCCTTTTGCTAATACCATGCTATTACAAAAAAGAAGTGTAGGAAGAAGTGACAAAGATGGTAATTGACAATAAACATGAGCCTAAATATCCCCTTTTTGTGTTTCAATGAAAACAGTGGGTAAGATCATTTACTCTTGTTTATTGATGGTGGCTTACGGTCAAATATCATGTCTAAAATCATTATGAGGTGACTTGGTCTTTCCTGTATATATATAGTTGAAAGTATGCTTACATTTAATAAGAACGTACAATTAGCCATTGGCCAAATAAAGGATCTTATTGTAGCCATGTGCACATTTTTAACTTGCACTATATTTAATTTTTAGGTAAACCAATACAGATTTAGGGATTTATTCCATTATTTTGGAACATGAATGACAACATTTAGCGAGTGGTTATATTAGTTTAGATGGATTTCATATGATAATTTCTCGATATCATAATATTATCATTGTTTTAAGGGAACATAGAACAATCACATATATTAAAGGTATCCATAATTCCAATATCAAATAGTTTTAAACTAAAAGAAGTACTACTTGTGAAAATTTGTCTGAAATGACACTTGAAATTTCACCTCAATCGTGAGGTTTCGTAGACCTATTCCCTATGAAATTTAGCCCTACGGATTTAAACAATTAAATTAGAAAAGTAATATTTCACTTATTTTCAGCCTAATTTCACATGACAACCCCAAATAATGAATACTATACAAGTGTACTTCAATTTCATAATGCTTCAACCCTTAGGGTGCACTTTTCTAGGCATATAAAATATTTGAGTTCTCTTATTCCAACAAATTATAACAAAAATAAATATGCTCCTTTATCTTCAAGATACGAGTTAAAACACTTATTTAGTTCAAAAATATGTTATTTTGAAAGCACATGAACAATAAATTATGGAATCTACTCAATCGAGAATATAACATAAGTTGAAATTCAATTATGAAAATGCACAATATTGAAATCGTTGAAAACTACATATGCATACAAGAGATGAAATACAAGTATATACCACAACTTTATCTCAAAGTCCGAGTAAATCAATATTTCCAAACCCTAGTTATGGAAACTATAAAAATCTCTAGCCATTAACTCCTAGCTAGGAACCACTTCTCACCAAGATGATCATTTCACCAAATATTTTCAACAAGCTAGTGCCAACACTGACAAGTCCTCCTTTCCAAGTACCTACACTTTCATGCCACATGTGTTCATGACATCTCCTCTTTTTCTCCCCTCAAGCATAATAAGTAGCATTAAGGTTTCCAAATGCTACAAAACCACATTCTTCTTTCACAATAATTAAAAGAAATTCTTATGTTTTCCATTTTAGTATTTATCACAAACTCTACTCTTATTTTTTCACCTTAGGATGAAACCCTAGCCCTTGTCTTCCCTTCAAATTCTTCCAACAAAAAGAGAGAAAGTACAATGAAGAAGAGTACAAAAGAGACTAGTAGACTCCACTCCTCACATTTCTATTAAAAGTGCATGATGAATGAATGAAAATAATTTCTTCTCCCATAATTTATAAGAGAGGTGAGGGATTCCAACAATACAAAGTAGATATAGTCCACTGCAAGAAACCTATCTCTACACAAAATAGGAACACATGTGTAGCACTCCAACTCTATGTGACACATGCCAAGCCCAAGGCTGAAACATCCAACAAGATGTTAGATTTTTATCATTTAAGAAATATGATCTTAGGATCTTATCTGAGAGAATAACATGCACAATAATAAATCACAAGAGGCAATAGACACAAAGATTTATCTGCAGAGATAGAATGAGCACCAATGGCAGCAGTAAAACCCATAGACATAGAAGAGGATCTCCAACAACTGTTCTCTCTCTCACTTGTGTGAGCACTTCTTCTCTCACTCATGTGCCCCAATTGAGTGTGTGTGTGTGACAAATAGAGAGGCTCACTGTTGATGTATATGTAACTTCGGAATGTATTCTTCTATATATTTTATATTATTGTAACCCGATGTTTATTCCAGGATGTTTCTATTATGTATTTGAGTCATGTGGTCATGCCCCAATGTTCCGATCGGGAGGATTATAATGTAAACAAGTCATATCAAGTCATTGGGTAAGTCCCCACTATTTATGGGGCACTTGAGTTATTATACACTAATTAAGGTGTAGGCTCGAGTAGTAATTATTAGGTTGAGTGCATTTCAAGTCAATGGAAGAATATAAATAGAGAGTGAGAGTCTCTCTATTTATCACTTGTGACTTAGCTCTCTTGCTCTCTCAAGTGTGGCGCACTTTTGGAGAAGGAAATTCTTGTGCTTGACAGAAGACAGAAGGCTGCTATTGTGAAGGGAGGTCATCTTACTGTTTTGGGTCACATCTTGTTGTGATACTATCTTAGAGGAAGTTGAGGGGTTTTCTCCATTTATGGTTTCCCCTCCTAAAATATTTGTGTCTCTTGTCTCTTGTGATGTGCTTATGTGATTGTTGTACTTGTTATTCTCTCAGTGAAAAGATCTTGTTATAATACTAGCTTAAATGTGGAAAAACTAACATGGTATCAAAGCTAACCTGAGAAGAAGACATTGTGCAGCTACAGGAACTAGGGATTCCTATTTTTTGGATCTTCCTCCACAGTTTTTCAGCACAAGTATGCTAGGATGACTCTCCATTGAAGGGTGCATCTTTTTGTCGATGCGGAATTCAATTTCAAGCATTTTCAGTTTCGATGCGGAAATTAGGGCTTTCTACAGAAGAGGAATTTTTGAGTGATACCTACATAGGATTGTTCTCCTCATCAAAAACGAAGTTTAGAGACCTGGATCAGTAAATTTGGTTGGGTAAATCTCTGGGAAAGTCAAACCCTAGTTTGACCCTGAGCTAGGAGAAACCCTAAATACTAAAACTGCTAAGTTTTGGTACAGTCGCGATATTCTGAGATTGGTGAAGTCTCAGAAGCTAAAAATTGTAGGGGCCGAAGATAAAATCCAGATGAACACTGTGTACAAAGGGAAGCCTTTGATTCGCTATATTATGGGAGATATGATCTCTCCAAGATAGGGTTCCAGCCTCTTCCAGAAATCATCCATAAACAGGACACCTGGGGAGATCTGCAATATCTTGGGCTACAGAGGTCCAAATGGAATTCCTGAAGATTTTCCAGAAAGGGCACGGACTGTACATTCTATGTTCCGAAGTTTAAACTCAGAAAATGAACCAGTGACACGTGGCATGCCGTACAACCTCGCTGTTCTGAACAGTCCTGTAACAGGTCACCTTTGGAAAAGGATCATAAATCCAAAATGGTGAAACCAATTCTGATGAAACCTGCGGTGTTGGATCAGGGAAATGCGAGGTTACCTCAGTGAGAAATTTCCGACACAGAGGATCAGTAATTTCAGAGATATCACAGAACCAGTAATAGGAATTTCTGCAGAAGAAATCAGAAAATTAGGGCTTCCTGTTCCGGGAGCTTCCCTCCACTGTTTTCAGAAAATGAGTACATTAGACAGCTCCATTTGAAGAGATCTATCTGTTCATACAATCAGATCTGAAAGATTCCAAGTTTTGAAAATTAGGGTTTCTACGATAAACCCTAGATCAGCGAACTCTGGGACAAGGACGAACACCTCAAATCGGTAACATTTCTCATGGAAGTGATGATTGGCTTATAGACAGTGGGGTTTCCAAACATATGATAGGATTCAAGGAATCCTTTTTAAGACTCTCAGAACATGAATCATCTCACAAGGTGAAACTAGGAGATGAGGCTAAAGCTTTACATAAGGAAATTACAAGCAATCTCGACAGGTATGACTCATCGAGGTATGTTTTGAGATTTGTTCATGATTAAGTTTATGGTATGTTTGTCTTCATGTTATGATGGTTACTACAATATTGATTTTAGATTTGTCGTATCACCTTAACAAAATTATGAATGCATGATAGAAGATATTCATTGGTTAGGGTGTTGACACTTATGATTGTAC